>VXAL01004653.1:1044-94161 GCA_013399475.1 Chauna torquata
CAAGTGCAAGGTCCTGCACCCGGGTCAGGGCAATCCCAAACACAAATACAGGCTGGGCAGAGAATGGATTGAGAGAAGCCCTGAGGAGAAGGACTTAGGGGTGTTGGTGGATGAAAACTCAACATGAGCCAGCAATGTGCGCTTGCAGCCCAGAAAGCCAACTGCATCCTGGGCTGCATCAAAAGAAGCGTGGCCAGCAGGTTGAGGGAGGTGGTTCTCCCCTTCTACTCCACTCTTGTGAGGCCCCACCTGGAGTACTGAGTTCAGCTCTGGGGCCCCCAGCACAAGAAAGACATGGACCTGTTGGAGTTGGTCCAGAGGAGGGCCATGAGGATGATCAGAGGGCTGGAGCACCTCTCCTCCGAAGACAGGCTGAGAGAGTTGGGGATGTTCAGCCTGGAGAAGAGAAGGCTCTGGTGAGACCACATAGCAGCCTTCCAGTACCTAAAGCGAGCCTACAGGAAAGCTGGGGAGGGACTCTTTATCAGGAATTGCAGTGATAGGACAAGGCGTAAGGGCTTTAAACAAAAAGAAGGTAGATTGAGATTGGATATTAGGAAGAAATTCTTCACTCAGAGGGTGGTGAGGCACTGGAACAGGCTGCCCAGAGAAGCTGTAGATGCCCTATCCCTGGAAGTGTTCACGGCCAGGCTGGATGGGGCTTTGGGCAACCTGATCTAGTGGAAGGTGCCCCTGCCCATGGCAGGGGGGTTGGAACTAGGTGGTCTTTAAGATCCCTTCCAACTCAAGCCATTTTATGATTCCATGATTCATCATTTTCCAAAGACAACTCAGGCTTCAGGTCAGCATAGACAAGCGTGACCCCCAGGAGGAGCAGAACTGCATTTGCAACTGTAAATAACAGGTAACTTGGCCATAGCTAAGGATGTCTCTTACATTACAAAACCAGACATACAGAGAGATAAATGATTATAGCAATACTTAAAATAGAAAAGCCTACTTTGTGCAAAACACACAGCAACAGAGCAGCATAATGGGTACATCTACTCGTTCAGTTTCACAGGAAATCTAATTTTCTGGCATTCTGAAGCACTTGAGAAGACAAAGGTAAATCCTCTGTCACCTCTAATCAGGTGAGCTGCAGCCCTGGAATGAGCAATGACACCAATGAATATAAAATCTAGAGCAGTTAACTGCTGAGCCAGGTGGACTGTCCATCAGAAAGTTTGGCAATCCTGTTCTTTTTTTCAAATGTAGCTGATAACAGACACACATGCTCAACACAAGACATTGGAAAGATACCTCCTGCAGCCTAAAATGTATGGTGAGGCTACCCAGTTAATCTTTCTGTAGTGACTTGTGAAACTGAATATACCAGATCAGTCGACCTTTGCTGAAACACCACAGTGCTGGGAATCCACTGCTTCTCTATTATAATGAACAGTATTATTATTATATTTCCTAAAAGTTGTATGCTTTATTGTATACCTCTAAGTGGAATTGTCATTGTAACCACTATTTAACAATTTGCTTGGTCTTGGTCTTAAAACCCTCATTTACAAGAAAACAGGAAATGGCAGACCCTGGGCACACAACTGGCTTGGAGGCACATTCCCTCCCAAAGGCAGTGCCTGATCTCTGTTTTCTCTATTAAGACTAAAAGTGCCATGCAGCTAGCCCATGCGTAAGCATTGAGTGCCTGAAGATCCACTTGCACTGACATTTTGCATATTAAAAGAATTATTAAACATATTAAAAAATCAGTGAGAAAGGGACAGTTTTAGAGTAGCACAAAATGAAACTTTTTAAGCTCCCTCTCCCTCCACAAAAGGTATTTCTGGCTTTGCTTTAAAACTGACTGAAAGATGTCACACATGCAAATCCCTTCCCCTGGCACCTGCTCCACCAGAAGAGCTTCTGCAAAACGAGAAGCAGACCACGGCTGAGCACCTGCTGCACCAAGCAGGAGCTCTGCAGCCTCTGTGGCTCACCCTGGTCCTTCCATCCCCACCTGCCCCGCACCACCTGCCTCCGCTACAAGCCGCTGCTGGAAGAGATGGCTCCTTGTTTTTCACTTCTTCAAGTCCCACAGAGGTCTGTTCCTCTCCTGAATTAGGGAACACCTACCTCCCACCCAACTGTCAAAGCCCTGAGTAGACCAGGTACCCTCCTCAGGAAGAAATCACCGAGCAGCTGGCTACTCCTGCTACAGTAGAAACTGCTATTGGACTGGGGAGTCATTTAGGCAATCTCAAAGGGACAGGAGGAAAAGGGCAAGCACAAAAGGGGAGCTCAGCTACATCTGATTTGTAAAGCCCTGGGCCAAGTGTTGCTGCATTTGCTATGTCCTGTTTTTGGGGCCCATACGTGCACAAAGATAAGTCCAAGACGTATGTGCACTTTTCTCCAGAAGGCACCTTTTCAGGGAAAATGCTCAGTGAAATTCAAATTAGGTAACTGTGGCTTCAGCTACCATTGCTGTCAAAAACAGCATTAAAACTTCCATGCAGTTCATTATATCAGCTACATATTGGCTGAATTCTTCTCCTACCTCTTCAAAATGCATGAAAGCCTTACTCCATTTTAAAGGAAGGCAACATCAATTTTTGTGTTACACAATGGCAAACACCATCCATGTCTGTAGAAAAACAGTGCTAAATCTCACTCAGAAATGAGTATGTCACCTGTGCATGCATTCAGCATCTAACTATTAGGCAACACACTGCCTTCAGTGTGTCCCCTCAAAAAAACTGAAGCATCTTCCTGGTTTCTAGCAAACCACTCCGCAGACACTGGGAAGATGCTTTCCAGGCTTCGCACAGGATATGTGAAGAACGGCAGCTATTTTTCTCAGCTCAGTGGCAGGGTTTTAGAGTACAAAAAAATTCTTAGACTGCTTTCATACCACAGAAAGGACCACGAGTATCCTTCTCCATGTGCTGACTTCTGAAGGATATGCTACAGTGGTGGCCTTAGCAACTGGGGATCAATTTATTTCCCTTCAAAAAAGGGAATGGAAGAGTCTGATGAAAACCAGCTTCTGCTTCTCACATGAGGCAGTTCAAGAACTATCGTGCTCAGATGGCAAAGCTGCTCACAGCAAACTTGTATCAGAAGGACAAAATGTCAGGAAAAAGAGTGTTAGTGGAAAAAAAAAAAAACCATAGTGGAAAACTTTCCACTGTAGACAAGACCAACTTGAATGAGAAACTGTAGCTATCCTTTTAGACACATGTAGTGCAGACCTCAAGAAAGACAAGAAATAGCCTGGTTGGAGAAACTGGGGTGTACACACATGCACACAGAATCATGCCTCTGCCTGGAAGGTCTAGAGGAACCCCCAGCTGCCACCTGCCACATTCTCCAGCGGGTCAGCACAGGTTCACTACCTGCCACTAATATTTCATTCGGAGTATCATAAATAACCATACATGTAATTTATATTGCTTTGGTCAAGCTGACAGCTTTTGCTTATAAAATATAAATAGAATAGATAACATCAGGATTAGCTCAGTTTCATCTAACTCATCATTGTTAATATCTTCCAGAAAAATGCACTCAGGATTCTGCACTGCAATCATCCGGGCATAACTTTGTTATCATGAACTAATTATTATAGACAGTTTGCAATGGCTACACATTTCTGTCTCTAGTAAACAGATTAAATCACTGCAAGATGTCTACAGCAATAATCAGACAAGACCGTTACAGTGAAAACTCCATTTCCTCAGTCTTTTCCTTAATTCTCTGAATATTACAATCAACTGATTCAGTGGTGAGGCTCTCTGTAGGACTACCAGTAAACATGCAGTACAAACACAGTGCCACAGGGAAAAAATATTGGTATCTTTTGTGGAAGAGCAGAAAAAAATATAACCTCACTTCCACATTTTTTTCCTCACCGTGAGAAAGCAGTAGCTCACTGCTGCACTACACATCAAGTTAAAGAAAGTTCATCCTCTCCCTCTACATAGGTGGTTAAAAAGAACAAATACTAGCTGGCACGCAGGGCAAGAGAGAGAGAGTGGACAGGCTATGGTGATGCAGGACGCTGCTGGTAGATCATTGACAACTGTTGCCTATCTACCAATTTGCAGTAATGTAAATAAAATCCCATCTCACTGACGGTTATTCTTCTACCTGGGCCTCACCACTCTCGTGTAAATCCTTTCCCAGAATTTACTGGAGTTGACAACAGCCACAGAGGCAAAAAGCAGACACACCACCTATACAAATCTTTTATAAAGCAATTTTTTGCTTCTGGTGCTTTGGCACTTTCAGCTGACTGATAATAATTCATAGCAGTTGGGTGAGTCAAAGACTGTTTTAAATGCCATTGTCTGTAAAAAGTCTTACCAATTTATTGGTGCTATGCTCCAATGAATAGAAGACAGCACTGTCCAAATCCATTTTGGAGCGACACCTTTACTGTCAATATTTTGTAAACAATGTTGAGGCTGATGTTGGTATCAAAAAGGAGCATGCAAATAGTTTGTTACAGCATTTGTTGCAGTGATTTTATAAATAAGTAAACAAATGTGTATATACATAGCCATTGCAGTTAAAGATCTTGGTTGATTTGGTTCAGTTCAAAGTGGTGCCCTTCGTTCTTTGAAATAAAATTCAGGCTTGTATGAACCTCGCAGTACTGTCACAGCGTTTAATTGGAAACAGCTACTTTCCATTTGCTTTGATGATCTCCTACAGAACTATGTTTTGCTCCTGGTGACAGGCTGAACTCAGTGCAAAGTTCCAGAGGTTAGTGATACATATCTGCAGAGCCTGCGTTATAGATTTTGCCAATATTCAAAAAGAAAAAGGCAGAAGCAGATTATAAACACAATGAACTAGCAGCTTTCTACCTTGGTCTTAACATGAGGATTGAAACCAGACTGTCTGGCTAAACCAAGATTCCCAAGAGTTTCCTAGAGCCACTTTTATGAAGAGGACAAAAAATAAATGCTATCAAGTATAATGGAACTTGTTTTTATCACTCAATTGCCTAGAAATTACCAGGTACATTCATATGAGTGTTGGAAACCTATTATCATTAACAACCATATTGATTTCCATTTAGAAAGATGTCTTTGAAAGAGATAATTGCCCTGTTTGACTAGACAACTTCCTCTTAACAGCATACAGAAATCTGTGGCATTATGACCCTCTACTCAACAGGTTGTTCTCTACATAAGCTATGAGTGAGAGAATTAGTAAAGAAGCACTTGCTTTTTTTGTATTTTATGATTTATGGTATAATCTATGCAACAGCATTGCTTTTTTCTTTACTGCCCTTCAGTTATGACTTAAATCTGACTTGGAAGAACTGTATGTAATACTTCTGTCTGCTCAAACTGTCTGTAAACAAACTATGCCCACTAAAACCATCAAGTGTCCCTATGTTTGTTAAGATGACAACCAACTAATGGTTCTGCTTTGTGATGTATGCTTCACTTGAAAATTGGCTTCTTGCTTTTGTTCTGCTAGTCCTTTAAAAGCGGATTCTGAGATCTCTGAGGTGCAATGCTGAAGGGGAAACATTTAGGGGTAACCTATGCGTCCCATTCAGATTTCATCAAAAGGTCAGAACAAACGGTGTCACTCTGCCATGAGGCCAGTAGTACGATGGAGCAGATGTCCAAAGAGGAGCAGGGGAAGTCAGGGCTCCTGATCACAAAAAAAAAAGGCAGAAACTGTTGCCTGGACATCTAGTGACTACTGTCTTGTCTACAGATCAGTTGATTCTGAACTATTTGAGAGTGGAAGGGCAGGTAACTGGAGAAGATTTTACCCCCACCTATTCCAAGCCAGAGGCCAATATTCTTCCTTCTAGAAGCGAGTTGGAAAGAAATTATGGATCTCTCTGTGACTAACTCTCCTCTAGAAATAAAACTGATGTACAAATGTGAAAGAAGAGATGAGAAACAGCATCACAATATTCAATAAGGACAATCTGCCAGCACCTTCTAGACTTTAACTTTAGCATGAAATAATATATTTAAATTACATTGCAGATTCAACAGTTCATAACAGATTTCTCTCAATTACTGTGAGAAAAAGCTTTCCTGTTAGTTCTTTATTATAATGTTTATTTGCCTTTTAACTAGTTTTCCTGCAGGCATATGCTACAAAGGCATAAAGGTGAATTTTTATACATGCATCTTAAAAGCTGCATGCCTGCAGCTACCTTAATGTTATTCCTTATTGAAGTCCACACCGCCAAATTTATCCTTTTATCATTCACAATCTTCAGACAGCTGATGCAACTTGCACCAAGATCCAAACACATTTAGTTCTAATGCAGCCAGGATCAAGCCATTTATTCTTGACAGTTCTACACAGGAACAGAAAACATTTTTCATTAGTTGAACTAAGCACCCTTCTAGCAAATGAATTCTTGACAAGGGTATCATTTTCTATTGCTCACTGAATTTGTTGGAGTTCTCAATATTTAAAGTTGCTTAGGCTGATAGGTCTTTGGGCTGGAATTTTATTCTTTATAGCTATTTGAACTACAATTTATAAATTATAACTTTGATCCTGAATGGGACACCTGGGTATGGGGTAATAGAAGTATTTTAGTTGTTGTAGATGTAAGGATTTACCTTATCTACTTCTCTGTCCAATATGGAGCCAGAAAGATCTTATTCTTTAGGGTTTCTGGGATTATATTTTTCAGTATTTCAAACCACGATCTTGGCTTCTGCTCTTCTGTGTAAAATTCCCTAGTCATCCTCCTATCCATCAGAGCCATTCAAAACTTCTACTAACTGGTCCAGCCACACCATCACCTGTACTGACCCTCTCTGGTTATGTGACGCAAATCAAGTGTTCTTCTCTGCTTTTATTCTACCAGAACTACTTCAGACTCATGAAAGACAAAGTTGGACCTTCTCAAGTGACTACAATCAAAAAAAAAAAAAAAAAAAGATTTGCCAAATAATTACACAAAGTTCCCTTTTCTGTTCTAAAAGTCCATTTTCGCTAACCACCCTACAAATATTGGGCCTTACCCTCTCATACCAGCTCAACACTGAGACCTGCATTATCATCAGTCTGTGCTGCAGTCTTTAGTCCTGTTCAAGAAGGTTTGTATAGTATAACAAGGGTAGGCGCACAACAGTGGGTTGTGTGTCAACAGAAAGCAAAAGTAACCTACAGATCCTATGCGATTTTAACATAAAGGCTAATTCAGGCACAAGTGAAGGGAACCGTAGTGTCATATTATACTATGCAAAATGTGCATGTAAACGTGGAAAAGATTGGCCCTACGGCTAGCTAAGCACAGGTGCTACCTCCAACTTTATATTCGTTATGGAGAGCTCAGAAAGCTTCTCCTCTCCCCCATCCCTTTTCTTCATGTCAGCCATGGGTCCTTTTACACTGACAGTTCCCTCAAACCACAGCTCACTTCCAGTGGCCACTTTTGAAGAAGAGCACGCTTCGCCCATTCTCTCAGAGGAAAAGGAACATTTCAAACACAAAGCAGCACCAGACTTCCAACGTCCCTCAGAGAAATTCATGGTCTCTCCCCAGTTTTTTTCATCGTTGATGCTCTCCCTGGCAAATGCCATCAGTGAGCCCCAGGAGCAGGGACTGCACTCTTGGGGTCTGTCGGTACCTAGTTCTTGACTGAGGTTTCTGGACAGTGCCACACCATTAGAAACAATGGAAGGAGAGGTGACTTTTGTGATTAAGGAATGTTTCAGTTTGCCTCTGACACTTAATTGTCCACATTTGCCTTTTGGTGGCCTTGAATGCTTCTATTCTAAACACCAGCTCTTTGTTTCATTAAATGACTGTCCATTCCCAGCACTAGCAAACTCCTGCAATGTTTTGTTTCCCAAGGCAGATCTCAGATTCTGTAAAATGAATGGAAACAAAGAGCAGATTTGAGGTCTGGATGTGTGTAGGGAGATGTGTTCCCTACAGTGAACAGCTCATCTACACACACTTCTGTGCTTTTCTATCTAAAATATAACAATGCTTTTGGGAGCACTAAGATGATCACTGTTAAAAATGGATTAGGAGCTACATAACTGTTTTCTTTGCTGGGTCATGCTTTAAATAGGCTAAATAAAAATTAATTCATTTTGCAATCAATGGAGAGTTAAATCACCAAACATCTTTTTATCATCTCTTTGTCAGGAATACTTCAGCATCACCAAAACATCACAGCATACGTTCAAAGTTAGCAAACAAAAGCTGCCATTTTTAATGAATGTTGTGCTAAGGTTTCTTTTTAGCAGGGCAAAATCATCAATATAAAGACACTGTCACTGTTGTGGCAACCACAGTATAAATCAGAGTTTCCTTTCATGTTGACTTTTCCAGTCATGGGCAAGTGACTGAGAATCATTTAGCCTTTTAAATGCCAGCTTTCCTAAAACCTGAGCTAGCGTAGATGTTTTCTCTGAGACATCTTTGATTCCCACTGCAATAAAGCCTCGTTTAATATTAGCTATCAACACTACCCTGTCATGAAGTTAACTCTTTCCTCTCAGGAGTTAGAAAAACTTCCTGTATTGCAATACTGAAACCTCATCAGTGAAGCTAAGCTGTTATTTTTACTGTTTGAAATCCATTAGTACTGCTGTTTAAATACAACATACCTTATTTTTGCATTTTAAAATGTTTCTTTAGAGAATGTATTAAGTTATAATCAAATGAGAATCTAGCCCAGGCTATAGAATATACCACCTAACAGCAAAATGGCAGACTAAAACTATACTAATCTATCTTCGTACTCCGTAAGAAAAAGATTTTGCCTCTTTGAATTGTACTAAATTAAAACAAACAAACAACAACCAACCAAACAAAAAACCCTTAGCTTAATCTTCTTGTGTCAATAATCTATATTACAGGTAGATACAAATCAGTGCTACCTTTTCAACCTATTTCCACTGCCCAAGCCAGACACTCCATTGGCAAGAGGCAGATTTAGCACAGGGGTAAACTCAGTGCTAGATCAGTGACTCACTGACACCCCACTATAGCACAATCATGCAGAAGATGATGTAGTGGCTTCAGCTCAAATTGATTGTTTGTGGAAGCAGTTATATCTAAGAGCAGAAGAAGGCAGTTAGTAGGTGTATTTATGTAGTAACTCAGGGGTGATGGATGCAAAAACAGGAAGGACACATGTAAGTTGCATGACTCAGTGCCTCAGGACTGACAGAAACAAGCAATTAGACATATGCAGAAAGAAGCCATGCCGAAATAAATGCTGAAAGTGGAGGGCTTGTTGAAGCCTCAAGCCGATGACTCTTCCACTGTGTATTAACAACATGACTTGAGAGGGCAAAGGAAGGGGGTGCAAAGAAGGGAAATGACAAAGATACTCATAGGTCCCTTCTGGTTCTGCCAGCACCCCCAATTCCAGACTTTGCAGCCCAAGCATAAGCACCCTGACGTAGGCACAGACCTCAAGGCCCACCTGATTCCTTCAATAACATGGAACAAACATTGCAATAAAACAATTCTAGCAAGTGGGACAGGAAAACAGGCCAAAGGCAATGACAGCTCCTCTAAGTCCAATGCTGTGCTTTCACAGACAACTGCATCCTATCCATGAGTCTGGAAGTTCTGTCTTGGACCTACTTTGACTTTTTTGCCTCTTTAGAAGTCAGTTTCATTATCTCACTCTTTCAATAATTAGAAACCTTATTTTGAATTCCATCTAAATTTATCCGTGATCAATGTAGATCTATTTGGCATTAGCGTCACTGCTTTTTTTAGTAAGTAATGGTCCTCAAGTCCCATTTTATTTCTTCTTCACCACTATAATATTTGAGTTCTCTACTATCATTTTTTATATCAAAAGCAATGCTATGCCATTTTCTACCATCAAATTAAAGAACACATATTGGCAGAAAACTATTTGACCACCAACTTTAAAAGGGCTGGAAGAACAGTATGTCTTAAAGACGAGCATACGAAAAACAAAAAATTACCGATGGATGCCATATTGACCTGAATCAGTCTGTGAAGCATTCATTGTGGCCAGGAAAATGTTTTCAAAAAGCCAGATTTGGCGGCAAGGGCAGGCTCCCAGCTGGCAGTGAGGTTGTTCCATATCTGTTAAGAAGCAGTACCCTGTTTCCTGTTACTTGGAAATTGGATTTCTCCCCAGTTTCTTCAGGCAGCTTTTTTTTTTTGGTACTAGTCATACTTGTTAATTATAAAAGAAGGACCATATTCCTGAAATACCTTGTCATAGCGTGCTTGTTTTTTATTCAAGTAAATATAGCAGCTGGCATTCAAACAAAGGTTTAGGGCTTTTTTTGACTATCAATATATCAGTAAGTCTAGCAGGGTTTCTGTTTAGTGCCTTAATCAGTTGGACACAAAAGATAACTGCACGTACATAAAAAAAAAAAGTACATTATACTTCTGTGTGAAGTAAAATGTAGTTTTTCTGTATGAATGTATGCCTACATCTTTACAACAGAATGACAAAATACACTCCTGTGCAAACCTTTTCATATCCAAAATCTTTAAGGAAAGTCTTGTAGCTTATGACTAGATTCTTTTTCCTTTCCCTGACTTCATATTCAAGCAGCTATTTTATAAATAAATGTTAAAGCAGACAAAACTAAAAGTTTTAATACTATTTTAGTGCTTGTAAAATTATAGCCTAATTTAAATAAAATTGTTGATTTAAAATATATCGGTTATATATAGAACACAGGACCAATAAAAGACCTTGAAAAGTAATGCTAAGAAGAGTATAAAATAACCTAGTTGCTTTTTTCCTCTTTTTTTTATAACAGGGAGAAGACAATGTTACGATATTATTGCTTATCATAATCAATAAACAGCCATGAGAATAACTTCAGAATTCACAAGATTAAGAAACAAAAATACTTTGCTTTTTAGGGTTTGTACCATACACATTTCCAAAGATTTATAATTCTGGGATTCCTGAATGTATGAGTTGGGTTTCTAACAAAGACGCTTGTCTCCAGGAATTGTGCCTTAGAGGAAAAAGCACCAAGTGAAGTATTTTTGTGAAATCACAGGAGCTGGCACACGCTGTGACTCTTGCTATTTTATTGTGCATCTTAAACTACAAAGTGTTTTTTTTAACGGCCTAGCTCTCCGAAGCAAACGGTGCCTGCAAATGAAAATACTTCCAATATGCAAAGAGAAAGAACTAACTGATCGTCTACAACGGTAGGCTGGCTAGCACTCAGAAGTGTTAGTTTAAATGTGCAGTTACAAAATTCTTCACCATCATGTGAAATGAGATTTCTGGCCCATCCTGAACCTTTCATCTTACCCCATCTGCTCTACCGCTCCTCTCTGCTCCAGGTGCTTTCGTGAAGGCAGCTGTGCCCACACCTTCGAACTCCAGTCAGACAGAAGGGATGTATGCTGCTGAACACTGGGCAAGTGCACTTGTTTCCTCTCTGGCTCTTTCATTAATATCCCTCATTTTCCCAATGCTGTGGTACAGGCAGAAAAAAAGCCAAATACAAGCCATCCATCATACGGAGACCATGCACAGAAACCGTGCTTTTTTAACAGAGGTAAACATGAGAAGTCAATCAGAAAATGGAAAAAACATTGTAAGTTATCACAGCTTCAAAATCTGAAAAATTCCAAGCAACCAAGCAACCACAGGGAACAAAGGGAACAGCCTGGGGAGTATGTCTGCAGATTCATTACACTTCATTCAAGCAACATACCTAAGCCAGCCTCAAGTGGATTTACAAACGGGAAGCACACCTTGGATGCAGAGCCCATTGAGAGCAAAATGCAACTTTTGCATTAGGATTAGATTCCATGCAGCATTCACATCTCAGCATAACCTGGAGGCTAAAACAGCAGCAGATGACAGAAACAAATGGGGGAAGGAAGAGCAGGAATACAGGAAGAGCTTTATTGCATGTCGCTGGTGTGCTGCTGTCAGTCTCTGGCTGCCTCGCAGTTCATTTGGCAGATCTCAGCTAGGATCACACTTTTCTATAATTCCAAAGATGTTTTACCTTTTCTACAAATTACAAATTTAAAGCTAATACCAAAAAGCAAACCATTTATACTGCAGTATTTTAATTTTACTTTTCCCTACTTCAGGAGATTCTCAGCATTGAGGCTCTTAAAATAATATCAAAGAGAATTATGACTATATAAGCAAAATCATGGGCTTCGCTGTAGAAAAATGAAGTCAATTAAGCACTTGAAAACTGAACTGAATGCTGAGATACTATATTAAACTGCACAACGAATGGAATAAAATAAAAGCAGGTTGCTACTCAAATTTAAATATCATGATGAGGTACTTTTGGAAAAGAAACAAATTAAAGCCTTTTCTACTAACATCAGTGACATCAGTTCCACAGGAATTAGTCAGACAACTTGCTCATCCAAGTTTCCCAAGACTAATCAGTACATATCTACACTGTTAAATACCCTTAAACTACAACAGTGTTTTAAGGGTCAATGTTGCATATTGTACACCACTGATAAAAGCCACCAATGTGATTTCTAACATCCTCTTAAACATGGGACAATCTCCAACTTGTCCAGCACCAACTTCTCTTTAGAATACCCTAACCTGGAAAATATACATGAGAACAACACAGAATACAACTGGCCCTGGGTAGCACTAGGAGTTCATGGAGGTTTTGCAGATCTAATTGTCTTAAAAGTTAACAGTGCCTGCCACACAATACATAACTCTAGGATAAAGCTAATTTCTGTAAAGCATTACAGATCACTACTTCCTGTGTGTAGTAGGTTGAATTTATCAGCAAAAAAAACCACAAGACTGTAGTAATAACAAAAACCTCTCAGCCAAGCTGGCCTTGCTCAGACTTGTAGGAAGGTCCAGTCCACATACTCACACTCAGAAATTTAAGCTACAATCATGGCAGCTCCACGTCATATTATCTGTCACCCCTTGGTGGAATGGGCAAAAGAAGAGAAATACATAGTAGAAAGATCAAGGTTAATAGCAGCCATTTCTGTATGAATAAGTCCTTTAGGGTTTATTCAGAGGACACCATGGAGAAGTCATTTAGAAGACAGACATGCAAGAAAGGAAGAGGGGCTGGTAATAGAGGAAGGGGAAGCAGTGCTGGAGTCACTGTCACTGTGGGAGAAGCAGAGGCAGCAGGGCAAGGAGATGATGAGTGATGTAGGTTTGTCACCCACCCCAGCATCTGAAGCCTGGAGTATCTGAATAAACAGAATATACTCCAGAGACACCATGGGGGAAACATGGAAGCACTTATCAGCCAGAGTCTTATAACTGGCTTTCTTATCGCTTCTGGTTGTGCAGCAAGGTGTTAACAAGACTGCACTGCACACAACCCTGCATGACCTGGGACTTGACTATCCTCTGCTGCAAAAACTATTCTACTCAATTTTCTCCAAAAATGCCTGAAGCAGCTTTCACATCATATCATTTCCTTCCCTGTCTTCAGCAGCTCACCAAAGCTCTACTTTCAGTCTCACTAAAGCAAAAGATGATCCAAATCACTGTACATTTTGTACATTTTTTTTGGTATTGTTGAGAAAATAACTCTGACTCTGTCATGGTTTTGGCTAGGATAGAGTTAAATTCTCTTCATAGAGGTTCACACAATGCTGTGTTTTGCATTTTTTGATGAAGATAACGGTGATGTTTTCAGTTGCTGCAGAGCAGTGTTTGTACAGAGCCAAGGACTTTCCAGCTCCTCGTATTGCCCTGCGAGCGAGGAGGCTGGGGGTGCACAAGAAGCTGGGAGGGGACAGGACCAGGACAGCTGACCCAAACTGACCAAAGGGATATTCCATACCATATGATGTCATGCTGAACAATAAAACTGGGGGGGCTGGCCAGGGAAAAGGGGGGGCCGCTGCTCAGGAACAGGCTGGGCATCGGTCAGCGGGTGGTGAGCAATTGCATCATGCATTGCATTGTGTACACTTGCTTTGTATATTCTTTTACTAGTGTCATTATTATTATTATCATTATTTTTCCTTTCTTTTCTGTCCTATTAAACTGTCTTTATCTCAACCCACGAGTTTTTTTTTTCCTTTTTCGCGATTCTCTCCCCCATCCCACTGGGTTGGGGGGGGAGAATGAGCGAACGGCTGTGTGGTGTGTAGCTGCCTGCCGGGTTAAATCACAACAGACTCTAATACTACTGACTGCAACCAAATGTAGCTAATTCATTACATTTTGTAAATAAGCATTTTGCTCTTGCATTATTAGATGCTTTTAGAAGTAATAAATCAATTAATAAACACAGCAAGTGGCTTTTCTTTTTTTGTGCTGATGAGGTACAAATTTGCTTAAATGTAGATGTCAAAGCCTATCACGAAAATTGTAGGCAAAACCTACATAATAAATACCCAACCATTACCCTTAATTCCAGTTTAATGTTTGCACTATGACACTGCATTTACATTTGAAAAAAATAGATATTCCTGCTGTGATAATTTATTCTGAAAGAAATGGGAAATAACAGATTTTTATATCAGATAAATATCAGATTTTTTTTATTTCATTCTTTATGATTTAATAATTCTACTTTCTTTTTCTGAACAAATCTTTTCGTTTTTCACTGGAATGTTCTGATGGGAAATCACAGAACATATACACTGCCCAAACAATTGTAAGCAAGCTGTTGGAAAAATTGGTGAGAACAGCAATAAATATGCAATTTAATTGCAATTTATGAGTAACTATGAAAAACCGGTGTGTTTTATTCTGCCTGGAAATGCTGACTTGCAAACACTGGGGCAAGTAACATGGTTCTAGAAGAATATTTGCATCCCATAGTAAAACAGATATTCACATTCTAGCAATATAAAATATTTTTTTCTTTGGGATCAGAGAAGGAAAAACTGTAACCCAAACACTCAAAACAGCAGGGGAAATAAGCAGAGTTTGCCTTTTTATATATATACACAGAAGACTTAGAGCAGCCCATGCTGGGAGGAAAGTGATATAAAATGGCATCATTGGATTATACTGAAATATTTACATTTGAGCCCCTTGTTCTGTTTCCATATTTATTTCAGAGAAATATTTTCTTATTCTTGAAGAGCTGAGGTTGAACTTGGCTATTAGTTAAACGTATTCCTCTGTAGCAAAGAATATACTTCTATATCAAAGACTTCTAAAAATCTTCAGAGAAGTTGATACCTCTCTATAGCACGCTTAGCTTCCCAGCACAATATAATGCAAGCAGAAATCTAATCTATTCCTTTTGTTTCTGAAACGCTCAATGGCATAACTCAGAAGCAACCAAAAGAAGCCCAGGAAATAAATTAGATAATAATTTATCTAACAATACATTTTATGTAATAAAATAATTACATTTTATGATCATTAGAATTTTGCGCCATAAGTTACCATGGACAAATTAAATATATCAGATATGTTCCAAAATGTTGCTAAAAATTTAATTAGCTCAGAATTCAGAGAAGTAGGGAAATAAAACTTTTCATTTAGAAGATGTAAGAATGAAAACTTTTGGGAAAACAAAACTGTAACTTCAAAAAAGTATTTTGCAGTTTCAGAAAACATTCCCCTTCGGTAATTTCCTTTAAGATTTCTCCCCTGCTCCTCGTAAGATTTACCAAAGAAGTCTGGGTTGCTGGGTTTTTAGGACAAAAAAGAGAAAAACTGATTTGTGAACCAGTCTTTCACTTTTAAGTGCTAACTTTAGTGTTAAGATTCACTTTTAAGAGTTACTTTTCCAAACTGGCTAGCTTCCTAATTTTAATGATTGAAAAACAACTGAAGTTTGGGAAAGGAGAGATTTTTTTTTCTCCTCCTTCCAAATTCTTTCTTTTTTCAGCTTTTCTGTTTGTTCATTCTCTCTTGCAAGAACTGACATTTTCAACTAGAAATATATATTTTTTCTTTTGAAAACTTCCACGGAGATAAGTAACCTTTTTGATCATTGCAGCACTGAATCTACAAAGAAAATGATATGTTGTAACTGCAATTAATCTCATAACTCAGACCACGTCTGATTTCTGATATCTGCTGATAAAGCATTAACTCCTCGGAAGAAACCACCACTTAACATTACACTGTTCATCTCTCACAGATCCCCAAAGTGCTGATTAAGCTTTCAGTTTAATGAACGGTTACCTCAAAGTAAAATACATTTCCAATTAACAAAAAAAAGTAATAAATGAAATGTTTGCATTGAAGAGGGTAGAACATCTGTACACTTAAGTTCTTCAGTATATGCTCTTCGCTCCACGTAGCACAAAAAAGCATAATGTCTTGCTAAGCAAAATGAAGTGGAATCATAAACGAAGGTGACTGCAATGGCAGCTGAGCCACCTTGGCACTCTGTCAAGGAGGCACGCAGAGCCACTGCGAGGAGGAGAGGCTGAGGTCCTGCCAGGAAGAAGCACGCAGGTAGCATGAGCTGGGGGAAGCACAAGGTTTTCCACTGCTACCACCAAGGATAAGGATGAACTGCATTTGTGGGCCGCCACGCATCTTGACGTTGCTTCAGCCAGAAGTGCGCACAGCTTCTGCACGTGCAGCAAGCAGCGCAAAGTGGCTGCCAAGCATGATCACTATTGACCATACTTTTGTGTAAAAAGCAAACAAGAGTGCCAAACTTCAAACATAGCTAAATGTATTCACCGTGGATAAGAAACTGCTTAACAGCAGCAAGGAAACAGATTCTACCTCATTGGCCATCCCACATACTTCATCACCATGCCATGGAAATTGAAGTCCACACCTTTGGTGTAATTTTAATTCTCTGAAAATACAATTCTGAATGGTACAGAGCTGTGATATTCCCACTTCAGTCTTCATTTATACAAAATGAGTTACATTGGCTGCCATCATATTGTTAAAAATAGAAAAGGGAAAGAACTATCCACTCCGAAGCCAAGAAAATGTTTTTGTTCCTTTTCTTTTTTTTTTTTTTAACAGTACATGCAATGCCAATGATCTGCCTAGAATAGATGGGCACAGTGATTTACATTTCTTTTGTGGTACTTTTTCATGAACTAATTCATTCTACCAGTAATGACCTAGATAATGCTTGAAACTATTTTTGCTACAGGAGCTAATTTGCATAAAATAACCAAATGAAAGAGGTTTTTTTTTTCTTGTTGAAGCTCCACTAAAATATGGCACAGAAGAAAATTCTAGTATCTAGCGTGTTGCATAGGAGCATCTATCTATACAGGAAATAATTTGGACCCCACAAAGTAACAAGCAAAAGTGGTTGTTCCCAGCCTCTATTGCTATTTGTGAAAAAGCAAGCTGGGAGAAACCCAACAGTTGAAATCTGCTGGCTTTGAACTACCTACTCATTGCTATTCACACAATTACCAGCCAATATGTGCATTTCTACTTCTCATTTCTCCCTGGAACTCATCTCTGGACTGAATCACAACCACATGAAAGATGACTTTTCCAAGGCAGCAGCATTTCAAAATTTAGCATGCACATCAAACATTGCTTGCTTAGTTTTTTCCTACTGCTTTTACTGAACGCTCTCTGACTTACTGCAGACTACACCCTGCCCTCCCTGCTGTCCTTAGAGCTGACGGATTCCCTGCAAACCACCTCACAATGAAGAAATTGGAAAGGGTTTGGTCAAAACATACATTTCATGGAGTTTGTCAGCCTTACTCAGCTACAGCAAACAAATCTGATACCATACATTGGCTTCATGGGCAAAACCAGCCACAGAGTTTCAACTATGTCATGAAAAAGATACCAGTTATGAGGGTTTCAAGGGAGTAGTGAAAATGCTTATTAACTGGAAAAGCAATGCCAATATTTTAAGAGAAAAGAAATACGAATGTTCCAGATGGGAAGGATTACAAAACATTCTTCTGAAATATAAAACAAGGTATCTGTTTTGACAAACCCACTCGCATTTCCCACCCAGCCACTTCACCTTTCTGTTCAGAGTTCGGAAAAGAATGGCTGGAAGGTCAGTCAGGCAGCATCCAAAACCAGTTACAACCAGTTACCAGTTACCTCTGCAATTTCCCCCTTTTAAAGATCCCAGACAGAACTGTAAAGTATTACTAGGCCTACAGTTTTACTAGCTCTGTGTTGGGTTTAAAATCAAGAAGTAAATTAATAAAAACATAAATCTGAAAACAACAGCAGGCTCCAAAGTCATCCTCTGCTGTCCTGCTAACACACAGATTCTTGGTTTTTAATTTCCACCCAGTGAGCTGAAAGCAGCCCGCTTGTACAGAATTCCTTACACGCACGTCCAACGCCCAAGCCGGCCATTCCTCGAAGCAGCTTTGGGTTACCAGCTCTTGTTTTTCAAAATGCCTCTGCTGAGTGAAAAATAAATAGCTTCCCTACTCTACAGCACTACTCACTTAACATTGTGGTGTTAAATAAATATTAATATAAGGCTAGACTCGGGCTCCTTTATTAGTAGTAAGTGGTACCTTACTCTGCAAATATTTCCATTCCCTTTAACAGCGCGAGGTGCTGCGCTGGAGAAGGAAGGGCAGCAGAGCCCGGCTCGGCCCAGCCGCACCACCCACCCCTCTTCCTCCGCCTCAACTCGGTCCACGCGGGCTCACACGCAGACCCGCCGCTGCCGCCGGGGAGGAGAGCAGGGCACGGAGACAACGCTGCCAGACCTGGTGCTTAGCTCCAGAGCACGCTGACATACACACAGCACAGCCCGTCCACCACTCCAACACCCTGCGGCAACCCACAACCCCGTCCCACCCGTTTTCCCCCAGGAGAAGTGCACGTGAGCATGGCCAGTGCACAGCAGGCTGGGCCCAAGCCTCCAAAATACAGCATGCGTCTCAGCTGAGCCCGCTAAACACTTGGGCACAGGATCAGCATGTCATGAGCATTCACCTTGATGTACTTCCACCTTTTTTTTTCCCTTGGGTTACAAGAACAGAACTCAAACTCCCTCACTTTTCAAAAAGGGGACAAAATCTAATTTGGAGTTATCCGGGCTCGTAGCCACACATTCATCTAACCGATTTACCTTGCTGCATAGTGTCAGTTTGTAAAATACTCAGCTTGTTTCAGAGATTCTTCTTAATCTCTTCAGTTTTACTCAGTGATACTTGCAATAAAAGAGAAACACTGCGCTGCTCTGTGCCATTGCTCCACAGTAGATACATAAATAACTAATTAAATGTTGCAGCTTCTTTTGCTCTTGTTTTCTGGCGGTTGATTTTTTTCTTTCTTGATCCCAGTTTATTGTTTGCATTTTAACGTATACTGGATTGAAAGACTTGATTTTTTAAAAGAAATTGCATTAAGGTATTTAATCATATGTCACACTTAATCCAATTCATATACTGAATTTCTATTGAGATTGCTTTGGTTTGTCTTCCTACATCTTTCTAATAACAAGATGCCTGCAACTACAAGCAATACTTAAGTTCAGCCCATACACAATTTACATATAAAAAAAGCATGTAATTTTCTTCTCTGTATCCCCCATCTAGTAATATTTCTGGATCTTTCTCACTGTTTTTGTAACACTAACTGCTCTAGAGTTTGTTGAGCCCCCCCTTTTTTTTTAATAAGGGGGCTCTGACGTGCCACTTTACACTTTTCAATATTCCACCTATCACCTAAGAAACTAAAAGATGTTTGAGATGTGCACAGATGTACATATCAAGCACAACTAATTCCCTATACAAATTTAAAATATTTCAGGTTTCTCATACTTTTCTCCATCGCAAAGAAAACTGAGCAATAACAGCTTAACAAATCCCCACATCATTTTCTTAAGTGTTCGCCCTCTATGCCCCTCCAGAAAGTTCTAAATGGACAAAATCTGTTGAGAGTCACTAACTAAAAAAATCTCACTATCCTCATTATGTTTGTTATTGCAATCTAAAACATAATTAAGCCTCAGAACAGTTACTTTGCTGTGGAGCAGATGGCATAATTTTCCTATTTCACCTTTGTGTAAACTAAGTCAGAGAAAGGTTAGCCAACATTTCCAAAGTGATCTCTGTTTTGACCGTGTCCGTTTTAGACCTCTGATTCGAGACAGGTCTGGTGAGAACTGCAGTAATGTCCCAGTTTCTCTGATAACCAGGTCCCAAATATCTCAAACTAGACTATCAAAGATTTGGTCACCCCAAATTTAGAAGCATCTGGCCGTGGAGTGTTCAGGTAATCTCTATGAAGACCACTGCCACAGTTGCTAGGAGCCAAATAACATATTCGATTGCATAGAATTTCAGATTTATCAATAAAACACATCTATCAAAGCTAATTAATACCACAGAGCCAGAGAGAAGTTTTGATGATTCTGCAAGTTAGCTATAAAGCGATTAAAGCTAGATGAAGGGAAAAGGCATATACGTGATGACGTACTTGTGGTTTCTGAAGTTGACAGTTTGTACTTAGGAAGATTAAAATTGCCTTCTGTCCATATTTGTCTGTAGTATTTTGAGTAGTATTGCAGTATTAAAAAATAAAAATAAACTAGGGCCTTTGTACATTATCTTTAACTTTCTAATAAGCGGTCAGATTGAAACTGTAAGAGTTAAACTGATGATTAGCCTGAGCCCTCAGTTAGCTGTTAAAGCAGTCAGAAAAGGGTACGAATCCAAACCAGAAGCAGAAAAAACAGAATCTCTTGTACAAGATCTGCTTAAAGGCTGCAGGGAGAACCACTTCTTCACAGTGAAATCTGTTCTCATACAGACCCTGTGCATACTGGACCCTGGATTTCGGCTAGAAGCTGGTGTCCCGCTGCTGGGACAGCGCCAGCTGGTGCAGCCAGCCTGACCTGGCTCCTGCTGTGGAACAGGCACAGGTCCATAGCCTGGAGAGCTGCTAAGCAGAGCAAGGACTGGGAAAGAAGAGTCCATTTTCCAAAGGGAGGAAAAGCTTGCCCTGTACAAACCCACAAAATGCTGTTTTATTATGGAAACAAGCTCTTAAAAACATCCTCAAAAGATCTACTTGGAATCAAGCAAAAATACTTCATTTCCAAGGTTTTTTTTCCCTACTGATAGTTTTGTGTTTCCAAATTAAACCATTATGAACTGAAACACCTGACTTTGAAAATGTGAAAACAATTTTACCTCATCACTTATTGTAATCATGCTTTATTAGTCAAACTCAGAATGAAATTGTGCACGACATGTAGTCTCACATTTACCTTGGGGGTGGGGGGAGGAAGAGAAGAAAGGAAAGGAGGAGAAGAAGGAAAGCACAAAGGGCTCTGCAGAGAGCTATAAAATCATTAGTGTCATGGTAGAGGACAGGGAACAGTTGCTCACGCTTTCTTCTGATAAAAGAATTAGGAGTATCAAATAACATTAGAAGGTTCAAAACAAGAAAGGCAGCTCTTCTCACACAACTTGCTACTAACCTCTGGATCTCCTTGTCATGGGCCTTTTGAATTTTTTAATTTTAGCTTTAAGGAGATTGTACCAGGACAAATTCACAGGAGAAAAACACACAGAGGGTTATTAAATATCAACACACTGCTTTTGATCCCTCTCCTTAATTAACTGAATGCCGGGACATTATTCCAAAAAGCACCGTTACATGTGTATCCTGCACTTGTGCTGTCCTGTAGGCAGTACCGCTGGCCACTGTCCAACACCAGACACTTGGTTGGATGGACCTCTGGAGCAATCTCTTTACAGGGGTACCTGAGCTCCAAAGGAGGTTGGGTAAATACTTGGTTCAAGACACCAGCCCAACTATAGCCACATAATTGTGGATTCCACAGTTACTGTCCCAGCCCATGCTCATCCTTTTCTGCTTTACATAACATAGAAAAGCAGAGATCTCACTTTTATCTTCACCAAATAATTTCATTGGCTTTGCAACACTGCATTCTCCCAGAACGAAGGTGGTTTAGAAACCACGGCACTCAAACATGTTCTTGAACAATATGCTTGTAAAAATGCAAACACAAGCACGACAAACTAAATGATTGCATGCAGAGTTCTGGAGCACATCTGCACCAAAGCCATGCTAGCTAACGCTTGGAAGCAGAAATGAATATAGAGGAAGCTTGGAGTTGCCTCTGCTACCAAGTTTGATTTATAACCTTGTAAGTCAGGTTTTCATCAGGTCTGAATTTGTATCTCTTTAAGTGTTTTAGGACAAACAATTATTTGCACTTACCATGTTGAGGCACAATATACTGTGCTTAACTATCAGAAATTCATCAGACTGGTAATATGCTTTGGATGTAATAAGAAAGAGTAAGTATTTCCTAAGAACTTGAGAAGAGCTTTTAGAAAAAGTAATTAATGAAAAAAAAAAACAAAACAGATTTCAGTTTCAGCAACAGTACGTTAAAAATTCCAGAGTCTCAGTAAGCAAAGAAAGAGAAAGGAACCCAAAGTCAGGGATTTATAATTAACAGCGTTTATCTCAACATGTAAAATGGCTCCTATCATGTTGTTCCGTAATTTTGAAATTCTAATATGACAATACAAACCCGAGACAAGAGCTGGAGCTTCAGCACGTGTCCCTGCAAGCTCTTTGGAGTTTACTCCAAACCTGCTCCTTCTGCCCAGGAGCAGAAGCCAGAAAGAGATGTGATTTATTTATTTTTAACAGCTCATAGATCTACTAATTCTTAGTGAGCAACCATGTGATCTCAGAAGCTATGTGCAATCTCCCAGACTTTACCACAAATGCTTCCTTATTTCATTGCTTATATTTGTATGATGGCACAATGCAGTGCCATCATACAAAAATTCAAGAGGAAAGCAGAAAGATGCTGCAACAGGCACAAAATTTGTATTAGTGACTGTTAGCACAAAATTTGTATTAGTGACTGTTATCTGCACTACAAAAGAAGAGGCTCAACATAATAAGATTGCAGGAGCATCCAATCATGATTTTTGATAGAATAAGGAATATTTAGTATTCAATCAGATATCTCTACAGTAACGCAAAAGAAGAATGCAACACAAAGGCACAGAATCTCTTACTATTCCAGCTGACGCATGAGGTTAGAAAGAAAATCACATTTCTATTTTTGGTCTCTGTGATGTTGAGTACATGGGGCACATATAAGCCTAACTACCGTTTACTGATTGCAAATGTTTAACGTGCATGCTGACAAACTCTTCATTGTAGCTCCGCAGAGACAATGCCATGAGGGAGACTTAGTATGAGAAGGAAAAGCTGCCCGCCTCCTTACCCTGTGAGCAGAAGGCATGCGTGCAGCGCAGCCCCATCTCTCCAGCCTCCTGGGCCTTGCAGTTCGTTCTCAGGATGGAGAGGGCTACGTGCACCAGGGGATCCTGTCAGTGTCCCAGGAAAGAGGGAAGCTGCAATGGGCTGCAGGCAGCAAGGGACTCCTGTGCAGCCTGTTCCCAATTGCCCTCTACCTGGACATGACTTGGGAACTTGCCATGGGCTCCTGGCTGTCATTGTCACTAAGGATGAATGACACTGCCCTGGACAACCTGCTCTAGGTGACGCTGCTTGAGCATGGGGGGTTGAAAAGGCAATCTCCAGAGGTCCCTTCCAACCTCGGCCTGCCTGCGATTCGGCAAACAAGTAAACTGAGAGAAGAGTCACCAAGGCACGAGGGATGCGTAGCATATTCCTGTATGCTGTAATTAAGCCTGTTATCACAGATGAGGCTGTAGGTACTTTCATACCCCTGAGAAAGATGGTGAATGGAAGCTCACTATGGAAAAACCCAGCCAGCCCTTGTTCTGCTCCTGAGGGGCCCTCAGGAAAGAGAGTAACACGGCTGGGTCTGGCACCAGCCAAACTCCTTGGAGGCTCGCAGATTGAACAACCCTGCTCTAGGTAATTAATTTTCAATCTCACAGCAAGAATGCAAAAGAAATAAAAAGTAATTTAATATAGTGGCTGCACTGGAGACAGCAGAACTTCATTCCTTAGAGCTCATTTAGGGCTACAGAGTGCGACAGAGCTCTGCCTCGGTGTCTGAGCTGTACCCAAACCGGGCAGGAGGCTCTAGCTCCAGCCAGTCCACACAGGGACCTCTAAAGTAGTGCCCTGCTGCATCTTGAGGCCAAAGTCAAAATGCCAAAACAGCACAAAGAAACAGTGAAATTCAGTTGCAGTCCCTCACTTTCACTCTCTGAAACTTTACCAACAGATAAATGACATTCCCACAAATTAGGCACTGTGGAAGTATATAATTAAGTCAAGGTCAGGGTTCTCTAGCTAAACATAGGATTGTGGTTAAAATAAGACTCAGATTTTCTATAATTTGAGATTTCAAATGACAGTTTTTAGTCATATGTCACTATAAGGCTCACTAATGCTGTGTGAAAATAGCTACAAAATGCAGGTTTACTTTGTAGGTTTCTAGTCTAAGAGGTATTATGGCTTGCTGGAAGTGCCACTTGACAGACAGGCTCTTTTTCAGGATCTAGCTGACAGGTACGTCAGCCCAGAAAGTGCCCAAGGAACCAGACTAGGAATTCAGCCATCAGGATTTAGTTCCGAAGTCTGTCACAGATTTCCTGTGTGAACTTGGGCAGGTCATTTAATGTCGCAGGATACAAATATGAAAGATGTAGAGTAAAATTATTAATAAGGTTAAGCAACTTTTATGGGAAGTTGGACCCTGACAAGCTTAGGAAATCCTGCAAGGTACTGAACACTTTTGTAATTCCAGCCATTCAGACAGAGAGAGATTAATTCCCTGTTGTTACAACAGGAATAATGCATCCTCTTCTTTAACCATTTTTTTTGCTTCAGACCAAGGTCTTTGCCATGCTGACTGCTCCTTGCAGGCAGCAATAGGCAAACTTGAGGGTCTCAGTTTGCTAAGGGCATTTAACTGTTACTACATGGAAAAAAAGAAATATCACAGCTATTGCCCTCAACCCTCAGGGAGCGCACAGGTAAGCAGGAACTTTTCAGCACCTTGCAGTAATACTTTCCACTGCCCTAAACTGACTTTTTAAAAGAAAGTCTGGAATAGGACTAGTGTCATGGCCATCACTGGTGTACTTTGTGATCCGAGCCAGACCTGTTCAAGTTGAAAAGCAAAACAAGCTCATTCTGGTTGGCATAGCAAAGTCACTTCATCTGCTCAGGAGCAGCAGGTACTGCGAGCAACACTCCGACCATCTCAGCTGTCTGATAGAGATTCCATCCCTTCCTCTCTGATGCTGAGCTTATTTACTCATCTCATGGTGTTTCTTAATTGGACTACAGACTGATCCTCAACACAAAATTTCTGATTAGTGTAGACCACCTATGTGAGTCCTCAGCACCATATTCTATTATGATAATACCATATACAAACCCAACTTTTCATTAAATTCCTGAGGAACATAAAATCTTGCTCAGAGTTTCCCATCTTCTCTTCATCTCTGTAACTTCTAGGAGTATGTTAAAAACCATTTAAGTTCTAGAGGAAAATCTTTGTATAATCTTCTGTCCATTGGTGTAGAGTAACTTCATAATGTAAATGCAAAGCTTACTTGTGCAGGATGTGGAGGCTTCTTAAAGATCAGAAATACCACTATGTATTCTAGGAACCTCACAAATCTTTTAACCTTCAGCCTAAAGTTGATAGCTCTTATCCTGGCCTTTTCTAATAAAAAGCATGCCACACACGCAGAAAATTTAAATACATAGTGAGGACATCCACCCTCCCCCAAGGGAAGAGAGAGAGAGAATGAATGTTGGTAGTGCTGAGGGATGCCCTAGACAGGGGTCAGATCCTACGCTAACAAGTGCAGTGTAACCTGCCCAGAATCAAAGAAAATGAAAGGGACAGAGGAACAGCAGCTCACATCAAGAATCTGCAGAGTTGGCAGACCAGGCAGGGGAAAAAGCCAGCAAGAAATGTCAAATGCTTTTTCCAAGGGAAAACTACATACAACAGCTCAATCTATCAGCTTGTTGCTGCCAAAAAGGGGGAGGCCTCACTAACCTGCTTTCCAGTCCAGCTCCTCCCTCACCCCTGCTTCCCAGCCACATTGTCTCTTGCTGATACCCAATGGTACCCACTAGACCAGAATTACCATAACCCACCCCATTAAAAAACTATCCTCTCTTTTTTTGTCAGGTCAGTGTACTGAATGGGCTTGCAGATGGCATCTAAACAGTCTTGGAGTTGCTGAACACAGAATAAGTGACAGAAGCATGCAACCAGAAATAGGTAAGAGGAGACAGAAAGAATTCCCCCCTCTAAGCCACTGAGAACAACTGAATCAGGTCAAGTCACCTCACGTAATTTTACATTACTTGAAGCTACACAAACTTCTGGACTATAGATTGTCTTTCAAAGGAAGTCTGTCAAAGGAAGTACAACCAGAGAAGCCCTCTGTGTAACTTTTTGGATTAATATTATGTTCCAGAATCAAACAGGACAACACATTTTTAGAAGATTGCAGCAATACTTCAGTGCAGAAAAACTAACCCTCTGAAAAAGAATATAGAAAATTTTCCTACAGTTATGAAATGTTATCCATGCGCCACTCTTCAGTGGAGATGCAAAGCTGTTTTTTTATTATGAATTACTATCATCCCTATTTCTATATATACAGAAAAGCTCAACTTTTCTCAATACTCATAAAACTTCCTCTAGTATGAGATCTCATGGAAGAAGTTGCATGAAGGGCTCCTTACCTTCCCCAGAAAAGTGGAATGCCTAGTAGAGCAATAAGCATGGTAATTGGTCTCCACTACTAAAGAAATGATCACAGATAACAAAGAATAACTATTCTAGGGGAGGAAGGAAATTCAGAGAAGACTTCAAAGTCATATCCTTGCAGTTCCCAATGCTATTAATGGATGATAAAAAAGAAACTTGAATGAAGATAAGACAGATGAAACAAAGAGGGTGAAGATTAAAGAGCTACTAGGAATGGAAGGGACAGAAGTTCAAAGCTAAAAGAAAAGTGATTATCTACATTTATGCACAAAGTAATGGGAAATTTATTGAAATAAGATGTGTCGGTCATTCCAAGAGACACCACCTCTGCTGTGTTTGCCTCAAGATCCAAACTCATTACCTGGAATTACAATTAGGAAGAGGAAAGAGCAAATACCCACAGGCTTTCCTTGTTCAGCTCAGCTCAACCAGTAGGTGTCACAGCAGTCAACATTATCATTGTACAGAGATTTCAATCTACATAGGTATCTAGTTTGAAGAGAGCTAAATTACGATAGTTAAAATAATTCAGGCTTAATTAAAAAAAAAAGTCATTGGGCTTTTCTATGGCTTTCCATCAGATATTTCAAGTATCCTTAAAGAGCCTGGAAAATAGGCAAAACAAACAGATTGCCAAACATGTCAGCAAACACCACCACTCTTATACCTGTACTTAGGGCTTATGTGAGACATTAAATAGCCCGTGCTGGCACAGGTAAAAAGAACAAAGATGCTTACTGCCCCTTCCCCAATTGTATGAGCAAACCTAATGGGCACACAGTGCTAACATTTGCTCCGAAACATGCCTGGTCTGTGAACTAGAGCTAGCAAACGTCAGGCTGTCCCTCCACTAACGTAAAGTCAGAGCAGTATGATGCAGAGACAGAAGAGAATTTCAAGGCAATTTTTAAAATGCTGTACTTCAAGAGAAATGGAGAACAAACACATCGGAGAGCTTCTTGTTTTTAGCCTCCTTGTTACTGGTATGTATTCTCCAGCAGCAAAACTTTGGGATGAATGTTTTCCTACCCTTCCCCAGCACTAAGGGAAACAGATGGGCTCTAATCATGCTTCGATACAGCGAAGGAGAAGAAAAGCATATGATGGCATCCTCCATCAGGAGTCTGCCTTTATGCTTGCCAGTCAGCTGTGCACATATAAAGCGATCATGACTTTGTTTGGCATTTCCTCTGGAACATATGGTGATTTACTATGCCCTTTCCAGCATGTATTGACACTGTTTTGAATTGCACTTAAATCCTTGTCTGCTACATACACAAACATAAATACATGTGCTGTATGTTTAGGGGCATGTCTACCTGATAGCAGAAGAGTCCTGCCAATAGCTCTAGAGCAGCTGCTGAAAGCCCTCCTGTCCCCAGTGCCCTAGAGCTTTAAGTGGGAGGAAATGGCCTGGTATTTTTGGGGGGGGGATGCAGCAGCATGCTACAAAGCAAGACAGCTTTAAAGAGATGACCTGCACACAAAGGACCCTCCCACTGCTTGGCTGAGCATACCAAATGGTCTATGTTTATTAGCACTCAAACCTGCCCTATCCCTTTCTGCCTAGTCCCACTAACTAGTGGATTGCATAATGATTCAGAAATAGATCAGGAAAATATGAAAATTATTAGACACAATAATAATCCCTGCAGCTAAAACATTTTTCATAGCAGGCAATCACCTGGCAGGTTACACAATTTAACATCCAAGATGTGAGTCAGAGCAAAAAAAGAGGGAGGTTATAAACACATCAGATAAAAAGCCCCACCAATTTAGGCAGTGCTCAGTTCATTACCAAGATACAGCAACTGCAAAATCTAGATCTTCAAAAAATAGGGCAACTTTGGAATAGGTAACAGATTTCCTTTCTCAACAGTAACTGAAGAGAAGAGCCAACAATTAATCTTCTCTTCTCCCACCAGAAAATACAACTGTCTAATTGTTCTTGTTATTTAGCATTAATATAAACAACATACTTTAGATTTAGCAGAGTCAGGGATTTCATTCAAATTTCATGAAATCAAGAGAGATATACGAAATAACAGGTCCTGTGAAAGACCAAGGCTGGAATATTCTTTTATTGTATGTTTTTCTTAAAACAAAACAACACACACATACACAAAACCTTTGGATTGCCACTGTGTTGTCTGCTAATATTTACATAGTCATATTTGTAACACTCTTGAAACAGTTAAGAGAGGAAACATGATTTGTCTTTTAAAAGACAGAAGTAATTCCAGTGAATGATCTTTCAGCCCTTCACTCCTAGGAAAAAGAACTGAACTGCTTGCAAGATACATTTCTTTGAAGAAATGTAATTATGTGTAATAGTAGATAAGGCTCTACTTCACCTTGCTTTTAAGAAACTACTACCACTTGCTGTTCCCAGTGCACAGACTCCACTTCTTTAACACAGACAAATAAGAAACCCTACCAAAACAAACCACTATACTGAACACACATTTACTTCACCAGGGAAAAGAGATGAGAAAGAATAAACTACATGTGGCAGATGCTCAGATGTTAGTGCTTTTGTTTTACGTCTCACCAGAAGATGCTCAGATAACATGGCAATAAAGGCAGAACGAGAGCCTGCATAAACCCAAACAGAACTAAAGTCAAATGAAAAAAGAAAAAAAAGTATAGCTATTGTTATTTTAATGGTAAAAGAAATAAAACTAATTTGGTGAAAACAGGTTATTAATAGCACTTCTAGAGCCTAAAAAAATGTCACCGAAGCAAGAAGTTTGTTTTTAAACATTGTATCTCACAGTAAATTAAGAGAACCTTACAGAAAGCACTCATGAATTACTCAAGGTACTTAAGTTAGCGGTTCACTCACCTCAAGCTCCCATGCTTCTGTGAAAAGCTGCTGACTACTGGTTTCAAAATTTGAGAAAATTTACAAAGGACCAAGAATGACATGAACAAGAGTGCTTCAAAGTATCACGTTCAGTCATCAAAATGTGGGCTTTCAACAATGGGCTTACCAAAACAGTTGGATTTGTAAATTCAAATTAGATTACTGCTGTCTTCAAAGCCCCTGTTCCAGTCTCACCTAATGCTGCATGGAAACAGATCCACGCTGAAGAGAGAGAAGAAAAAAGCCGCGGTGTTCTGCATTAAATAGCTTTCTGAAGACTAGTCATAGCCTTGTAACTTGGGCTCTCATGATATAACTCGCTCCAGGTTCGAGGTTAGGACATTCTCCGGAAAGCACAAGTTTCAAGAGAAACCAAAGCAGGAGCTCTGGCCTGGGTGGCAGTGCTAGAATCATAATCAAGGAAATAAAAGAAGCATGTTGGAATCCGAACAAGCATGAGTCAATGTATTGCAGGCTTGTCTGCCATCAGGAATGGCAGAGACACTCTACCAATGCCCAATAAAAAGAACAGTTTAATTTCCAAGGTCTAGTAAGCAGCTTGTTCCAAATCTGTTGTTTGCTCCACTGCAGTATAAAACAAAATCAAAATTAAATCATTTGTCTGTTTCTCTAAATCACTTAGGATATCTAAAGGCAATTGAAGTTGTTTAACAGTAAAAAAACAATATTTGGATTGCAAAAGGATCTTTACAAATTTATATTATGCTATTAAAGAAAGCATTTCTGAAATCTTCTCTTGTTGACTATCTTCCTGTATTAAGTGCAAGTTACAGTATCTATATTGCCAAAGAAAAAACAAAATGGGAAACTTTCTAATGCAATGATGCTAAGGTAAGTATGGGGGAACAAAATAGCTGCTGATCCAACAGCCAAATAGCGACTAACATTAGCTACCCTTACACTAGACCCATTACAAAGGTAATTGGTTTACCTTATTATCATTACATTAAGTCTTCTTCCTACCCTACTCCTACTCGGTCACTCTTGCTTTATGCTCTGACCATGCAAAGATTGATTCAGCATTTACCAAAGGGACTAGAAACCACTGGTGAAAGCGGGATCAGGAAGTTCTTAAACAGAAGGACCGTGCACGCAAGGTGGCCTTGGGCTGGAGCGTGACTGCTGCCTTCCCTGCTGCAGCAGACACGACCCAGCAGGCACGCTCAGGCAGGGGTAGGCAGCACAGTGTGCTCAGACTGGCTCAGCACATCCCAAGCTCACACACGGTTGCTAAGTCTGGGTAGTCTGACAAACTCACGTGGCACCCATCCAGCAACCGTGGAGCAGCAGCCTCCAGCTTGATCATATGTTTCTCTGCAGTAGGAGGGCTGCAGCAAGCAAGTGCTACATCTCCTCTGGTCCTTAAAGCAGCTCTGCCACTCATGCTCACATGGGGGGTGCAGGAGCAGCAGGATCAATCATGCACCATTTGGGTTATCATATGGAAATACCAATTAAGATTGCTTTTGATGATCACCATGGCACAGGCCCAGCAACACGACCTGCCCAGTTGGGAGAGGTGGGCTCCATAGCCACGCCGCTCAGCTTTTGAAGAAGCATGTTGGGTAGGCCTGGTTCTAGCATGCTTTGTGGTGGTAGTAAGATATGATGCAGCCTGTGCCACCATGGTCTCACATCAGACTACCTAGAAGCTGCTGTGTTGGTAGGGTTAGACTTGGGTACTAGGGTGACCCTGCATCATCCAGATAGCCGAGAAAGCACCTCAAGTACTGTAGTGTTACTAGACGGTGCTCCTGACTTCTGCATCTTGTTCTGCTGGCTGCTTTAACAATATTCCTCAGGGATCATGAGAGTGTGGGTGTCACTGTATTGCAACTTCTGTTGGCACGAAGGGGTGGCAGTTAGGCTATCAAACAGTGTGATCGGAAGGGTTTTCTTGATGGCCAGCTAGTGGAAAAGTTGGTGAATAAGACAATTTCGGGTTGCCCTTAATTGCTTTTACTTCATCCACCTAGTGTGGTAGGGTCCTTATAATTCTACAAAGTATGCCTTCCTGGACAGGTCTGTAATGACACTGATTGGGTTTGAATGATCTTACTGACTGCAAAATATGGTGAATCAAGCAATACACAATATTTAATGATAGATTTTCAGAGATCACAGTAACAACCTCAAACTATTTTCAAAATTACGCATTTGTATTAGTAACAAATATGCTACGTACCATAAAAATAACAGAGCAATAAAAAATTAGACAAACTATCATTTGTTTCTGAAATGTGTTAAAAATCATAAGCCACAAGTTTTTCAAACTCCCTTCATGGCTGCATCTGTGTTACAGGATGGTTTGGGTATGAACAAAGGAGGTCATTTCTGAACTGTCTTGATTGTCAAAAACAAGTTATAGTTTTGAATGTTACTGACAAAGATCATAATGCTTTTATGTTAAAGGATAGAACTGTTCCCAAATGACATCTTAAATAAAAGCTTTTCATTATTATTTCTTTCACTTAGTCCAATGAATTTGTCATTGGACTAAATGTGAATCTTCTCTTTCACTGATAATTACTGAAAGCATGTAAGCCTTGAACTACCAGATACTACTTATAGTCCTACCAGACTTGCTGCTTGAGCAATTTAAAAATGCAGGCAAGGGAAATCAAAGGCTAATAAAATGTTTCCAGACTATACCACAGTTCTAATAGCAAAGAGTAAGGGTTACAGCATCCTCATATTTCAGCTCTAACCTAAACTATCATATCAGGTATATGATGGAAGTCAACAGCAATTTTGTGTTCTTTAATCAAGATAATAACTGACTATAATAACATCTTTCCTGTTACTACAAAGTAACAGTGAAACCTTGAAAAACAATTAACAAATTGCACAACTTAAGGGAAGACTGCAACATGCCTCACTTCTGCAACAGTGCAAAAAACGCTGGAGTTGACATTACTTATTCAGCTTTGGTACAAAATAACAATAGGCATGAAGACTGGAGAAACAGATTTGTCTATTCTGGTGGAGCTGGGTATACCACTAATTTATTTTAAAAGGTAATGTTCTGCAATTTTTGCATTTTTTAAGAATAAAGAAAAAAAAACATTTTCAGAAGGGGAACATATTTCTGCATTTTCACACAAAGACAATACTCATGGGAGTTTACAAAGTACATCATCCAGTGTGTTATAAAATGATTTTGGCAGAAATTTTCTTGGATCCTCTGATGTCAGGTGTGTAAATCAATCACAGAATAATTTTGTTACATGGTATGTTTATTGCAGAGGATATGGGAGAAATGACCAAGGGTGAAGTTTATCAGGCTGGTAGAAGCAAACCCTCTGGAATATCAAGATTAAGGCACAGTATCTTTAAATGAATTGCAAGAAAAAGGCCAGGTTGTGCTGAAGCTACATGGTTCCAGGAGATATGTGCTGGTGACTTGCTGTAGATGTGGTCTGCCAAAGTACTAAGACTTGGAACAAGGCATGTGTTGAGTTTTTTGCTTTCTGTATTTGGAAGAGATCCCAGAAGATGGTGACAAAAAGAAGAAACACCTAAGTATATGGGAACAAAACCATATATTATTCAAGTCTCAAATATTATTTTAATTGGATGTCAGGTTTTCACATGCATAATACTGTATTGATTAAAAATAGCTTAAGCAGACTGAGCTCCTGATAAAAATCTGGTCAAAACATTATGCAGTGTCACAGCTGACTTAGGAAACAATAGAGAGACAATGGATTTGAACCTGCGATTAATTAAGATCACTACACGTCCAGCTCCACAGTTGCTGGGGATAGTGCTATACCTATTCCAAGTCCTATATGGACAGCATTTTGGGACACTGAGTATACTCAGAGTAGCCTACTACTGCAGGCTTCAGTTGAGGGAGATACTACTGAACTCAGTATAAATACAGGTACTCTTACACAGGACACTGAAGTTCACACCCCATTTTGGAATGTAATAGATGGAAAGAGAAAATTAATGGGAACAAAAAAAAAAAGTGAAAGCAAGAGGGAGAATAATGACAGTGTTCTCAGGCAGGGCTGAGTACAAGCTCCCTCTCCAATTCACTGATTTAGAAAAATTACCCTAAAAACATTTAGCACTTTCATTTGCACAGGGCTTTAATATGCTACATCAGTGTCAGGTGTCACATTTCTGTTTGAAAATCTGAATCCAAACAAGAATTTTGTGTGATAATGCACTTTCTTTTGAAGAGGTAATCATACACAATTCGAGAAAAAGAACAGTTGCCTGGTGCAAAAATAATATTGAAGAGAGGCTGATTCATGATCCTACTCTCACCATATTTCTGTAAGTTCTTGTACTGAGTCACAGCCCAATACAACACCTTCCTTACCACTTCACTTAGCTGTGGCAATAGTGGGTAGCTATGGTCATAGCAAGTGACTGGCAAAGTGCCATATGCCATATCAAGTTTTGTTTGCAATTGGTTCATTCCCATGATGTTAAAGCTTACTAGATTTTAAAATCAAAAACTTTCACAAGGCCACGCCTAATGGTTACTCCACTTCATGTTCAGCAGTCAAACACTTCAATTCCACGTACTGGAATGGGGCAGCAGCCAGTAAAGCAGGTTTACATCAGACACCACATCACCTGTGTTACACTTTTGAGGCAGGCTTGAGACTCAGGAATGTGGTATGGTCCCAGCTGTATCCCTTCAGCAAGACACTTGTTCAAAGACAACTAGAAGGCCGATTCTCAGGGACGCATACAGGAAAAACAGCAGGTGTCTAATCGTACAGGACAGTTTAACACAAATGCTGTAGGCACCTCCCAGTGTTCATAAATCAAGCTGGGAAATGGTTTTGTTTCAAACAGAAGCCTTAACAGCATTTGTCACATTTAATGTGAGCTACTTGTTCTATGCACATCATGGTGCATATCAAAAAGAGTCCTTGGAGGAGGTGTGGAGACCTGACTCAAGTAGGCAAAGAGGAAAAAAACCTCATTTGTCTTGCTGTGCAAGAGCTCACAGTTAAAATAAAGGCCTCATAGTTTAAGCCAAAAAAAAAAAAAAAAAAAAAAAAAAAAGACCAGTAGGTAGGATTTGGTCTGGAACAGGGATCACAAACTCTCTGCGCAACATTAGTAGCAAATTTCGGAATTTTACTCCTTTTGTATAGGGGACAGCTATTCCAGATTTCAGTGGAGAGCTGAAGAAAGGACCAATCTGATCACTTAGATCATAAAATCTGATTGCTCAGGGATGTAGGTCTGCCATTGTAACTCAACTTTCATATTGCACAGCTAACATTCTCTTTCCTTCATGGAGTGCCTTGAGTGGATTGAGAGTTTGGACTTGCAGTACCGTGAGTTAAGCTTTTAGTGACCTTAGAGAAGACCACAAGATCAAGGCTGTTATGTCAGGAAATCACACCATTTTAGTAAGAATATGTCCTGGAGTCAGATGCTTCCCAGACCTATGTTCCCAGACCACAGACATCAGAGATCATTTTCAGAGTTGAAAAAAGAAATACAGAAGGGTCATACATTAGGTCACTGTTCTGTCTTTTGCTTGGTCAGTAATGCTCGACAGTGTATGCAGCACCAGGGTGAAGGCAATCAGAAAATACAATTACTAGGGCACAAAGTTTACCAAGATATTGACATGATCAGTGTAGTTATAATACGACAGAACGTGGCATATACAGGCAAAAGCCTGGGCAGCACTGGTAGTTTATTAGAAAAAGTGCCTGTTATGTGTTTGATTTACTTGAGAGGTTCAGCAATAGGCAGGCCAGTCATTATACATATACAAGTACACAAACAGGGATGACAGGCACCATAATTTAAAAAGAAAAAACAGAGAGATCTAGAAATTATGGCCACTTAGTTATGGTAAGCAGTAGAAGATAGACTAGATAGTAGAAGATAGACTTGGAGTTTTGAAGAATGCATAGAAACTCTTTGAATTTCCATGAAGTATCCCCTTTCTCTGTGCCAGCAAGGTCCAAAACAGGACTGAGGCATATCTGTGCACTTAACTGTAAGCAGTGGTATTGCAGCGTGCACACATGCTGAAAACGGGAATCACGTTACACAGACACAGGTGGCTGTTCAGCCTCCCCTGAATCCATATTACGCTTCCCCTATTTATGTAAGTAAACACAATAGTGAGAAAAATACCAGCTTAAGCTAAGTACTGATCCTTTTTACTGTAAAAGTGCTAACAAGCATTTCACTGTTTTCACAATGAAGACCAGATTCCCAGACTGCATCAGAGCAGCTATACTGTCCTTTGGATTATCATCTTCTGTCCCAGCTGGTGGGCCAACATTTAGAATTCTTCCAGATCCTAGGAAATGCATTTTCCACTTTAAAAAGCATCAGGGGTGCTATTTTAAGGAATCCTCATTCACACTAAGTAACCCTTATCTATATTAAAACTATTTCTATGCTTTAGTCTGTGTGGGTGAAGGAGGGGAGAAATCCAAGTAATACCTTTCCTTCTGTTGGGATAAATGAGCTAGTGTGGGTGGCTGTACATGTTAAAAATGAGAGCAAAAACATTTTTTATGTTAACTTTCTATTATGTATTTGAAAATAGCTTCACAAAATCCAAATATGCATTTTTTTTAAAAGATCGAAATATTCTGAAAAAAAATTATATTTTAATTCATCAGCTGGATTTTTTCATCTACTCAGAATAGGTTTACCATCTATGGAAAGACTTTATAAACACTACAGATTTTGAAAACGTCAGAATTCAAATTCAAAATTAATCTTTACCAGCTCTTCCACTAGTTTCATTTATAGATGGTTATTAGTACCTATTGATCACTAGGTTACTTTTAGTTTAACGCAATTTACTAGTGAATCACCTATCAAAATTTCACCAATTTAATATTCCTTTAGGGAAATACACTTCTTGCTCTGTATGATATACTAAGTTACTTCTTTAAAACAATTGGACAGATACTATATTGCAGCAGCCACATGTATGAAAAACTGCTCATTATTCACAGTAGAAGTCATCTCAAAGAAACAACGAATTTGTCTAATCAGTTTTGAAGGGATTAGCCATTTAAGAACATTTTAAAGAAGCATTTCACTGCTTACCCTCATAGATTAAGTTACAGCTAAAATTTACATGAAAATACTAAATGTACTAAATACAAGCAACAGAACAATTCTCTAGTCTTAGAACTTCTTACTTTGTCTTGCTATTGTATGTATACATTCCCACTAGGTAAACTATATCAATTGTCTGTAGCCCAGTCCTCCTCTGCAGAAGCATAAGACCCTAAAGCTCAAGGCCATACAGATTTAAATAAAACAGAAATAACTTTAGCGTTGAAAAGTTTTGGAAACTAAACTTTAAGGTGATGTCTCTGAAAGGTAATGGAGTTACTATGGGCTGTATACTTACTCACTGCAGAAATATGAATATTAAGTGCTTGCAGTTGGCCAAATCCTCTCAAACTCTGGGTTTTAAGGCTTTACCTGAAGGGGTCCAACAAGTTTCAGGAGATGAGAAGGAAGAAATCAGAGTGCACATCATCCCTAGTGCATGGGGTTTCAGTTAATTCAGTGACACCATTTAAATTATACATAGCAGATGTGCAAAACTAACAACATGCAAGATGCCTGAGTCCACTTTTGGATCAGGGCATAAGGACTATTTGCACAAAAATCTGTGAGCTAGATAAACAGTTATCTGTTAAAGAGAGACAAAAGTTAAGTAACTTGTCCAAGGCCAGAGAGAAGATTCAAAAACGCAGTATGGAGTCTACCAGCGAGGAAGGAGAATAAAATAGATTTTGCTTAGATTGGCATGGAGAAACAGCAAATATAAGAACATTCAACTACTTGAATGATTTTAATAAGTTCTATGGGAAAGAACAGAGTTGAGTACTTGAGTGTTTATTTACATTTAGGCATTTTTCTTGGGAAGATGACTACTTTGCTTTATGCTCAGCAAATATGGCGTAACTCCCAAGCCACAGACCCATGCACACATTTTAGTCATGTCCAGTGTCCTCGGTTTTCAGTGCTATGAGATGCATGCGAGTCAAGAATCAAGCCCCTCTTCCCCCAGGGCTTGTGGGATTGTTTCAGTGAACATAAACGGACTAGAAAGAAGAAACCTGTCAGTTTAACAGTTCTGAAATTCAAAAACAAATAGGCCAATATTCTAAAACTAAACCCCTTCACTCTTCTCACTTATTTTAAGAAAGTTTTGTTAAAATCTTCCAGCAATTCAGTCTTCTATATCAGAAAGTATTCTGGGATACCATTTTGAATCTATATAATGAAAAAAAAATTAGAAAACTTGTCATGTGGAAAGACAAAATACAAGGTCACAGATTGCCTCTTTGAAAACAACATGCTGCCAAGCTCCATGGGATTTCAAATCAAGGCTTGAAGCACTCCTAGCTGAAATGTTTAATCTGAGAGAGGTCCTCTCTCAAGTTAGAGCTTACAGTATAAAAGGGAAGAAAAGTGAAGCTAATGCTGAACAGGAAAACACAATTATATTTTAAAATTGCTTTTAGAAAGATGTGGCAGGAACTCCTTCCACTGGCACAGTTGGGATGGCACGGAATATGCACACCACTAAATGTACCAAGGCGATCTTAGGCCAGCAGGGAGACAGACTACTCTGTTGCAATCACTGCTCTCTCAAGAAATATCTTCTGACTAGGAGCTCTGGCTTTAAATCACTAAGTCATGCTTGTTTTGTAAAAATGCACTGCTTTTTGCTATTTCTTTCAGTCTTACAAAATTCCAAATGATGTACCTACATCCTACTGCATTCCCTCTTTTATTCCAGGACACAAATTTAAAATTCTGGAAAAACTGCTTTTGCCTTCTATCACGATGCTCCAAAGTATTCAGAATTAGTCATTCAATCTCTATCCAGGCTAAAATGGCTTACTAGAGAAATCTCAGCTTAATAAATTATGTATAAGAATTCTCTCTTTTATGTAGCATGTACAATCATTTGAGCTATAACATCATTTATGGCTGCAGCAGAATGAACTGAGCAAATACACTGTGGTGCAACCCAGTATAAGTAAATATTGGTTACAAAGCTCCAAAGCTTTGTAAAAGAAAAGAAGCATCTGCCAAAACCAGAATGCTGCAAATGCTGTCAAAGGTCCTTCACCTTTCTACAGAAGGTGCCTCATCCGAAGCAAAAGACAACAAGTAGCTGTCATGCAAGCATCTTATGGTTCTTCTAACTGGGACCTATAGAGTCCAGGCTGGAAAGAAGTGTTTAAACATTTGTTGGGGGAAAATAGACCTCCATCCAGTCTGCTGCCCTCCAAATCTGTAATAATTACTTTTTGTCTAGTGCAGCCTCCAAAAGGATGAGTTTGTCACTTGACCATCCCACATACCCCCAGTGTCTACTCTCTGGTTCTGCTGTGAAATTCCAAAAAGAGAGAAAAACATTGTGATAACCTGCTTTAATTTCACAACATTGTTATGGAAGGAAGCGCACTGAGAAATCCCCCGTCAGCTTCCTTTCAGCTGCAAAACCCTTGAGCCTGACACATAGCCACCTGCAGCCACAGCCTGCAGTTTCAGTTTCTTAAGATGCTGGAGCCACAGAAGCAGCAGCTGATTCTCCCCCTGCTTCCATTTAGATGAAAATTTTAATGACTGGCAGCAGAAAGAGTTAGTTAGAGGTCTTCTTTCTCTTCCTCTTTAAGAAAAATAACATTTTCTAAGTCTGAGCTCCACGCAGAGGTAACTAGACAACTAATAACTTTTTGAGGGATTTTAGTCACTTGAGGAAACTGCTCAGGGAGTCACCTGACAGTGGACTGACAGTTTTAGAAAGGAGGATATTTCACCGGTGTTTGTCGAGAAAGTGAGTGAAAAGAAACTTCTCAGAGCACAGACGCTGACAGCCACAGTGCGCCAGGGACAGAGCGCTGGAAGTGTCACTCTCAGTCACAAAGTCCTCAGACCTGACGGGCAATAACATTTCACAGCTGCTGCTATGCGCTAGGGAGGCTGTAAGTGGGGCACGCAGACAGAAGCATCCTGGGCTCCCAGCTCAGCTCGAAGCACATTCAAGACTGGTAGAAAAAGCAGCACAAGGAATGGAGACAGAGGCGGGAGAGGGAAGGTGCTTTTTACTTTGCCTAAGTCCAGCCCTAGAGTTAGCTAAGGCCATGACCAGTTGGTACCTTACAATGCCTGCACGTCTGCTTCTTTCTGTCGCAGTCATTAGCAAGTGGATCCAGAGCCCAGTACGCGTGGGGGACACCCGCAAGGTCAGCACTGCTCACTGGCAGTGCTCTGGGCCAGGGAGGCCCATCTCCACAAAGGGGTGTCTGGAGGAGACCCATCAGCCAAGAAATGTGTGAACATGGTGAAATAGTGGACAAATGCTAAAGCTCACTAAAGCTAAGTGAAAACTGGCTAAAAAGCACCTTGCTCTATGCAGTAAGACTCAGCACAATGGCCAAGCAAAGGCCCCCCCATCCTGGAAATGGGGACACCTCAGAGGAATCACCAAGACTAAAAATATACCTGAGAGATCCTACAGGGGGTGGAAAAGAAAAAAAACAAAAACAAAAAAAAACACACAAAAAAACAAAGCTGCTTTTCCATTTGCTTGGAATCTGTATGAATATATTTGGAATAAATATATAGTATCTACCCTTCAACTAGCTTAACACATTTGGAGCCAGAGATGAAACTGTTTATTGAAACGAAAAGTGCAATTCTGGTATTTATATTCTGAAGGACATGCAATACATCACAAACGTAGTTCACAGAAGGTTTCAGTTCATCTGAATTCCACAAAATTCCACTTGCAGAAATAGACCAGGAGGAGTGCTAGAAGCGACAAGCCAGGGAGCTATTTCTATATAAGATTCACAGACATTTAAACCAGATTAAATTCCAAACTCTAAAAAGCTGCCTTTTAATGTGCATTATCTCCAATCCCTAAGGTACTGTACCTTCTGTGTATTTCCAAAAGCATACATTATTTACTTTATTTAACATTTGCATTCTGATTGCAATCAGTCTTCTTTCAATAAAATAAATAAATTTACAGCCTGCTAACCTAGAACCATCAAACTCTCACTTCCATTATCAATCAACGCCACTTTTCTGCTGACTGCAACTCAATTAAAATCCAATTATTTGAATAACTGGATGGAAATTGCTACCATAAAATGTACCTTTTTATTAGGAACATTTTGTGAAGAGAACTGACAGCACAGGAACTATGACACTGTGGTTAAAAAGTGATTTGTAAGATGGGCTGCGAAAAGCTACGCTGACGAACATGGAGGGAAAGACCATCACTTCTGGAGCAGGCATTTGATTCTAAAATTGGAGCTTTTGGCTCAGAGCAGAGCCAAAATGATGTGCATCTGCCAGCCTTACTGTGAGCGTTAAGGGAGTTGGTTCTTCTATGCCGCAAAGGTTGTTATTTCTACTAATATTAAAAAAAAAAAAGTAGACATTCTTAGACCATCTCACAACATTGCCCATAGTGTTATTTTAAAACATGTCAGAGTCAGTGATACAGGTGTTTCAGATGATCTCTACCCAAGTCTTTCATTTCTTTTATTTCTCACATTACCAATACCAGGTAAGTAGCTGGTTTTTAGACTTAGATCTTACCAGAATGTGTGTCTCAACCATGCAGCTGTATGTCTTTTCCTTGTCCTGCAGGAACTCAAGATCATTTGACAAAATGCCCTATGAGGAAATCCCCCAGTATAAATTTGCTTCTTTGTTTTTAATTACATAGATTTGCTACCAGAGCTTTGATTTATTTGACCGAAATGGAGATAGTACATATTTCATTGCCCAATACTGAAAAGCTAAATTCTTTGATTTTGATAACATATGCAGATAGAAAACATTATTACACTATCTTAATTTCAGTGTGCCAACACTAGATTAAAAAAAAAAAAACAAAAAACCCTGATACTCTAGGCTTGAAGTCTAATTCCAAAACAGACTTCAAAGATGAAAAGGTTTCTACTTTTTCAGGTATCATTATCTAGGACTTACTTGGCACCTGGAAGTTACCATGGAGAACTGTTTTTAGGAACAAAACATCTCCTATCAAACATATTTCTTCAGCTAATCTCAAGTATCCTTATATCATAATTTCTTTTAAAACAAGTATAGCTGCTCCAATGTATTTGTTTTCGATGTAATATTATTGTCTTCTATGCTGAATATCATATCAACTGAATTACACCTACTACAGTCTTAATAAATTTCTACAGTGGTGGTTCACTGAAGATTACACAGAGAATTTGAAATAGAATATTAGGTTATGATGATTCACATTTGACAAAATACCTTGAACTGGCACACAGGAAGAAATTAAGACAGCCAAAATATCGAGGATAAGAAAATGGAAGCATTAATTAGTAATTAGATAGGCAAAGTAACTCCAAAATGTGACTGATACTAAAAGAAACAACTCTTGATTGAATCAGTCACGTTCATATTACTTTCCCATTGTGATTGCAGATGTTGATTTTTATTCTACATTATTAGACTTCACACACCTTCTCTTCTACCTTCCTTGTAACTTCAGGCAACGCACCTAACACCTTTTTAGCTGCTTTACAAAATTAATTAGTTAACGGTCTTTAATCTTAAGTGCATGACAGTTGCAAATATGCTGAAACCTACCCACTTCATAGATATGTAAAACTTTCACATATACACAGTCCAGCTCCCTTTAAAAATAGCACTGGAATAAACGCTTATGGCCTTTTGGCTCTACTTGCTAGCCATGTCTCTTAGGCAAGCTCTGAAAAACCATCTTATAAGAGAGGCTATGAAGAATACCAGAATTCAAGCAATTCAGGTTCTCATACAGACAGACCACGGAAGTGATCATTTATATAGTATGTTAAAATCAAAGCTACTTACCCTTTTTCTCAAGTTGTAAGTCAAAATGAGATTTCTGGAGAAGGAGTGTGAAAAGGCTGTATAGAACTCCAGCACTTTCTGCAAGGCATCTCTCTTAATCACATGAAGATCACAGTAGGTCAAAGCCCTTACATTAGCACAGGACTGGGCAAGGGTAGACTCCTTCCAGAAGACATCACCAAAAACATCTCCTTTGCCTAGAGAAAAGAAGCAGCATTGCTTTCAATACTGGTACTATTTCTACCCAAAACGTAAGAGAACATATATCTCATTTATGAAGTCAAGGTCCTTCTATTTTATGCACTCAGAAAAAAATTCTGGCCGGAAAACAGAATCTTTGAAATATTCCATTGATAACCTTTTTTGCTGTCTTTCTGTTAATTACAACAGCCCAGCAAAATTTTCTAAAAATAAACCACAATCAAAAAGTATTTCCTGTGACAATTCCCCTTTAAATATCAGTAAAGGTTTTTCTCTGAAAATCAAGAAAAACTCTTCATTCTTGGTTCATATTCTCTTCTGATCCCTTTTAAAGAGATTGAGAGGAAATGCCTTTTTTCTTTCTTCTTTTAACTAACATGCAAAGGATTTGTTTCTTACATCTATGTTGTTGCGTTTTCTTAACCTGTCTATCACCCACTATTGTGTCAACAAACTCATCTTGTATAATAAATAGATCAGTGCAGTTACTACTATAGATCAGTACTAAAGTAAGTTTGGTCTAGTTTGCTAGATCATCAGTGGAGAAGTCCACCTTTACCACAGCATAAAAAAGCAGATCTTGCAACTCTGGGGGCCCTAATGCTTTCCAGCTAGTAAGTCTCCAAAAAATCTTTCAGCAGTTGCACATGTGTGCCCTCCACAATACAGTGGAGGTTTAAGGTAACAGTGTTGTCCAAAACAAGACGAGTACAGGTGAGGTATCATCAAGATAACACTGACAAGACAAGGATATTCAGTTGTTGCATATGGGAAGATAGAAAATATGCCATTTCTTTACAACTTTCTCATAAGTGTCCCCATTTGCCCATCTCTATGAGCTAGGGGACAGCCAGTGAAATCCCTACTGAGGAATATTGCAACAAGGACATTTGTACCAATCTAGGCACTACCACACAGGGCAAGCATACCAAAATCTGCCCGAGGAGCAGCCCCCAGTGAGGATTTCACTGGTTATACCCCAGCTCAAGCTGGACACAAAAGGGGCTGTTTAAGAGAAAGTTACAAGCTGCATTGCAGAGTAATGGTCTTTTTTTTTTTTTTCCCCTGTTTTCCAACACATAATGCTAACAAGATAAGAATATTCAGTTGTTCTCTTGATAATAAATAACTACACTGTTCTTCTTTTGAACAGTATTTTTCTGTTAAACCTCTGCTGTGTTATGTCACCACTGCAAATCTCTCCTAAGACAAAGCAACAAAAGAAATACATTCACGATGCCTACCAAGTTGTGGCAAGGATGGACAGATGGTCCCTTGTCTTACAAGTAATCATTTTGCCTGTAGTAATTTTTAAAGCCAAAGCATCAAGATATATATTAGTTTATTGACTTCACCTGGGCCTTATCAGATTTTATTCCCTAAATCGGTAGTCATGCATAAAAGTCTACTTGAAAATCAAGAGAACTATCATGAATAAGAGGTCAAGAAGCCTTCTAAATTTAACCCAGGACACCCATGTCAGCCCTTGAGCTGTACTTCCACCATTATGTGATCTCTTCTAATTGATGACAAGTATTTTCTCTTTGAGGAGAAGCTACCAGCCTAGCGACATGCTACTCTGTAGCGCAATAAGCTGTGGTTCACACTGCTGCGCTCCCAGTCTTCCACAAAATGCCTGCACAGTTCACCTGCCAGGGAGCAGTTTTTCCCCGAAAGCTTCGGAGGAGCGTAGACTGTCTTTCCATTTCAAATGCATATATACACTGAGTCCACCTGTACCATAAGCACATTTTTCCCCATAAAGTTAGGCAAAAGCACCATAATGATACCTTTTCCACTACTGTCCCTTTACAAAAGGCAGTGTCAACATCCAGAAATAGTACAAAGGCTGCATATCAGTAAAGCATGGTGGTAGTCCAACAGGTCAGTGCAGTAAGCAATTTTCATTTTTAATGGCACTGACTTTTCACATTTTCTATTATTTAAACATACGTTTTTTCAGTAGGTGCCTTAAAAATGGCCTAGAAAAAGATCTTTCACGCACTTAAAATAGAACATCATCCACAAAGCATTTAGATGGACAAACACATAACATATTCAAAATTGAAGTGTAATGACTTTTATACACCATAAAAACTGATATGCTTCACTGGGTAAAAATGGATTGTTTGTCTTTGGAATAAATATGCTTTTACTTGCAATCTTCCAGGCAATTAGCTAAACAACTGTTTTAATTAACGCTCTGGAATCTATCAAGTATAGAAATGTGCCATCACTGATGAGCAACAGTCAGAGCTGGTAGTTAGTACTAAGCATAAGGAAAGAAAATCCAGCTTGTTTCTAAGCTTATTTCTTAGTACCTCCAGACAAGTTTCCCTATCTTAAAATGGCAATAGTTACTTTACTGCCCCATAGCAGCATGAAGACTAATTAGTACAATGCAACTACAAACACTATCGTGCTGCTTTGCCTACATAGGAAATGACATGCAGTGCACAAGTTACTTAGGTTTTACCCTTTCAAATATTTAACTCTGCTTTTCACGTAACACTGATAGGCACAATTGTGTCCTTCACCTGTGCCAGCAGCCCCAGTTTCCCCTTGTTATCTGCAACTCCCCCAACCCTCTCCCCCCTGCAGCTGCCTGCCACCCAGGGAGGGCACTCCTGGCTGCTTCCCACTGGCGGCAAGAAGCAGCACACAAGCGAGCTACATCTGCTGGGTGCACACTTAGCTAAACCAAACAGAGAAAAGGAACACATGAATCAAAAACTGTGTCAGATCACAGAAGCCTCACATTTTGAGAAACAAAGCAGGCTAAACCAAGAAGTTCTACTGTTTTCAATCATTAACAATTTCCTTGAAGTTAATAGAGTTAACAGCCAGTGCTCTAGATGAAAATCAATCCCCCATTGCAGTTAGATTTCCAAAGCGAGGCAGACATGCAAGCATCACACTGCTTTATTTCTGTCAAGCACATTTTTTAAATGATGCATACTTAATGTATCGATCTAGATTGTCAGATTCTAAGAAAACTTGTGACATTCATAGAAGAGTGGGAGCAGGGGGAAAGGAGCACTTGGAAGTCTTTTCAGTAAGCAGGAATTAAATTTCTACCCAGAAGTATCTGCTCTGGATTATAACACTGTCCTTCTATATGTAATAAGAAAGCGCATACCATCTCCCTTTATTTACATGTTCTCCATAAAGTAAGAACAGTCACTCGGGAAAAGGGAAGGAAAAAAAAAAGAGGGCAGGTTAAGTGGCTGTTTTATCAAAAACATCTGCAATTGGAAAGAAAGAAGAGTAAGGTAAGACTTCCAAACATGTCCAAATGTGTTTGGCAAAGTCTAAGGCATCATTAGAGAACCTGAGTCAAAAGCCTCCTTTTATACACAACTCCAAGTTTTACATATCTCACCTTACCTTTGAAGAAAGATTAAAAAGCTAGGGAAATGCAGATGGCCATTTGTTTGTCAGTACTTTGCATTTCTCTTTCCCAGCTCACTGAATTCCAGGCACTTGCCAGGAACACTATCTGTCAATCACACTTGAAGTGGATGATCTAAGCTTTTACCATCAATCATTTATATTCCCTCCTGGATTTGTGGGCTGAGGACCTTTTCCACCGTCAGCTCGGCATGCACTGGCAAACCAAACAGTTTACTGCCTTCTATCTTTGCTTGTTTGTTTTAATTATAATAACAAGTCCCCAAATCCTGATATATTTAAACTCTGAAGAACTATTTCATAAAACCAGCACCTTCTGTTTCCATACATATTTCCCAATCCTTTCTCCATATCAAATTTGCTGTTCATCTTAAAGTGAAAAGAGGATTTCTGTTACTACTGCAAATTCAGCCTGAGTCAGCCAAAAGGTCAAGCCACATCCACTCTGTCTCCTAAAAGCTGCACCCAGAATAAAGATCTGATTATTACAACTTAGCCAAGTGTTTCGCTGATTCTGTTCAAGAACAGAAGCACACTTGCACTTCACATATTGCCATGATGTGCCTACCAGAACATCTAGTTTCTTCACTACTACAAACGGGAAGTATTGAAGAGTTCTCAAACAGAAGATATTCCACACTACTCATAAAATATGACACCATGCAAAATATTTTGACTGACAATATACTTAGATCACCTTCAGGTTCTAGGTGTCTGGGAGTTGCGGTGCAGTTTTGGTGTGATGCTAATAATAGGAGTTGGGTGAAAAGAAGAGGCCAGGGATTCGTATGCTGAAGGTCTTCCAAGTCAGCATGGACTTTCATAGGACTCACACCAATCCAAGGATTTTCAGCACATCAACCAAAATATTTATCTTAGAACCATTCTCACATCAATAGTAATAGCTGTTACAGCAGCTGACACCAGAATCTGGCTCAGATCCCTTCTAGGCTTGCCTTCATTGGCTTGTTTGAACCATAGAAGAATTGTGATCTGACTTAGCCTCAGCACACCCAAACATAAGTCAGAAGAACAAAACAGTGTTTGATGGTACCTCAGCAACAACGCAGCACTAAGCTTATCTTGGAAATCTGGTGTCAGCAAATACTGTTATCTGTGATGCTGATCAGACTTCCACAGCAGCTGCTGTGCCTGCAACAGGCAGATTCCCAGGACTGCTCCCCAGAGTGCCCATACCGACCTGAGCCCTCAGGATTCATTCTCCACCTCCAGGCAGAGGGAGATACCAACTGCTGTGAAGGCAAACAGAGATTCTCTCTGTGATGTTCTCTATTCTAGTGACTACTCAGGTAAGATGCTACTGAAATGCAAAAACAAGAACAAAAAAAAAACCAACCAAAACAAATAAATGACTTGGTCTAATTTTCTCTCTTTTTTTTTTCCCCCCAGTCTCCTGAATAGGTTTGAACAGAACCAGAAGATCTGAAGTTAGTCCATACCATAGGGTCCTAACAACAATACTCAAGCATAATTCCACTAAGGGCAGTGTATTTATCCCTGGTGTTCAAAGCTAGTGATGCGAGACTTGGGTCAAACCCCCCTCTGTGATTACAGTTTATCTGCTTAGCTTCAGCTAAAAATCCTTCCCTCCTCTCTCTTCCTTATCTGAATAAGGCATGCACTTCAAATTTTCCCATTTTACAGAGAGAAGAAACATTCAAGGAAAGTAGAAGCACCAGAGCAAAAATAATTGTCCTTTTGATGGTGCATTGTTTTAGGCAAGGAATAAACTGCCAGCCAGAAGAAACAGAGCTACAGTTTGGCATCAAGGTGGAGCATGCAGTATGTGTCCCACAGATAATTTGCACAATTTAACAGCCACTGAATAGCCTGTAGTTTGGTCCTCCAACACACTATGGCTGGCAGGAGATGATACATGGAAATGATTTGCTGCTTTGGATTTTCTTAAGACTTCTCAAGATCAAACCAAGACGTAATGAGAATTGAACAACCAACTGCACTGCCAAGAATGTATTATTTTTCATTAACCAGAAGTTTTTAATCACTCTTTTCCCCTATAAGGCAAGAGAGGAGGAAAAAAAAAAAAAAAAGCCTGAGTATCAGTGCCACTGAAACTAAAAGAAATGTTACTGAGATAATAAGCTAAAATTGCTCTTTCAGTGATTTGCCAGGTGCATGAATAGAAACACGATGTATCTGTTCATGCTTTAAAACACAGTTTGGCATCAGTTTTGCAGACAGCTTACTATAAAACTGCATCAATTTTCTCTGTTGAAGAACGTTACTGTACAAGAAAAAAATGAAAACATTTATTTTAGAGCACTGGATGAGTAGCAACAACATGAATTAGATACAGCTAAGATTTCTATTATTATTATAATTAATGTGTTTATTTGTCTCTTTGAATAAAGTGTGGATTATATTTCAATATTTGACTTACTGTGATGAAAAGAACAGCTTTAAAATGTCAGCTGGGTTCTACAAGACTTTTTCATGAAAAGCTAGGAGGATGCATCAGAATCCTTTACCCTTATTTGCTTTTTAATGGTTACCAAAAAAGATGTTATAAAGACATAGCCAAGTTGTACCAAACTCAGACGACATGGAAGTTACCAGCTCAAATAACTAGTCAAATAACTAGTCACAAATGTACTTGAATTTACGTGCATTTCCTAAGTAATGAGAAAAACACAGCTCAACCTCTGTTGTCACTGCACAGACAGTACTAGTTCAAAACAGTACTAGTACTGATCAAAAAACCTATGAGACACATGTTGCAATATCTTTGGGGTTCTCCTCTGACAACTTAGAAACAGGCCTTATGTTATAGCTGTTGCTTGAAGCTTACATTAAAGCCCCCAAATATGATTTTTTTTTTTTTTTAATTTCAGACAAAAGCATTCACAAAGAAGTGGATGTTGCCTTCTAAAGTAGATAAAAATTTTGAAAAACCCACAGAGTTCATAACTATAGTATATTTCATTGTTATTTAATATTTCTAGCATCCTCCTCAGGATAAATTTAACCATGTCTCAGAAACATACCTCTGGAAAAGGTTCTAATTTGAAACTTTGAGAAAACAAATTAAAACATGCACGTGTTCTATCATTTGGTTTTGTTTTTTGTTTTTTTCCCTAATCTCTTCACACCTCTCTTTGGAGTCTGTATACAAGTGTGGTGGGCAAGCCTTCCTAACCCACCCTGAGATATCGCGGAAAATGCTGGAACAGAGTCTCATCTCCACCATATCTCAGTGCTGGCTGTCAGTGAATCACTGACCACCGTTGCCAGTAACGTGCAAGGCACTACCGTCTTCAAATGGGGACTTCTTCCACACATGGTCGTGTCAGACTATTTAAGAGTAGCAGGCATGTTATGCAAAGTTGTGTTAATTTGCCACAATAAATTGTGAAGCCACAGAAAAAGTCATCCGATTTGCAGTGCCAAGAAGTTCTTGACTAAGGCTTCTATCCATAGCAAGTTCCCCTTCTCCCCAGGTATTCCAGCAGGGCATTCATCAAGCATTTTATAAATCATAAATCTGTGTTTCCAATACCTGCATAGATCCAGTTTTCGACCTTTTATAGATACCACTGGACAATGGCTTTTTCCTACTTCTAATGCTCTACTGAAACTAGACACTGAACAGATAATGTCTGACAGAAGTCTCAAAATAGCCAACTCTGATGTCTATCCAAACATCTTCTGGGTGTCTTGAGTATACGAATAAGGAATTCTCTCTCCAAAGCCACCACTTAGAATAAACCTACACTTCTCAACAAAAAGTTTTAGTGCTGCTCCTAAGTCCACCACGAAACCAAAAATTTGTATTACTGTAGACCTCTTTTATGCCATTGTTAGATGGTGTCTTTTAAAAAGTTAAGCATGATCTCCACTTCTAATTTTTTTGCTAATAGTGTGCTTGGACAGGCATTGAGGAAATCAGAGTTATAAAATCATTCCTTCAGTTGATGTTCACTGAATTGTTTCATAGAAACATGCAGCTTCTCCAACCTGCCTATATATGTCAACCTGAATAAACCAGCTTTAAACAATATAAAGAGCACAACAGAATACCTGAAGATAAAGCTGGATTTTAATTTCAACCATTCCTTTATCAAAGAAAACCACCGTTCACGTCATATGTTGTCTTATTTAATAGCACAGTCAAAGTTTTGATGCTAGATACTGTGTTTGAAAATAGTAAGAAAAATCTGATACCATCCGTAATCCAGCACCCACTTCTTAAGCCTAAAAGCACAGTAGCTTGGTATTTTTGACACAAAGTCAGGTTTACCTGAATTTAAAATTCAGGTGAAAAATAAAGAAATGAGGGATTTTTTCAAAGACTTGGTGTTAAATATCAACAGGCCCCAAAGCACACGCATTCTGAAAACCGAGTTGTACACAACGCAGTTTAGTTTAAGGAAAATTGAGTTAGCTCAGGTACTAGGGACAGTATAAAGACAGCGGCCTGGACTTAGTGCAGTTAACATCCAACATTTTCAAGCCTGCTGAGAAGCAATCTCCACATAATTGCATGGAAGATGCAACGCTTTTCCATTGAGAAGGCCTGAGACAGACAATACTTCTGCATTGCTATTTTCTCTTCCCTAAAATAAACCATCCCTCTGGTGCAGCTGCCCTGACAATTTGCATTGTCCTATCTGGATGCAAATCTGTCCTACCAAAATCTGAATCAAGCCTCTTGGGTCTACATCTGAATGAAATGCTTATGGCTAGATGAGTAAGCTAAAACAATTGTGAAGAAAACAAACAATTGTTCTTATAATGCTCCTTTAAGATTGCAATTAGATAAAATTAAATCAGCAGGAATTTCTCCACACAAAGCAAATGGAGCATTTAATATCCTGCTGAAATAAAACATGGCACACCAAGCTCTCCTACAACACCATGTTAAAACCACAGTCTCTGATCTTGTCAATGTTATAGCTTTGTAAATAATGATAAAAGATCTGTACTTTCAGGACATTCAATTTTCACTTCCTCCAACTCACATATGATTATAAAAGTAAATTTATGCGCATCCTATGTAGCCTCCCTGCCCCTCCCCAATAAAAAAACAACATATATAGCTATAGAAATAGATGATATAAATATAGATGATACAGAAATAGATGATGTAGACACATCCCACTTTCCCCCTAACAGTGATAAATAATGCAGTCAGGTCTACACTATAAACTCCTATTCTTGACATTTGGTTACTGCATATGTTACTCTCATAATTATGTACTATCTACATTTTATTGTTTTCCTTTAGCTTTGATAACAGCAAAAGAAATAGCAAAAGCAAACAGTCCTTGTCAAGGGCAATAATTTTCCTAGCTCGCAATAAATTACTGCCTTGATTTCCCTTCCTATCTCATTCACGTTACCTGCCAGTTGAAAGCAAAACTATATTCTATGTATGGAAAAATAAGTGTGTGGCCTCCTCCCCTTGGATTGAAAGAGCATTGCCATTTCTTGACAAGCATACCAGGAATAGAAGCGAAGGTCAACACATGGCAGGGAAGATGGTTGCTTACACCTGCAGGAAGCTGTGGTCCTGGTATCTCTGCTTGCTTCCGTGTAGGGTTCTGCATCAGGTTTTAAAAATGGGGAGAGGGAACCACCACTTCCTTGGGATGGCAGAGTAAACCCAGCAATCTCTGCATTCCCTCTCTATCTTCTGTCTACACTCTGACACAGGATCCAGAACTTTTTAGCAGATGCCTTGTGTACAGCCATTAGCCACTGTACACTTGCCAAGAATTGTACAGTGCTGGGACAATACCGTTCCTAACTCATTGCAGTCAAGGCCATGCTCAGCATTCAGTCATTTTAACCATTCTGCCCTACTACAGTCATGATTGTTTTTTCAACTATAAAAAGGGGAAATTGGTGGAGTAGTTGGTCAAAGGCTACAGAGCAGACAAGTACCAAAGGGTTTGAAACTCGGATGTGCTCTTGCAGATGGCTACAGCACATCTAAGTCTAAAAACAAATCAACAATCTTACTGGCTTTCCATTAAGTCCCATAAGCTTGGTTTAAAAACAGAAAAAAAATGAGAATGAGGAGCACACAAAATGGCTCAAATCCTTCCCTCCTTAGGTAACCAGGTCTGTTTGGTGCAATCCAGGGTGCAACCAAGCTAGCCATGACATGCAATGGTGCAAAAATCTCTTTAGCCACGGTTAATCTCAGCTGAACCCAGTGACATGGAAAAAGAAGTGCTCTCTTCTTATTCCCCTTTCCCATTCAAGTGTTGGGACCATATTACATATGGAGAAATCATATCTAGTCCTCTGCTGATTCCATCACTTATAAACAGCCATTCACAAACACAATGCATTTTAGCAGCACACACATCACGTAAATAATGTTTTTACATTATTTCTCAGGCCATTGTCAGTTATGAGTCAGCCAGCTCTGTGGCTGTACCAAGCAAACCTGTAGGCATTCCCATGTGCAACTGTACAGTAGCACACTCGGAAAAAGCCAGCCAGGAACCAAATCACAGGACAATGCACAATGAGAAACGATCATTTGTTTATTGAACTGTGATGCTGGATTAATAAATCTATTATGAAGCTTACTATGACAGTCATTGGACTGTAGATTAACACACCTCAAAAACTGTGCACAATTCTCCAGCTGGCCCATGAGACTAGGATCCTCTACTCTTGTTCAGGGAAAACTAGGAAGGATGCTATCTACCTGTCTGAAATCTGAGAAATTTTATAAGCAGTCTCTTGTGAGAAAACCAAGCATATGTATAAAGGTCTCTACTGGCTGTTGATATCATACATCATTCCCACTAATATTAATAGTTGATCTCTAAACAGGGTCCATGGAACACAAATTTTAACACCACTGTGGGACAGTATGGGACGTAATTCATTAATACTCTTTGCTAAACCGAAAGTCAATTAAAAAGTTTAGTCTTTTGAAAGTTCTTAGCTCAAATAAGGGCAAAACCATAATAAATGCAAAACAGCCGGGATGCAAGGCTTGGGATAAACTGCTTTACCCTCAGGATAAACTGTTTCTGAGGGAGTGTGTGTGTGTTTTTTCTTTTTAAATTAAACCTTCTAGTAAATGTTATTTTTCTCATCCGTTGCTGAGCTCTGAAGACCACAGTGGTTTTCAAGGCTTTGTTTTCCAGATGTTAAACAAAGTCTTAAAAGCGCCCAGTCTAATCAAATCTGCAAGACTAACCTCCAGTCTTGCCATCCATATACACAGCCCCCCCTTGCAGGGATCATAAAGACCTGTTCAGCAACTTTGAACAACTCACATAAGTGAAGATTTGCTGCCCAGTCAGGCCCTCTGGGAGTAACTAACTGACAAATTTTGCAGCAGTTTGAAAATTTAAGGACAAGACACTGTTATATAGAAAAACAGTCTGTCACCCTAATTTCAAGGGTCATCTTCTCTCAGTTTCAGTCTTTTACTGAAATGCTTTCCTAAATTTCAAAGTTGATCCCAGATTCAAACAGAATGGGTTGGATCCAAGTTGGGTCCAAGAATCAGTTGCTTCCTTCAGCTTCACTAGAAAAGAGAGGTTTTTCTGTTCAATCTTGGAGTAGAACTATGTCAAGCATTTCTAATTTTGAATAAATTATTTTCTACTAAGATCAAAATGGCATTCTTGATCATTCAGATATTTCTACATACATATCAACACAATATAAATTGTTTTCTAACAAGGCCTCCTATCCTCTCCTTCACTGTATTTCTAGAAAATACTTATAAGAAAGTAATTTTGCTACTATGCCATGATTTTTATTTTTATTTTTTACAATATTTATTAAATTTTCAATGCACACATGCAATTAGAGACATAACATAAGAACCAGTACTTCCTCTAACAACGAGAAGAGATTAAAAAGGTCCTGACTAAAAGGCTGGAGCCTCCGGAAACTACCCTGTCAGCCTCCACAGTGGCATAGCATCTGCTCAGCCAGACTTCTAGCAGTTTCTTGATTACTGCAATTCTAAACAATTTATATTCTCATGCTGCACTAAGGAAATGCATGCCTTCATAATGGAAAAAATACAAAAAGTGCATTGAAAGACAGTTCAGGTCCTCGAGCTTCCCTAAATTAAGATACAACAACTAGCTAGGCAGGCTTAATTCATGCTCCTACTACAACCCCTTTTCCCCTCCGTATCTCAAAGAAAGCTGCAGCCAGATCTTATGGTCCCCACCTGAAACACAAAAAGATTCCCCCCGAATTAAATAAGACACTCATTACATTAAAATCTAGCAAATCTCCCCTGAGCATGAGTAGATTTTAAATTTTCAAAGGCTTGTGACAAGGTCAGGTTTTCAGAAGGCCAGTGGCTCAGCCTGAAGGGTCTGCTCCAAAGCAGAGAAACCAGTGCTACCAAATGAAGTGCACGTAAGTGGTTGATTGGTTTTTTAGTAGTGACAAAATAAAACATTTTGCCTAACTGCATTTGGATAAATAGGTAAGTTTTTAAGCAACAGTAGTTCAAAGAGATATGTCAGTCTCAGATGGATAAAGCAGCATCAGCCCAAATGGGTAAGGCTTAGAAAAGTTAAAAGCAAAGCCAAGCCGAAAACAGTATCTTAATGGAAGTCCTGCATGAACCATGCTTCGCTCAGTCCTCTTCAGGGCAGGGACTGCATGATTTGTTTCTGTCTTCCATAAAGTGCTGAGTGCACCTCAGTGCTTAACCATAAGTAAAAACAACAGTATAAATGAAGAACAGTGAACTACAGAAAACTGAACTGTATTTCATCCAGGCTGCTTCCCACTAGCTAATCATCACTTCTACATAATTCCACTCATAATACACACATTAACATAAACCGCAGCGGTACAGTGGCTTGTCTTGTTGTCTTGCTTTTCTTTCCCATTTGTATTAGAATGAATCACAAATACATAAATCATCTTGCTTAAAGGCAATTTTCTTTTTTTGTTTGTTTGTTTCTTTGACACATCAAGTCCAATGCTTGTGTTACATGAACGTTAGTAATTTCTTCAGTAGAAATTTTGGATAGAGTTCAAAAGTGTGTCTTTCATCCCAACAAATCAAACTGAATATAAATGCCTCAATTTATTTAAACTTTTACTGTAAATGTTGCAGAGAAAGTTTTTTTGAAATTTACTCATTTTGTGTTTGTCTCTAATTCAAATTAACAGTGAATGTAATCTTTGGTGACACTGAAAAAAAAGAGTACTTTTTTTTTCCACTTCTGACCAATGTACAATTTCTTCTAACTCAAGAATTAACCCAAGTTGTTATAAGAACGTAAACCTGAACTGAGAATATACCTGTCACATAGGTATTAGAACCAATCTAGAAAGATACGATGCAGGTGCGCACACTACGCTCCAGACTCCAGGGTTACATGATACACTTTTATATGCTAGTCTGCAAGGCTAAGTGTCTACGGAACTTGAAATTTTTTCATATGAATTGGATCCTTTAAGGATTAAGTGTAGTTTGCCTTTGGTTTATGTAATGCTGTACAGCAGTCACACAGAGTAATTTAGAGATGCAATTTATTTCTCTATTGTATGGAAGATACAGGCTACATTGCAAATTGCAAAGGCTGCTTTATTAAGTGACAGCCAAAGCTGAGGAAATAATTCACCTCGAATAATTTATGCACTTTATTTTTATTTCAAGAATGTCTGTGAGGAGATTACAGTCACTCTGACGTATCTGTTAACTGAAATTACCCTACAGAATTCCTCACGTGGTTAGCCGTTACATACCAGATGTTCAGAGCTGTGCTTAGTTATGACTGGTAAACAAAACTTATGGAATAGGCTGTTCTGGCTGAACGATCAGCAACAATCATGTTTCTTGTACAATGTACACTTTATTTTTTTCCTTGTAGTGCTCGTTTTATCTGGTGTGCTTTTATCAAATGCTTGGCAAGTTTAGCTGAACATGAAATTTAAAAAATCATTGCTGTTCTACTGATAAGAAAACTGAGACTGCAAAGAAGTTAGGCAGAAAATCTTGGCCTATCTCTTGTAGCATCCTCAGTAATGTGGCTGTTACGTTATGCAACGCTGAATGAGAAAAATTCCTATTGATATAGAATAGCGAAAAACTTCAGTTAACCACATCATTTCTTATCAGGATGGAAAAATCTTCAATTGGATGGTTTTGCAATGTGGGGAAGGGGGTGCACACACGTGTGTGGATGGAAAAAGATTCCTTAGTCCAGAAACTGAACCACAAAAATTGATACACATTTATCCAAAATGAAATATCAGAGAATCACAGACAGAATCCACTTCCTTTTACTTTCATTTTTCACTACTAGGTTCACACAGAATATGGCAGAGCTCATCAACTTCAGTGAGAGCCAGAGAACTGATTCCAAATTTCCAATAAAAGGTGTGGAGAGAAGAGGATCAATAGTTACTGTCCCAGGAGAAAAGCAATAACAAACTATTTCTATTCATTCACATACCAAGGGATCAGCCTCGTTTATCTGTAGCCATCACTTTGCAGCAGCAGAGATTAGCGGTTCAGGTTTCCTTAACATTGATTTCTCAAGGAATCTAGGCTGAGCATTTTCTGAAGTGAACATCATGATAAAACACAGAAAGTACTGGTAAAGATAAGGACAAAAATTATATCTTTAAAGGGCATTTTAAAAAGCCCTGTTCAATGTAGCCTGGTTCAACTGCAGACGACACCAAGTTGGGAGGTAGTGTCGATCTGCCTGAGGGTCGGATGGCCCTTCAGAGGGATCTGGATAGGCTGGACTGCTGGGCTGAGGCAAACGCGATGAGGTTTAACAAGGCCAAGTGCCGGGTCCTGCCGGCAGGATTGTGGCCGTATTTGGCCACAATAACCCCATGCAATGCTATAGGCTTGGGGCAGAGTGGCTAGAAGACAGTGATGAGGAAAGGGACCTGGGAGTGTTGATCGATGCAAGGCTGAACATGAGCCGGCAGTGTGCTCAGGTGGCCAAGAAGGCCAATGGCATCCTGGCCTGTATTAGAAACAGTGTGGCCAGCAGGAGCAGGGAGGTGATCATCCCCCTGTACTCAGCTTTGGTGAGGCCGCACCTCGAGTACTGTGTTCAGTTTTGGGCCCCTCACTACAAGAAAGACATCAACGCCCTGGAATGTGTCCAGAGAAGGGCAACAAGACTGGTGAGGGGTATGGAACACAAGCCTTATGAGGAGCGGCTGAGGGAGCTGGGATTGTTTAGTCTGGAGAAGAGGAGGCTCAGGGGAGATCTCATTGCACTCTACAACTTCCTGAAGGGAGGTTGTGATGAGGAGGGGGTCGGCCTCTTCTTCCAGGTAACTAATGATAGGACTCGAGGTAATGGCCGCAAGTTGCGCACAGGGGAGATTTAGATTAGATATCAGGAAAAACTTTTTCTCTCAGAGAGTGGTCAAGCACCGGAACGGCCTGACCAGGGAGGTGGTGGAGTCACCGACCCTTGCGGTTTTTAAGAGGCGCCTGGACAAGCTGCTACAAGATATGGTTTAGTAGCTTAGTGGGTAGTATTGGTGATCGGATGACGGTTGGACTAGATGATCTTGAAGGTCCTTTCCAACCTTGTGATTCTGTGATTCTGTGATTCTGTAATGTTTTTCACTTACACTGATTAAACGGAAAAGCAAGTTTTTCCTGACATTTTCTTCTTGCGATGGACAAAGGAGGAGGCATTACGGGATACAAGATGACGAACTGAGTTTTTTCTACGTTTGCCATGTTAATTCATGACAGTTCAACATGTTAAAAGCTCTTGTCGTCCAACTTAGAATGGTTTGGGTTGGAAGAGACCTTAAAGACCATCTGGTTCCAACCCCCCTGCCACGGTCAGGGGCACCTCCCACTAGACCATGCTGCCCAAAGCCCCATCCAGCCTGGCCTTGAACACTTGAACACTACCCAGGGATGGGGCATCCACAGCTTCTCTGGGCAACCTGTTCCAGTGCCTCACCACTCTCACAGTAAAGAATTTCTTCCATGTATCTAATCTAAATCTCCCCTCTTTTAGTTTAAAGCCATTACCCCTTGTCTTATCACTGCAATCCCTGATAGTCCCTCCCCAGCTTTCCTGCAGACCCCCCTTTAGGTACTGGAAGGCTGCTATAAGGTCTCCCTGGAGCCTTCTCTTCTCCAGGCTGAACATTCCCAGCTCTCTCAGCCTGTCTTCATAGGAGAGGTGCTCCAGCCCTCTGATCATCCTTGTGGCCCTCCTCTGGACTCGCTCCAACAGGTCCATGTCCTTCTTGTGCCGGGTGCACCAGAGCTGGATGCAGGACTCCAGGTTGGGTCTCATGAGAGCGAAGTAGAGGGGGAGAATCATCTCCCTCGACCTGCTGGCCACACTTCTTTTGATGCAGCCCAGGATACGGTTGGCTTTCTGGGCTGCAAGTGCACATTGCTGGCTCATGTTGAGTTTTTCATCAACCAATGTCCCTAAGTCCTTCTCCTCAGGGCTGCTCTCAATCCATTCTCCACCCAGCCTGTATTTGTGCTTGGGAGCAGTGGGCAGCATCCAACAGCACTGAACTACACAGCTGATTGCAGAACAAAAAAGAATTAGTTATCCAACCACTTTTCACCTTTTTAGCTTCTTGTGTAGCACAAAATATCATGAACTTGATTCCTTAAGACATGAAATACATGCTATGCTATATCTGCAATCCTGTTCAGAAGTAGAGGAAAACTGAACTCTGCATATTTATTAGCCCCCTCATTTTCCAGTAGACATTCCTCTTAGAGTTGGGTGTATGTGTTCAGAAAGAGTAAACTTACCAAGTTGTTTTCTTCTTCTTCGCCAGGCTGCTGTTAGTGACTGGTACTGGATAAAGCCGCCGTGAGAACTTACCTTATCACAAAAGGGTCTGACAGAATCAAAGGATAAGTATCACCTTTTCAATGCTCCAGCCACTCCATCATTTATCTACATCTATTGGATTATCACACACTTTTCTCCTAGCTTTGCTGCAGAATGTTGTTCACAGCACTATCAGCTTCTTTTTAGTGCCTCCAACCTAAGGCTGTCATTCCAAGTTAACACAAATTGGCTCGAAATTTTTATAGTATTTTGATTTTTAAGGGATAAATATTGTTTCAACACACGATCTGAAATAAAGCTAACTGAAAAATTTTCAGCAAAACTGGATTTTTATCAGGGGGGTGTGAAGGAGGCAGGCAGGGAAGCCAGGCACTTTAAATAAGTTTTCTGAAGTCCTAAATGAAATTTCTAATGAAAAGAGATGTGGCAAAACAGGAACAACCCCAAGAATGACAAGTACTGCTCAAGTGCTCAAGTACAGCTTCCATTGATCAGAAGAAATAGATTTGAAGCAATCTGGAGATGAGATGATTGCCCTTCCTATTTACCAATGTGGAACAGGAAGGACAAGCTGACGACTTTATGCAATGCTCCTGTATGACGTTAAGCAAGTATTTTTTCCTTTCTCTTTCAATTTTTCCAGACAATAAACATCTAACACCACAGAGTTGCCAAGTTCATTACAATATACTTTACCAGGCTGTAGTAAAGCTAACCTGACTGGAGCTTTTTTAAAGAATAACTTAATAGCTTGAGTAGAAGAGGCTACAAAAACACTCTGTGCCATCTATCCTTGCACACAATGTGTTTATCAGCTGTGAAACTCACCCAATATAGCAACGACTTCGTCATCCTGGATTACTTCCAAAGACCCTGAAACGACAAAGCAGAGGCTGTCGACGCTCTCGCCGGCGTGGTAGATCAGGTCTCCCGGGGCACAGTGGACTGTCTGAAATTCCATGGCAAGCGCTCGAAGGCACCCATCGCTTGCCAGCCTGAAGGCTGGGTGCTCCTTGAAAACCTTGCGGTTCAGATGCACGCAGATATCTGCTCTCATGTCCTTAGGGCATATCTGCAAAACCTGAAAAGGAAATTAAGCAATCAATTCCTGTGCGTGGCTTAAACGTGCCACACAATTATCCCTGTTTTACTACACAGGTTTTAAGAACTGCTTTCCTCTTCCTCATAAGATTTCTAATCTCAGTCCATACTCTTATTTCTATATTACATGTACATATAAGCCACAATACTCAGTCTGCTTCATAATACCTGAAGGAAAATGTTTTCATCACAGCAACATGCTCTGCTGGATATTGAATTACCATGACAAGGCCTCAGGTTTTTAAGACAAAAAAATTAACAGCACAGCAGTACAGAAAGTGGTGGAGAAAAGCCTGCTGAAGGATTGTTTCTAGTGGGTAGGTCACTCTTTTGATAGACATATTCTATTAAAAAACTGCACAAATTACATTTTCCGAGTGAGAGAAATGTTGTATAGAGGGAAGTGTAATCTCATAACCCTTTAGCACAAAAAAAAAAAAAAAAAAAAAAGTTATATGCTGGTTTCATTAGCTCGTAATATTGAGACTTGCAGGTATTCAAATTCACTACTCCTCCTCCCCTCCCCGTGGCAGTAACAGATTTTTTGCTCACACAGGAAGGGGCTTTAAGGTATGATACTGTGTTTGGTGACTTTTGATCTTCCAAATGCATCATTCCTCACAGCAATTGATGATGTGTGCTCCTAATGGTACATAAATCGATGCTTAGCACAGTGGTACAAGTCAGAACTATTTCTGAAGGTTTTTAATTTAATACAGACAGCTGAGTGGAAAGAATACTGAATTCCTACTAGTTCATGTACAGATTAAAAGTTCCTGGCAAAAACTCTGGAAACACATAACATGAACAAGGATGACAAAATCCTTGGAAGATAAAGACTGTGATGAAGTACAACTTGAGATGCATTATTTGAAAAAAATATTGAGTAGTGAGAGTTTTTCCCAGTAATAACTATTTCATCCAATTCAGGAACGCTCTAGGTGAGCTTCAGAGTTACTCCCACACATTTTCCTGGATGGAAGGAGATGGCTGCTATAGTGCAAACACTGATGGAAAACATAAAGGTAATACAGGAGACATGATGGCTATGCCTACATCTCTCAGTAAGGCTCTGTGCAAGATCTCTGAGCAAAGACCTAAGCTCATAACTCTGTGCAAAGCAGTGGTACCAGGTATTACGCTTTCTACTCCAAGGGCAAATGGCTCTACCGCTACTAAAATCACCTCTGGCTCACCTCCAAGCAGACCTGCTATTACAGATATCACTTCTGAAAGAGATATATTTCTATAGCACTTAACTGTAGGGCACTCATGGATGATCTCTCTCACCTGTCCCACAGCGAGCAGCTCCTGAACCTGCCAGTTCTCAGACTTCCAGGCTCACAGGAATGGGTCAGGGCAGAAACACCAGCATTTAACATGGGACATAGGCAGTGGCCATACCTGTCTTTGCAATTATCTCATTTATTCTGGCAACAAAAACATTCTGTACTTGCAGATGCTTGCCAATATTTGGCACCAGAATTATACACAAGCACACTTCACAGTTACTTGAACATCACACACAAAGGGCTGCTGTACTAGAAATAGTAACAAGAAAACCTGAATATACATGAGAAGATTTAAAATGAGGTTCTTATCCAAAAACCTCTTGGTTTCTCATTCTAAGACGAAGTTAGCTAATTTTCCATTCTCTATTTAAGAGAAGTTGTCTCCAGACTTCATAAAAATAAAGACAGATTAAATACATTTGAGAGTTACAGACAAACAGCAGAAGATTTTCATTTATATGGGAGGTATAAAACAGATCATCATGGCTTAATTTTAGAATCTCAGCATCTCTTGGTTAAATTTTGTTGTACTGGCATTTCCTAGACTTACAGACTTTGCTTTTAGCTGATTATTGGCTCTCTGGCATGCCTGCAGTTAACACTGAATTGACAAATTTGTGGCCTATAAAACAGTGAGAAGATTGGTTCTGTGTTACACTCATCTTTAAATATCTGCCTCATCTGCAGAAAACTGTATTACATTACACAGCAGCACAACTACCACTGTTCTGTCACAGGAGCAATACATGTTTTATTCATTGCATGACATCCTAGAAGTTATACATAGGCATCAAACCAACGGAGCTCAGACCTGAGAGTTTACGGATTGACAGAGCCATTAGTCAGTCTTACATTGCGTTAGTTTTTGCAATGCAGATGAAAGTTGATTTCTTGGTTTTACACTCATCACCACTGGCAGTTCAGCTATGAACACACTGGTTATTGAAATCAAGACCATATTATGCTCTTTGATGCTTTGATAATTGGAGATTTTTCTTCTATTTATTAAGATAATTTTCAAAGGCTACAGTGAGTTGTGCTTCGTTTGGTTATCCTGCTGTCTCCAAAGGCATTCTTAAAGCACTTCTCGTCTTATCAGAGGAAACCAATAATGGACTTTGAAGTTAAGCTAAAACATGTATGTTTTACATAGCAATTTTTCCTTGTTGCTACATTAAAATGATGATAGGAGCTTGTATTGGGGAGTGAATGAAAGCACCAGCTTTCCTTACGCTGTGTATCCTCAGGTGTTGTCTCTCTGCCTTCCTCAAATGCATCCACCTCAGTACTCATAACCCCACACAAAGATATTTTGTGAGAAAACAGAGCAGCCTCTAATCAGTACTATCCAGCTAAAATACCATTTCTTTCTGAAAGCTTGTATTACACAGAGAGTGCTTCCCAGAATCACAGTCTGGGATCTAAATGGCACATATGCTGAAGACCGACGAGGAAAGTAAACAGCACCCTCTGTACTCATCAGTCTCCAGACAGCACAGTGCAAGGCCACATCTGTTCTACTCTTCCATAACGGTTCTTTAACAGCTAGACAGAAACGACTGTTTGCTCTTTAACACCAACATCTATAGTTTTAAATACAAAAGTATGCAGCCAACCAGAAGGCTGGTGACTGGAGCACTGGTATGATTTCCTGAATGAACCACCCCACAAACCACATCTCTTTACAAGCAGAAGAAAACCAGCAGCTATCTCCATAAAAGCTGGCAACTAATATAAGAGCAGAAAGTAGTTGCTTTGCACATTTGTTCTGGTGAAGGGCCATTTGTTATGTTAAAAGACACAATGGGAATTTTACTTGTAAATTCAGTGAATTAGGATGACAATATTCACCTCACATAAGGTAGCTTTCAAACAATAAATTATTATTAATGAAATCTAGAAGCCATCGTATCTCTAATATTACATTCAAATTCAACCAAGACAAAACAAACTATTCTTTGCCCACATACCTGCACAACCTCTTATAACAGAAAAATTGCATTAAAATCTCATTTGAAGAAATTCTGAGGTCATGTTAGAACTTGGAACTTACTTAGTTATTTTATTTATTTACTGAAAACCAAGCTCTTTCATTCTTTTTTTTTTTACTACTTCACGCCGTATCACCAGCAACACATACATACTGTTACCACTAACATAAGTCAGTATGACAGAATAGGTGAAGCGCTGTATTTGAGAGTTTACAATTAAGGGAAGCTTCTACTTGGTACTATTTAAAGCATATTTGTCATCTTTACTAAGGAAGTACCTCCTGTTTATTTTAATACAATACTTTCAGGATGTGAATTGTTTCCTTGCAGTTTAATTTACTTACCTTCTCAGTATCTATTCCTCTGGACATTGACCAGGTGGAAACAATGTAATCCATCACACGTTCACTCAGTCCTTTAGGGACTTGGTAGAGCTTTAGAAAGTCTCGGACACTGTTCAGCATTTCATGATATCTGTTCGTATTAGCATACATTTGCTGAAATATGGTTGTCACATTACCAAAAATGGTTGCATACAGAAGGGCTGTAAAAAAAAAAAAAAAAAAAAAAAAAGAAAAACAATAGGTATAATAATATGTTGTGTTGATTAGCCTGCGTTCACAGTGCTGTAAGACAAGAAGTGCAAAGTCTATAGAAATGCATGCAATTTTGGTGCATTGTTCTGAAGGCCTGATGAGCACAAGCATTTTATAGGTCAGCTTTAGCATTACAAACCGAGGACCACCACCCGCTTTTGTGATCATGAGTCCTGCAGCACAGAGTTCCTGAAGCACAACCATTTGTCCATCACACAATTCAGTAGCATCGAAACCCTTATGGAACCACAATAGAAGAAACAAGAATTTTAAGACAAATAGCTTGACAGCAAATACTTTAAAATTTCATCTCTGGTTTATAGTGCCTGTGTTGAAATGACATCAGTGACAGATTTCCAAGCTCTAAGTGCATTACTACAGTAGTAAGCCGAGTCATCATTACCCACCTCAGTGTGACAACAACAATGCATCAAAGCAGAAGATGGAATATGTAATAAACAGCTACCATGGGTCAGTGATTTATAGATGTAAGTTTAATAATACATAAAAACTCGCATTATGTTTTATATTCTTCAGGCAGAAGAACAGCAAGGCCTGAGGCAAGAGCTAAAGCCCTCAAATGCAGACTGCCATGCTGCTCTTCTGACCGCATTCGGCACAGTTACAAAGCCAGCTGGTGGATCGAAACATGTTTAATAATAAACATGAGAGAGAAGAAAAGGCAGTATTTGCAGTAGCGGAGAGCAGCAGATGAAAACACACAAGACTTGGGAAACTCCACCTTCCGAAGCCCAAGATAGGACAGCAGACTGCTGGCAGTGTCCGTGTTCATGTTTTGGTGGCTTGCAGAGGCTGGGGCTGAGGCTATTTCAGCCAATCTAGCCCTGAATGAAAGGGAAGGACAGGAAGCCTCACGGGGAGCTTTCCTATGTCAGGAATCAGGTTAGCGATAAGCAGGTGAGAGGCTGACTGTGGAGGGAGAGGAACAGCCAGGCAGCACATGTGCAGGTAACCATCAGGAAGTGCTCTGGCTTGCTGAGGATGTTCTTTCTCTTTATCATTTCCTGTCCCCCAAAACAGGCACTGAATTGTCAGTATCATATATGTTCCACTCTGAGATAAAAATAAATAATTGAAAAGTCAGATTTATAAGAAAATACCTTTTTGCCTTATCTAAATCCCCCTTTTTGCTGTTATTTCCTTCCTCACCCCCTCTTTTTAAATATATTTATTTCCTCAGTCCCATTCATTCCTTTGAGAGTGCAGCTATTTATTCAGGTCAGTATTGTAGTCAGATATCCATAAGCCAACTAAGATGCTTTAGGGTTTTATGACCAACAAAAAAAAAAACTTTAATAATGTGCAAGAGAAGCTTACAGGACTGTCTTTCCCCTGATCATCGAGAGATGCAATTTAAATTTAGACTAGCTCAAGGCCTTTACACAGCTGTTCCTCTACAGAATTCCTTCTTAATGTTGTATAACTTCTTTGATTTTCACGAGTTTCTGCAGAGACCAGCTCTCCCCTTTTCCCACTACTCCTCTGTACAGACACGTGGGCACTTGGGCCTGGGGGCACTGACCTGGCTTAGTCAGCATAGCTACCTCTTTACTTCCTCAGTCCCTTAAACTGATTAGGATGCACTATAAAGTATTAATATTTGTATCCACAGAGCAAACCCTGAGTGAATTAATTATGAATGAGGCTCTCAAGCTTGATGGGCTCCATAATACCTCAGGAATGCCACACAGGTTAAAGGTTGCATGAGAATTTCAGGTTTTAGCCCATTGTAGCTGTTTCTGTAGATATAGACACAGGGTTTTTGCTATCAGAAATGGCACAAACGAAAACAACTATTGAAAGGAGAGTAAGGTAGGGAGCACAGCTTTGATACAGACAATTCTAGCAAATGCTGAACTCCTCTTTCAGGACCAATGCATCAGTCTGCCGTCAAGTGTCTGATGTGCTGAATATATGCCACATGACTTACTCTGTTTGGAACAAATACAAAAAAAGGTATTTAGACGTGTAGCTTGTAACTATCTATGTCTCCATGGATTTCCAATGGCTGCATGAATACTCTAAGGATGGTCCTTGATGCTACACTCAAAATATTTTCCATGATTTTACTTATTTCCTAAAAGATTAACACTGAGAAATCTTGGTCTAGTGTTTATCCTGTTCAAAATAAAGCTTTGTTACAAGGCACCAAATACTGCTTCTACCACCTGCGCAGTTTCTATATTGCCACTGACAATTACCTTGTATGCTGTTACATGTTAGGGTAACAAGCTGCAGCATAACCAAGGTAAGAAAACAAAGGGCATTACTTAAAATAGCAAGCCAACGTCCAACAACCTTGCTTAATGGGCAACATCCACCCATAGCTGAAACAATACTGGCCACTCAAACTACTAGAGGTGCTAAAACTGTATAACTATATAGGAAATAATTCTGTATTCTCTAATTATCTATATAATTAAGCTAACAGCTATGAATTTATGGATACAATTTTATTTCACCTAGAAGGACTTGAATGGTCAGAAGGGTTGAAAAGGCAGCTCTGCCTCAGCCCAATTCAGTTGGTTAGTAAAGCAGCATTAAACCTCGTCCAAGACATCTGGCACACATAATATATCTAAAGAAAGCACTTTCTCATAGTGCGAGGCCCATATCAAGGTGTGAAATTTGAACTCCAGACCTACTTTAGAACTTTTCATTCTGTATAGAAGGCTACTCACACCAAACCTCCTGAACAAGTACATTTAAAAACTCAAATCTAAACTTCCCCAAATAAGCCCATCAAAAGAGACTCAAGCCTCAAAAAAAATGAATATGAGTCAAGGCTGCAACACAGTGCTCTAGGTCTCTAACTAGGTTTCCACAGAGTGATACCTTCTCTTTATTTCACATATGTCCAGAAAACTGAATTCCACATAAAGAGAGTTACAGGGCAGTTAGAAAAGACCTTAATGCATAGTCCTACATTTAAGTTAGATTACCTTTCTCCTAAAAATTCACTTCTTTTGGCAGGCTCCTGAGCTATTTCTGTGGGAGAGTAAAGGGAGACCCTTTAAAGTTTCAGCTGAATCTCACATGACAGACCTTCCCCTTGATTCTCAAGTGCAGTCTCACCAACTCAGACATGCAGAAACAGATGGATTTACCACTTACTGCATTTCAAATGTTTTCTTCTGCTGAACAATAAGATGCCAGCTTCCTTTGACATATAAATACAAAAACATGCAAACTCAGTTTTTAAAGAAGTAGAGAATATTAATACAGGAATACAGGGACTAGAAACATATAGATAGAAACATATAGATTATTTCTCTGTTTAACCTTAACTTATGCCTGAGCTAACCATACCTGAATCTCTGATGCAATGAGTCCTGAAGAATGAAGAAATGCTTCAGGAAAAAAAAAAAAAAAAAACAGATTTACTACAAATGCCCCTTAATCTGAGTACTTTGTATTTAAACAGCATTACCTTTCCCTTCCTACGTCCTGTTTTGCTCTCTGTTATGCAGATCCAAACACGACCCCTGAAATGTTGCTGCCATTTGCCCTATTTACACAGACTTTTACCAGTTCCCTACAAGAAACCGAACCCAGGGCCTCCAAAACTGTGCAGTCCCACTGGCTGGACTCTACAGCAGGGCAAGTCACCCACAAACATCACTCTTCTGCCAGCCAATACAATGCTGAAAACAGATGACAGATTAGGCACAGGGTCACAAGCAAATTCTTATCTGTAGATTTCTGGGCAACCATACTTGTGGGCATACAACTGTCTCTTATGTTCTGGCAAACAGCGAGACCTGCTGATTCAATGTCTTGGGATGTATAGGTCTATGCCAGCAAAAGTAAAATGGAGTCCCCATCTGCCCCATTACTGTCCAGCTACATGAAGCCTAAAAAAAATAGAAAAAAAAAAAGAAATTTGATTCTTCATTTCAGTTATTATGAGGTGAGCAATCCTAGAGCAATTTCCACTGCAAATTGCAGCTACTATGCTCCAGTATGACAATTATCTTGGCAAGAAAAATTATTGCTGCCTACATTAATTTTTCATTAAAAAAAAAAAAATCCCCAAATTTACAATCCTTAATTTATCATTAGCTAACAATTTTATTACTATTAAAGACACATTAAAGCCATGGATTTTTGCAGCCTAAAATTGGGTAGATATATTAGCATATTAAACATTGACCTCTTCTGCATAGAAATAGTTAGCCGTGTCCCTTTCCTGTCTTTCAAAGGAATAATGAAATGAATCCACTGCAGCACATTGCAGCCCCAGAAACTTCAGAAACAAGCACTCTACTACAGGAAGAAAGTTGGAGAACTTACGACTGAGCAAAATCTCGAGATCCTTGTTTCAGGACTGACTGAACACTGTGACATTAGACCACTGCCCTGCACCAGTGACAGTGCAGGCCATATGGTTTCATGCCCAACATCCAAAGGACCCTGGAGCTGTTGGCTGGAGTTTGTGATGTTGTCCTACAAACTCTGTAGAAATATCAATTCCTTAGTAGTCCTATGTGCAAGGGACAACAGAAATAAAGAAAAAGGACTGGGGGAGGAGAGGGGAATGTCCTTGAGAGGCATGGATTTGACTTAAGCAAGGCCACAAGTGCACCATGCAGAAAGGTCACAAATTAATTTGCCCCCAAGAGCTTCCTTGGATGCATCAGCTGGAAGGAGGCAGTGTGGTGGGTTTTGAGGAACAGTGTCTAGGAATAATCCTGTAGTGACCATACCTACATGTTGACCAGGGAGAAAATACCTTCTGCAGAACAGGCAAGAGCCTGTTCTAACACTGCATACAAAGCTGCACATCAAGCTGAGAGCAAACACCTCCTCTCCATGAAAGTCAAGATCACTCAGAAAGGACAGAGGGTTATTCCTCCCCACCAAGACATAAATATTCTTCTCTGACAATAGATAAAGAAAAACACATTGTCCTCAACAACGTGGCCACCCATTTACAATGCAGTCTGTGTCACCCCATTTAAACCAGTGTTTAAATAACGTCAAAGATAAAAGCGTAGTAATTTCAATAGCCAATTACCCGCATAAGTGAATCATGAAGGTCAGACACAGGTTGGAAAGGTCACCAAATAATCTGCTACTTTTAATGATGTAACAAATAAGAATAGAGAAATAAATACAAGTCACTGTAGATCTCAGTTACGACGAATAAAAGATCTGGGATCTGATTTTAGAGTTATAAGAGGAAGAATTTCTATCTGTAAGAATGAGAGGTTTGCAATTACCCCAATTACCGATGTAAGTGCTGCATGCGGTTCCTGAGATGAATCATCAGACTGATGATGATTTGTTCAAAATGCACTCATCCAAAGCCCTTGCATACAAAATGCGTGCATAAGAACTATACAGCAACAAGTGAGACCAACACCAACCACTGAACAACCTCTTACATCTTTCCCCCAAGACTTGTAGCTCTTTCTGAAACTGAACTGCCTTCATTTGCACCTTCTGGAAAGCTGATCCAGAAAGTCTGCCTGCCTGCACATAAGCTCCATTTAACAATTTAAAAAACCTCTAAAACAAAAGACCTCTCTTACATACTTACGGATTACTCTGTGCTAACCTAAGTACTATTCAAAGAGCAAGCACCTGGATTTACAAATAGTAGATGATTTAAATGTATAATTACACTTTTGTTTCACTAACAGGTTCCTACTGTACAAGTTCATGCATGCGTTGAGAGAAAGCACAGCCTTGAAAACTTGTTGTACTGTATCACTTCTCACTGAAGATGAAACACAACAGTAAATTAACCACAAAAAAAATGCATGCCTCAAAGGCATTTTTCAAATAACACATTGTGAGGTCACACAAAATTAACATTGATCAGATAAAAACAAAAGCAGAAATTAATAACTGTATGGATTATAACATAATTATATGAGGAAAACACATTGTTTTTAAATGTGCAATTAGAACAATGTAAGAGCTTATAATTGCTTGAGATTAGGGGGTCTTGATTAGTGGTAATTATTCCTTCTTAAGGGTAGAGAGTATGCAGTTAGAAGAAAAACACAATTACATTCAGCAAGCAAATACCAAACTGAACAGGTATCTTATCAAGGCATTATTTACAGTACTAGTTTAATAGAATTGTTATTTGTAGTCTTGCAACTTGCAATCAGAGCATCTAAAATAAGATTTACTTATTTAGTATCTATAAAACCTTCTAGAACAGTAGAGAATTTAAATAGGTTGCATCATTTTCTATCAAGACAGATGCAGAGCTGCTTAATTTGGTTCTTCTTAGGAAGTTTTGTATATTATAAACATTTTTCTTATTTGTAATCTTTTGTCTACTTTTTATTTTTTATTAAAACAATGTATAGATATATCATTTCATTCAGCTAGTAAAAAAAAAAAATGTAAACAGCCTTGATCTAATAGGTCAATTAATATTATGTGGTTTATGAATTTTCACAATGTAACATTTTCATGAGGCATAGAACAAATTACAATTGCTACCACGTACTTATCATGTACATGAACTCCTAAATTTCAGAACTTGGAAAAAAGATGAAGCGAAAGTAAATTCCCGGAGGAACTCTCCCCCATGCCGTTCCAGTGACTGTTAGTGCCTGCTCTTCCCACAGCTCTCTATTCTCCCAGAATGAACTGATGCACTGCTCCACCTCCCTCCTCTTTCACCCCACCAGCTTCTAATTTGCACCTCCGCTTAGGCACCCCACAAGCAAGAGCAAGGTAGTAGCAATGGCAAAGATCAAAGAACTGGCACACTACTATCAACTGAGCAAGCCTGAAAATCAACTCAATGGCAAAGAGCAAAGCAGAAAGCCTGAATGAGCCATGTGGGACATGAGCATCAAGCTACGTGGCAGAACCGCTTGACTTCTAGGATGAAAGATGAGAGACCACAGGCAAATCATATCAAACTCTTAGTCAAATCCTACTGCAAGTCTCACACTCATCATTGCATTTGATGAAATCACACTGGTTACGACAGATGGAACACAGAAGAAACACCAGGCTCCAGCTACAACATAAATGTCTCCCCTGCAGAACGACAGGCCACTAGTAAGGACACAGCTGATACGGGCTAAACAACATAGCATTTTAGACATGATTTTTTCCCTTCCCATCACAAAAACAATCAAACAAAAAAAACAACAACAACAACAAAAAAAAGCAAACAAAAAACCCCACACAACCGAAAAACAAGAAGTGCAATGGAATAAAAGTCAGAAACATAAACAAGGGAACAGCTGCTCCAAGAAGCCACTTAAGCAACTACCAAGGACTAGACTAATAGAAACATCTGTGCACCTTAAAATAGGCTGTCTGCAGTGTGTAAGGGCACAAAGGGAAGAGTTAAGAACAGCTACAGAACAAACACCACAAACAAGTCCCACCACTTCTCTCCTCACATCCTTTCCTAACCTTGCAAAATAAAAGCAGATTGCTACAACAGAAGCAGAGACCAACAGGTAAATAACCTCCTGTTACCTCAGGGACTTGAAACCACTTAAATTTTGACAGCTTAAGGCTTAATATGGAAGAAGAGCAGTAAATGTTGGTAAAACATCAAGTCTTCCAATGACACTGAACTCCAGCCTCCCTAAGGATGCTTCAGAAGTGAAGTTTCTTGATTTTGATTTGATCTGGCAGCACCCACACAGCTGGTAGCTGCAATCGCAGATGTTTTGGCTCACAAGAATTTCACAAGCCTGGGCATCGTAGGCACCACAAATCTCTAACCAGTTTTGCTTTTGCTTTCAGTATGTTTGGGCTGAGATAAACAGCACAAGAAAACACAGACCAAAACTGATCAGAGCAGTAATCAGAGCCAAGTGAATAAAAGCCAGTAAAATAAACTTCAGCATCAGCCATGTGAGAGCTCTCCAACACAAACAGCTCCTCTCAGCTCACAGAGAAGGGCCAATGCCAGCTTGCACTCTGTGGAAGGCTGCATCTTGGATCCAAGATCCTGCTTATGAAGAGAGAGGAGGAAGGGCCCCCTGGTAATCTGTACAAAAGAAGGGTGGATATTACCTCCAGGGCCAAGGTCAAAACTCCTGTCTGTGTACGGCAGCACCTGATTAAATTAACACAGTCCCACAAATTAACACTGTAAAGTCTGAATTTTGTCAAATTAGGAAGTATCCAAACAAGTAAAATGGCAAGAATCCTAACTCACAAAACTCCTTGTTCATTTGTTTTGACAGCTACAGTTCTGTATTGTATTTACAGTGAAAGGTGCTGTCATCCAGAGAGGGATCTAATGGCAGCCACAGACTCCACTGCAGCCAATACGCTTGTAGAAAAGCAGATTACCGAAGTAACCAGATGCACTGCAAGTCGGAACTAGCCTATGAAGAGTTGGATGTATTCCTGGTTGCACAGTTAAGGACTAGGAGTCTAGTTGTACATTACAGTTGTGCTGTAAAGGGAAGCCAACAAAAGAAGACACAAACATGACTCTGAAAGGAATTAAAGAGAAGAGCATCCTGAATACAGAGAGCTGTCAAGCCAGTGAACTTTGAATCCCCAGCCATGAGCTCCTCTCATGTTCAGGAAAGCAAGGCTCCAGGTTCTTATTCTATAAATAAACAGCACTTGCGCATCAAGGAGTTCACCTCACTCTCCTCTCTGAAATTATCCGAAGGTATGAATATTTCTGTAAGGCCCTGTACTTCACTAACGTGTTAGGCTCAGTGAGGTAACATCATTTTATATCCAAAGGTGCATCATAAAACAGACATGAAGCTACACACTGTGCAGACTTACAGGTAAGTTCTTAAACCTGCAAAATAGCCATGACTAACTGCAAACACAATAATGCCTAGAAATTAATTGAAATTAGGGCCTTAGCCCTTGATACCAAGACAACTTTCAGAGGGCCACTACAGTTTAATCAAGGAGTCCACAGACAGCTCCTTGCAGAATTGAATCTTACTTCAGTCAAAATACAACCATATGGGATAGCAAGAGCAACTGGCAAGAGGACAAGCAAGGGAAATTGTCAACAAGATGACTCAAAGGTTTCTGTAAGACTAGAGAAAAAGAAAGATAATCCTGCAGAAACTGCACTTTCCAGTTAGCTCTTCATGTTTTATCCCCCATAACACAGGTTCATCTCTGATAAGGAAAGACAGAACAGCCAGAAAACATCCTGACTTTCACAACTAGTTAAAGGGGGAAAAAAATACCCAACAACTACAGTTCCTATAAGGAGTAAGATACTTATCAGAACATCTTCAGGGGGTCATGAAGGGTTTTAAATGTGGAGCAGCATCTTGATGATGTTCTAAGTTTTAAGTATCTGTTCTCCAGTGATTGCTAAGCCTTGCTCTAGACCACGCCAGTTTGATTACCGAGAGGAAACTAACTGTACAAACAGATTACAGCTGCAAAAACCATCTGTATTCCAAACATATGAGGACAGATTCACCACTGGGACACTTTTATCAACACAGGATGACTTTAGCTCAACGTATTCACTAGCAGGTTTCATCACGAGAAGAATTATTAAAATGGTAAAATCTGATTAAATCCTCTGCAATTTGCAAGAAAGGACACCATTTTACTGTTTTGTAGAATTTTATGGACAATAAAATTTAAATTGTCTAGAAAATTGAAATAGATTTCCATTTCATTTCACAGCACTAATGAACAGATCACTGTTTAAATGGAGACTGAGCCACTTAAGGGCATCATTTTTCTTCTACAATTTATACAGGGTAACACATGGACATTTTCAATTACTTGGTTAAAATCAAATCACCAGATACTCCTTCTAGGTTTTTACTGATTTGTACCAATACAAAGGCTTTTGCTTTGAAAGTTGTTTTTTATCTATCCTTAACTCATCTGAAATGGTTACCCGCAATTAGAAGCAAACTGATTTTTTTAATCTATTACTGAAATAGACATACACATTTAGAAAAAAAAAAAAACAGGCTAGGAAAAGATTAAAGAAAGGAGGAAAAGTTGTTCTCTTTTCATGTGACATTCATGCTCACATTCATGGTTTTTCTGGCTCCTCTGTTTACCCTGTTTCCTCTGTGATTTGTACAAAGTTTTCCACAAAGCCTTGGGAGAAGGGAAATAGAGGCTTAAGGAGATAGTTTTTTACCCAAACTTTCTGTCCCTTTCCCTACAATGCTGCCACACATTCTCCAGTGTTTGTACTGCTATCTCAGGCTCATTCCTGTTGGTAATTTCCGAGCCTGCTTTTGCAATAACCAGCCTATGATGTTTGAGAGTTCAGAAATGGATATGAATTTCGCACATCCATGCCATCATCCCGCACTTACACATACTGAATCCTTGATTGTATTTCTCTCCACCACTGATGCAACACAAGAGTTTGCTGGCTAAAGTCACTTGCTGAGAACTGCCCAAGCAGCATTCTCTTACTTTAAAGTGAGATATTTACATTTACTTTTACATTGACAATGATAAATGGATTCAGGTAGATACTCCCACCAGAGTGCCCATGTGTGAAGTTCACAGCTGGCTGCATTTCATGCTGAGTATGTTCAGATCTGCATCCAGCAGTAAGAATACAAGGAGGAAGGACCCAAGGCCTCCCCTGAGGCTGCAATGATCTCACTTCTCATTAGGCTTAAAATCTCAACTCAGCTATGCACTTCAACATAAGCTTTAAACGCTATTCTACAGGTGCGAGCATGTATGCCTACAATTAAATTTAAGGACACAGGAGAAATACTGAGACAAGGCAGCTCTCGTCGACCGCTAACGTTCAACCATTAACTTACAAAAGCTTTTGCTGTTTATGCCTCAAGTACATCCCAGTCTTTTTCTAGGCTTTGTCTTCTCTGGGAAAAGAAATGAAAAGGTAAAATTTTAATGCCTATTAATTATCCCAGTATAAAAGCAGAGTGGGATGAAGGGACTATGGTTCCATTGTGAAGTGAACCAGAGGTGGGTGGCAGAGTGCTGGCCTTACCCAACTAGCTGATATAAAAATTGCACATCTCTTGTCCCACACAAGATTCCACAGAGAAGTGACTTCCTCATATCAGCTGTATTGTACCCAAACCAAAAAGCTAGTTAAACAAAACCCTCAAAACAAATCGTGTATTTGAGAGGAAGCCTGGGTCTTCTGTAGTGTACCTAGCCTTCACTTACCGGCACCTTTCAAGCTAACTTTGCTCCAAGTGGTCACACTGCAAAACAACCCATGATCTATACACTAGCTGCACAGAGCAGTTGTGTTAATCATCAAGGAGCTGTCAAGCCCATTTATTTGACAGGCATGCCAGCTGGAGTTCAGAGCACCACTGCACTTGACCTGATAGTGGTGTAGACAAGCATGAATGGATACCTGAGTTAAGGACAGCAATTAATTCTCACTTCAGGTTAACTTTGCTGTGAAATCAAGCCCCTAAAGCTATTGCATTTAACTGGACCATGCTCTACCTGACTGCTTGGCTTCCCTGCAGCTTGGGTTCTGAGGCTTCTGATGCAATAACCTTGGTAAGCCAGGCTCCTGGGGTAGCATTACTTCAGTAACCACAGAAAGACTGCAAGATGCTCTTCAGCTGGCAGTGAGTGACCTGCAAATCCCATCTTGCACATATACATATTTTACCTCTGGCTGCAACAAGTACAAACAAGTTATGTGACTATATTCCACACAGGGTTTTCAGACAATTCCCAAACAAACCTAAGGACAAACTGGTCTAAAAGCTTCCCTTTTGTTATGCCATTAAATAGTCACAAATATTTAATGTTGTTTATAACACAAATAAGAATACTGAAGTTTTTAATCATGTTGGGTAAGCCAATGAGGTCTGTGATACAGATGACATTCACAGGTGAAGACTCATTTGAGATGGTTAAAGAATAATTGTCACCAGAATGACTGGGTCTGAGTCATGCTCCTCCCACACACTAACTACAGATGTGCTTGCAAACCAGAATCAATAGGTGCATACAGCATGTGCAAGAACGTGAAACAGGAAAAGCTCACAGTCAGTGGCTTCTCTAGGGGGCCTACTTTACTGATGAGTATAATGATAGATCAGCGAAGACATAACTTATCAAAAAATAACTGAAGCGACCATTTGGGTTTTTAATGAGAAACCATGGATGACAGCACGTGAGAAGAATACTTTTCTCTGAAGTGCAGAAGAGGGTTATAGCCTAATTTTCTGAAATGGGTAATCATTACTGTCGCTAAGCCTCCAATCTTGAAAACACTTCCATTCCAGGCTGACCCTGCTGTTTTATTAGAACTCAGCAAGACTAAATGCAACAGTAAAGGTAGGTACGCATACAGTTGGGAGTTCCACGCCCAACTTCTTAAAAAAACAAAAATCATTATACTCAGGCATAGATGTTATTGTGTTGTAAGAGATACTGCCCTGTTTCTTTTTGAAGAGAATAATATGCAGAAATCACCTGACATCTATAACATACATCAGGTAGCTGAGTCTTGTACTTTGGTGAGTATGTTAGCAAACCAGCACAAAATACAACTATATTTGCACATATACAAATTTATATACTGAAAAGTAATGATGTAGTGACATTGATTAGAATGTGAGAGGCAGATATCTTTGCCCGTAAACACGTGCCTCTCTGCTCTCACTCCTCCACAGTGTTATGTATTTTCTGGCAGACATGCTCCACTTTACTTGGCCAGCTGCACAAGTGAAGAACACCTACTACCCTAGCACTCCCAAAGGATCCTAGGAAAAATGTAATTTCTAAGGTCTGTGTGAGTGGTTTTGTACATGTGCATCAGCAAAATCTTAGGTACCACAGGGATATAAGGTGGCTGTAGCAATTGGTAAAAGAAGTCAGAATCTCAGTTTAAGTTAGCCCTAGCATGTCATCAGGGGTCAAACCTCAGAACAAACTGTTCATTGTCATGATACAGGGCAGGTAATATGAGAACAGTGGCTTCTCCTGAATTTAAATCCTGATCTTTGGATTCCAGAACAAGAAGTCCTGACAGTGGAGACTCCCGCTCTCTGCTGACACAACACTGGATCTAGCTTAATCCTGCAGCAGTCTTGAGGCTGTCATTACGGAAGTTTTCCCCGATACTTCCAGCAGATTGAGGATCGTTTTCATGACATCAGAGGACTTCCAGAAGAGTTTTTGCAGTTATCACAAGTCTTTCCCTTGTTTCAGCACTGAAGCACTTGTCTGATGTAATTCTCTGCCACATACAGTATCACCTAAATAGCATCTACCATGTCTTCTTATATTCTTCTTTCCCACTGACAGAGGACACAGTAAGATCTTACAGCTCATGCAGCCATTGGAGACTAACAGTATGATTTGGGCAAAAAACTGTGGTAAATATATTTTATGTCATTTACTGGCATTGAAGTTATCAAATTATAAAGAAGTAAAAATGCAGGAACACATTTTAGCACTTAACAAATTGTGGTAATAATCTGCATGCTCATCTTTTAAAAGCTATGTGAAGAACCATTTGTAAGCTGTGCGTGCTACCGTGAATATTCATTTACTGGTCTTAGGAACAAAGCAAGGATAGAAAGCCTCTCAGCAGCCAGGATTTTTTATATTATATAGCTACTACTGGCTGACAAATATTAATGATTGTTGACAGAATACTTATCTTTGATCTGTTGCTGTAATCAATCAGCACATGAGCACCACGCTATTAAAATATTTTTCTGTCAAGTTCACTTGACACGCTTTGAATGGAACACAGCCTGTTTGTTTTGTTTTTTTAATTAAATAAGAAAATCTGTGTGCAAACTACACAGCTAGATTTTCTGGATAAGTGTCTCTTGAAGCCATCCCTAAATATTGCTCCTTATGCTGAGCATTCAGGATCTGGTCACCATGGTTTCACCTCCCTCTGACAAACGTCCCTCTGACGGATAAACCTTTATCCTGTCTTTCTCCATTTACCCCATGTGAGCGTACACACTCTTCTTTAAACTGTTTCCCCCATCAAGTTCTTGTCATCTGCCTGGCCCAAATATATTCTTCATGTGTCCTTCCAGAAGTTCTGCTCTCCTGTTTCCTCTCACCTCTTCCAATTTTCTGTTCAATACTCTCTCTTCCTCCAGCCTCTCAGAAACCTGTCATGGGAACAATGATTTAGCAGTCTCTCTGCACCACAAAGCCTGCAAAATTTAAATCAACAGCTTAGCAGACCCATCAAAGAGGCTGCCAGACCTTTTTGGCCTCACTAGAGAAGCCTAATGACTAGGAGGGAATCAAAGTTAAATTAGATGTTCAAGAGAACAGGGAGAGCCTTCACAGGTTGGAGGAGGGGAGTGGGGGCAGGGATGCAAGCCTAAGTAAGAGTGGGGACAGAGGAAGAGAGAAAGAATCTACACGAGATTAGGACGGCACGCAGAACAGAGAGAAATAAAAAACTGGCACATGTCACGTGGAACACAAAGCACCAGATGACAGCTGAACCGGTCAACAATACAGAGGAAGTTCAAATGTCCTGTTTTCTGGACAGGTTTGCCTTCACAGGTACCAAAATCCTCAAAGTCAAAAAGACACTTCAGTAGTGCTGCAGAGGAAGAAATAGCTGCACAGCGGTATGGTACGTCTAGAGCATGCTAAAAGATGGCCTGTACTTGCAAGAAGGGAAGGGCTAGAGAGGCTAGGCCCGCAAAGCAGAGACACGGAGCAGTTTGCATCAGGTCACACGGGCGAGTGTGTGACAGAGCTGGGAACTCAGCCCAGACCTGCCAACTCAGGTCCACTCCCCTGTGCACCAGCCCCCACTGGCTCTCATTGTACTTGCGGTATTTTTCAGCATTGATGAGATAAGCGGCAAGTTTTTTTTTTTTTCACCTTTTGCTTTCCTCTTTACCTACCAGCTTATTTCCTTTGCAGGCCATAACATCCATTTTCTGTGTCCAGAACCTTCTGCAGCTTCTAGAGGCTAACAAGCATCGACTGTCTCTGAACATTTGGTAACCAGCTCCTAGGAGAACACAGAAACAACCACTGTTTCTGGGTGAATTGCCGTTTCTCCAGGAGAAAGAAATCATACCAAAAGCCTGCTTAATAAAGAAACTGTTTGAGTTAGGGAGACATTCACTAAGATCAATAAGTGAAATGCACATGTAGTAGTAGGAGCTGTGCCTAACAAGCATCCCTAAAAGCTTTGTTGGAAGAGTGTGTCAGTACAATGACTGCAATGCAAGATGCTTAGACTGTGCAAGTCAGATCAGAGAAACACAGTGGCTGTAATAACAAATAGTACAGTGAGAATGTTGTCTTTGCTAGAGGCTAATGAAAATAAATTGCTCTTTTATATATATATATATATATCTTAAAGCAAATACTCTATGATTTTTATTTACTTTTCTCCAGGATTTTTTCAATGCTGAAAAGCTTAGGTAATAAGTCAGAAAGATGAAAGAATAAACACTTTAGAACAAGCCAAGGGGAACAGACGAGAAATCCAGACAGATTATCACTGAGGGCATGAAACAGAACAAAAATGTTGGGTCCTAACAGTATTGTCCACACAAAGCCTAAGTAAACAGGTTGTCACAAACAGGTTGTGAAAAGAAGGACTTAAGTCTTTTGTGCTATTCTGCAGACTGTCAGGAAGGATCTTCAAGGGCTTCTGTGCAACCACAAGTCTCTTAACAGCATTTTCATTTACCCAAGTTCTCCTCACCACTGTGCCATCACGGACAGCATCCATCCATCTAGACATCACTGCTCTGCACTTGGAAGGAGAGGAGACACTGGTTCTTCTGAGCATGCTGCCAATAACTTGAACCTTTTTTCCTCCCCAGCTGTGTGGATCTGTTTTGCTAGAAGCCTTTCCTATTTGACATTATTTTTCTGCCACTGACAAGGCAGAGCTGTGAAATCCCAAACATTTCTAAACACTACCCTGTGCTATGCCTCATGTAAGTGTGGTCTGAGAAGGGCACAGGTAAGAGCAAAACTGCTCAGTAAACCATGTTTGACTAAATTCACCTTCAGGATTCCAAACCCAGAACACTCAGGACTGCATTTTCGTGTTTCTAATCAGAGTGCAGGATAAAGAGAACACATACGTGCATCACACACAAGGCAGAAGATTCTTAAAGGAACTCTTTTTACACTTCACCCCACACATCAATAATATGTTTCCCCTTCCAGATACTGACCACTGTGATCTGAGAATCACCAGCAGCTAATGCCTAGTCCTGACTTCCTCTGCTTGTACTTGCGCAGTCTCCTCTTCCTTAGCCTTGAAGGAGAGCAGTGTCATTCACTGTTTGCTTGTTGTTGTTTTTTTCCAACAGCAGTATGATAGTGGGAATGTGCTGTCACAGCAGTCTCATGAACATTTATAAATATTTTGTGAAGAGTTTAAAAATACTGTGGAATGTTCAAGTGTTCATTATCAGGTTATTATCATATTTCCTTCTTATATTATACTACCCTTGTACTGTCTGATAGACTCGGACTTCCAGCTAGACTTAAGTTAGAGCAGTATTGAGTTGTAATGAATATAAATCCTTTACTTGCCTTAATCCAGTTTTGTACTCCACACAAAAAGGACAACTGCTAATAAATGTCCTTAAAAAAAAAACACAAAACTTCATCAACATTAAAATAAGATTGAAAGCACAGAGAAAGCTTTAAATACTAAAAGTTGCAAGCTGGAAGTGTGGGAACTCATTAAAAAAGCACTGCACAAGAATGCTCAAGGCAAATGCCATTCAAACTTTTTCTACTCTGAAGTTATTTAATCGTCACAGCAATCACAAGGGATAAGGCAATGTATAAAGGAATTGGCTTCTGTAGGCTTGCTGCTGTTCAGTCTTCTGGAAAGGTATTCACTGTAAAAGTGCCATCAATTTAAAATGCTTCTCAGTTCTGAAAAGCAATCTTTCTAACCTGAGGCTTGATACTTCAAGCTGCACGGCACCCTCAGCTGTCACAACCCAAATGACATGAGGTTTCCACGTGCCCCAGAAGACCAGAACCCCCAAATGGGGGCAAACCAAAGCATTCAGAAAATATACATATGTTTTATACAACAACAACAACAAAACTAAATTCCTCCTCCTCCTCTTTTGTTTCACTGATTCCAATAAACCCCCATTAAGATAACACAGTTATCGCATTAGTTCTTTCTGCTCATTCCCTGAGCGTTAACAACTAAGCTAGCAGTGCAGCACCAGGAAAGCCTGTTTCCTTGTAACATACCTTTGCATGGAGCTGCCCAGTTTCCCTCTTCAGTGCATTTACAGTCACTTAGACCATTCTGCATAGACCAAATTACAACATGCTACAAAATCAGCAGAGAAATTTTTATAGGCATACAAATTATTACAATTGCTACAACGCTGTGGAGAAACAACTCCTAGGCATGTGCTGAAGCACTCACATTTAAAAGATCTCTGGTGGTCTAAAAAAGGTGTAATGGCATCAGTGTCGCCGTAGGACTTACTCCACCAGTACTACAGTCATTTCTTGCTAAAGTAACCATTTCTTCATTGCTTTCTGTCAGCTACCAATCTATACCAAAGTTCTATGTTTCTCCTTGCTTTCAGGAAAGCCACAATCTGGCCCTGTTTTCCCAGCTACACGTTCAATGAATTGCTGTGAGGGGGGACAAGTATGCTTTGATTACAGGTGCTGAACGTAGCTACTGTCTCTGATGTTTAGCTTCCAGGCACAAACCCTTTGCAATGCCTTCATGTGCAATATATCTCATTTCTAAAACTAATACTGCCAGCCCACGTCCACACCTTCTTATCCCTCTAAGTTACAGCCAAAATATCGCTGGTGAAGGTTACTCAGTTCAAGAACTAACACAAACCACGAAGTCATTAAGTGATAGTGTACCGTCAGGCTCCCATTCAACAGCCCAATGTTAGTAGCATGTTTGAATTGCTGTTGTCTGGCCTAAAACATCAGCCCGAAGGCTGGAGCTTTCACATAGAGAAACAACTACACGACATGATGAGTGGGGAAGGAAAGGCCTTTCTTCCCTGACCATGTCCTTCTCCCCCTCATAGCATCAGCCAGGCACCCTTTAGCTGACAAACAGTGAACGAAGACATTGACTCTTCTACAAAGGGAATTAACAGCCACTGCGATATCTCTATTCAGAAGATAAAGGAGAAGCAACCAGAATTGAAGAGCACAAGAATTAATCAGTGAGGCTCTGCCATTACCTACTTCCAAAAAGTCACTCTACATTTCTCTTCTACCTTGAAATTAAAAAAAAGAAAAAAGAAAAAAGTACTTTCCACTGAAAATCCTCATCCCTTACTGATTTGCATCAGATCTCTGCAGACATTCTAAACAGCAAAACCATCAAAATTCGCTACTTATTTAAATACATCTACCAAAGATGGGAATATCTTGTAAAGCCCCAAAACAGTACCTTCACTTTCCTATCATGCTATGCAACTGCTGGTTCTGCCAGAGCTTACTCTGAAGTTCGTTATGGCACAACTCCCATATCCTACCCCTTACAAGTCAACAGCTCTCCAAAACAAGCTGAGATGCAAAACAGCTAATTGTACTGGGAAATAAATAAATAAATAAACAAACAAACATTAATGCTACAGCAGCAAAGCAAGACTTAGTTTTTCTCTCAGGGTCTATGCATCCAGCATAGCATCCATAAGTACGACACAAAGTGCACCAGAAGGCAAATGAGTGTAAACTGGTGCAAAAAGACACCTTGGAGAAGAGTCACACTTTCAAGAGCTTCCCAAGAACAGCAGTACGGAAGTCGATCAACAGCATTCAAAATTTCACAACAGGGTTTTACAAAGAGGGAGTTTAAGACTAAGGGAAAAAGCCTACGTACTGTTGGTGACTATCATTCACCAAATCCTGCCAACCTAAAACAGCAGGGTTCAGAATGACCCCAACTGAGGGGGAGCCTCAAGGCAAACGATTAAACAGCTGCTGTCCTGGACAAGAGTTTAATTAATGTAATCAAAACCATAATTAGGTTAATTGCAGCATGCAGATATCACCAGTTAACTCACAGATTGCCAGTTCCACATATCTAAAAAATCTGCGCTTGCAATGAACTGCACGCAGCGCTCTCTCTGGTATCACAGTGGGCTAGAGGGGAACACAGCAGAAGGGAATTTACTCCCCAAAAGACGACACAAAGGAGAATGCTTTGAAGGGTCTTAGCAAACAACGTAATGCAAAATTTAGACCACGTATAACACACCAACAAGTCATGCTTGGCTGACAGACATGCTAACACACACCTGTGCACAGCAACACAGCTCAGGCAAGGTCTAGCACAGAACTGACTCTGCAGAAAACCACATTTGTGCTCTTTGAGGGAAAGCTTACAAAGAGACAGGTACCAAGGATCAGCTTGGCTAACCCAGCAGGAATAGGGCTGCCAGCCCATGCTGCTTCTCCCAGTGGGTGCTGCCCCGTAACGTGCAGATGTGCTCACCCTGCCAGGCTGGGCTGCAGGCACTGACAGCTGAGGGGTGCCTGTGTGCCTTGGCTTGTCCACAGGGCAGTGGCTTTCCGGAGCTGGACATGTCCATCTCCTCCTGAGTGACACCAAAGTCACTTATCTCCCTGCTCCTTCCATGACTCTCAGTCTCTTGTAACTCCTCCAGAGAAAACAATACATATAATTCTTATGTCCATTCAGCACTTCCACCATCGTTAAGGTACACATATACTGATGCAGCTGGATAACTGCATCAATTTTATGCATCTTTCAAGGACGGCATTTTCCAGTACGCCACACTTAAAGGTCCTCATATTGTTGGTTTCTTTCTTGAAAGAAGGCTCTTTTTTTCCCCCACAATTCTCCTCTATAAGTATTCTCGTTCTGCCAGATTTCAATTTCCAGCCCTGCTCTTCTTATAAATCTGCTCTCCAGACCAAAGTCTGGCTTAGTTAAATGGACAAACAACACCCTTGTTCTCAGAAATGGCTGCCCTTGATTATCTCAACTTGAAAACTGAAAGACTTAGAAAGTTAGGAATATGAGTCAAATGGAAAATAGAAAGAAAATGTGTAGACAACTCTAATTATAGATGTTGCTACATTCTGTTTCTAATACTATCATGATGGCAGCAGACAGATAATAGCAGTAAAATCAGAAATAGTAGAAAGGACTCAGAACACAAGCAATAACAAAAAACACATCATCAGCCTGTGGAAGGCACAAAGCCGTCAGTAAAAAAGCTCTTTGTTTTGGGGTTGAGTTTCCTTCCCTTTCTAATGAGAAGACACTGGTCCAATCAAGTTGTTTTGAATTGACGATCATAGTTGTTATGCTCTGTTTACTTGTCTGATTATAATTTTAAAAGTCCACAGTCTGAATTACAACACACCCAGTGTATTCACTGCACAATGATAAAACATAGAAACAACACAGAGATCAGGCAAGGAATATAGAAGCACATATGGTTGTGTTGTTGCACAGATATCAGCTCTAAACTTATCAGCTGATACTGGGAAGGTGCCTTCACCTCTCTCACTAGAGAGACTGCATACCTGCAAGTTGCAGCTCCTGCCTGACAAGACCAGAACAATTAATACCAGCATTGAAAGCGCAGTTGTTTCCACAAATCACTCGAGGGTTCAAGCCGGCAGAATTAGCCTACGCTACCAGGTTTCTCTATTAAAGTTTTTCATTCACATTGTAATTTTACAATCTCATCTAGATTTTCTCTATTAAACATCTTGTTTAATACATACATGTAGGTATGTACACCGTGAACTTGAAAATTCATACACTATTATACCCATTACCTATCTTCCAAGATCAGGGTTTTGCAGTGGGTCACCAGTAGAAGACACTTACAATTCTTGAGACCAGGCTCATTGTTTTGGTTTGCTGTTGTTGTTGTTTTAAGGTGCAACATACTCGTAGCTCTATTTGGTGTCAGGAACTCAGCAACATAAGTGAGGTTTGCAGTGTACCAAGCGGGGAAAATCAGAAGTTAACACACAAATCACCAGGCATCCACGAAAATAGTGGCAAAAATGACTTGCCAAGGGTAAGAGAAAAATGATGCAATAGCATGTGAAATAGTCTCCAATTCTGTCAACAGGCAGTTTTTTGTTCGAACATTCAAAAATTTACATAATTTGAAAATCTGCCTCAATAATGTTATATGAGGAAGTGCAAGTGCATTTACAAGTAGAGACTCTGAGTTAAGCTCAGAAGAAATCCAGCCCTTCAGTGAAACATGTTTTGTCTTCCTCTACTGCAAATGTTCTCAGAGTGGAAACAGAAACACTGGCAGCTCGTGCAGGGCCAGCGCCTTTGAATCTCCTCCCAGGATATTTCAGGAACAGCACCGCTGGAGTCAGTGGAGGAAGAAACCCATGTGAAAGTAAACTCTGCTCTTCACGCTAAGCAGGTTCTGTGGATTGGGTGCTGATTATTTTCTTCGGTTTGGCATTTGTATGCTGCCCTCTCTCCTGGAGCACCTGATCATTCAGAAGCAGGGCACAAAAGAGCAGCTTGCTTTCTCTACATAGCCCAGACACAGGCTCGGTGCAGGCTCTGGAGGAAACTTGCTGTTTTTCAGCTGTACCTACCACAAGTGCTCTTTTTTCAGTTGAGATGAATCTACAGCCTGTTGAACTGTGAGAAGCACGCACTCCCATAGCATTTAAAATGCAATTTCAAGCAGTAAGCCATTTGGAAAAGAAGTCCTGCTTTACAGGAACGCAACTGGTCCACCAGGCAGCCAGAGACTGATGGCAAAATCCTCCAGAGCTGTTAAAACAGAGGTACTACTGTGTAGCTGGTAGCAACTAACTATTGAAAGACAAAACTTTACTGTGAGCAACCAGCTGGGAATTTGGCTGTGCGGCCTCATGCAAACATTACCATGTATCAAACATTTTGTGCATTTCTGCATAGAAAACGGTACAAAACCAGATACTTTCCTCTTAAAAGCAGTACTCTCCTGCAGTATGAGGTTAGAGACAGCAACTACAGGAGGAAAGCAATGTTAGCAGTGCACACACACACAGACACACACAGTTAGTCTCAGATTTAAATTATTTCTTTTTCTCTACCATACTGCGTCTTTCTGGGAAGCTGCTTCTTTCACTCTCCATTTACCCAAACTTCACTGAACTCTTGAGCCATCTCCAGTGCTATCTTAAAGCATGGGCCTACAAACCCAGTCCCTAGCCCCTCCTAAGTCCCATCCAGTCACTGCACACATTAGCATATTGCACGGGAGATCTGGCAACAGCCAACGTCAGCGGCTACAAGGTGACAGCACTTCTCATTCACATGCAGCAGTCAAATGCCTTCCCAGAGTCCTTCCGCAGTGCTCTCCACTTCTGACACTCTCTTACTAAATCTCTGCTGAAGAGAGATCACAGCTACGATGTGGTTTACAGAACAGCTGTAAGGAAGGAAGGAAACCCCATAACTACTTCTACAAGGACAGTATTTATAATGTCATCAATGGTGCTTTACACACGTTTGCGCAGTGTGCAAGGCTAGAAAGTTGGCTCTGTTCCTGAGCCGTTCTACCACCACCATTCCCCCTGTGCAGGAGGGGCGGACCAGCTTCACAGCACATTGCTGTCCTTCTCACCTAAAGCCACACTTCTCAATTGGAGAAGTGTGGCGGCACTCAGGCTCCCATATCTTCCCTGCTTTTCTGTCTAATCTGCCCCAATATTTCACTGGCCACTGAAATGTTGAACTGTGTTTCACTGCACCGTGAACACTTGCAAGCATGCCAGTACTCCATGTACTGAACCATTCATACCTTTCTGTTACAGCTGCTTGCTCTATCATATTTTCCATTTTAACCCAAGCTGGTAATGGCTGAGAGCATTTTCTTCATGTCTGACTGCCCAATGATAAAACACAATGGTCCTATAAAACACTAGTCTTTCCTGCAGATTTCTGCATTATTGAAGTCTATGTCTGAATCAAAGAGAACTCCATTCTGGACCTGGACTACACCCTCATGAAGTGAGATATGTTTTATATTGGTATAATCATGAACAGAACACTTTGTAGAGTAAAATAATCCTGATAAAATCAGTACAGCCAACTGGCCATAATTACCTCATGCCCTAGCACACTCTCTTCTCCACCTAAATAGATATCTCAAATACCCCTTTAAAGTCTTTGTCTGCTTCAAAGCATCATGTTTCAAACTATGCTCTTTTAGCCATGAAGACTGAAGAACAGAAATATCGCTCGTCTATTGGACTACAGGTCTGTAACTAGTACGAGGAAACAACCGTTTACCATGTAAGATTCTGTTTCTTGGGAATCCATTGAAAAATAAGAGTTTGAAAATGAAAAAGAAGAAACACGAGCAGGTCAGAATATCATAAGAAACCAAAGAAGGCATGTAGCTAGGTATTCTCCTTTTAGCTGCTCACAGTCAGTGTGATATCTACATGACATAGTGGTTTGCTCAAAGTAATTTGCCTGTTTGGTAATGCCTCTATGATTATTACAGGAAGTTGCTAACTTTACATGGAATAAGGCTCCCTTCCAGAAAAATGCTCATTTTTCTCTCCCACATTCTGTTGCTATCACCTCATTATTAACCTGTAGTCAGCTTATTTGCAAAGAGCGTGAGAAAGCCAGTTCCTGGAAATTTTAGTTTTGGCATGATTAGTTCCAGATGAAATTGATTTTTATAGTTTTCCCAGTCATGTGAAGAAAGTTTTTTATGAAGAAGGAATAAGTAGAATCAAAAAAATTCAAATCAAAGGCAATTAAAAGTGAATCATGAAGATAAAGCCTGTTTTGCATTTTTGCAATACAGGAAACCACCTTCCTGACCCCTTCCTCTGTATTTAAATGCGCTATGCTGAATGTGAAGCTTAAGGTCCAACAAAATAAGGGACAAGATGTTCAAGGAATTATAGTTTATAATAACCTCCCTCCCTAAAAGCAGAGAGGCAGAACAAGGTGAGTTGAATATCTTTTCCAGTTCCTTGGTTTTTATTAAATTCTCCCTGTGCTAAAACAAACAGGATGGTAAACCTCAGAGCAGTGACAGGCCAAGAAGTGAAGGTTTGTGCTGGGAAGTGAGAGAAAAATAGGAGGAAGAAACTGGAAATCCATTAAAGGAAAGAACTAGAAATGGGAGAATAGCCACCTTAGATTTAAGGCGTGCCTCTGTGAACTGTTCTCAGTAGATACTGTGTTATTTTCACTAACAAAATCATTGCCAAACCTATGTGTTTGATGCAAAAGGACACACTCTGTCCAGGAACACACATGCAAAGTGCCACAGTAGAGCTGATCATTAGGAGGTAGAACTCCACTCTTTTGCCCTCTGAGAGGGCTGATAGATTTTTAAAAAGGAAAATTAAGATAGGGTTGGTTCAAAATCCCAGCAAATGTGCAAATTCATGTTTTGCAAAAATTATACTAAAACTACAAGCTGTCAACAAGTTATACGATTCTAATAAATGAGCTTGCAGTTATCAGAATTCCTTAAATGAACTGCCTAGAACCTCTGAGACTGATTAAGGTCTTCTTGGGCCAGAGATGACCCAAAAACTCTGCCATTGTTTTTCAAGTTTTTGTAGTAAATCTTAATTTTACCAGAAAAAAAAAAAAAAAAAAAAAAGGACAGAAAAATTCATCCAATCTCAATTACAAAGACAGAAAGTAGTTCTTTCTCTTAAGTCCCATCTTATCTCCTTCTTTGGCCTTTGAACACTTGGGAGACGTTACCCATCTCCAGCTCCCTCATATCTTGTAGTGGAAATCTCTCAGGATCTTTCCCCTAACGCTGAAGAACTACTGAACCATGACCATGAATCACCCCACTCATACGTGCTTACCAAGCCACCCATTTTTGTTCTCAAGACAGTGGCAGGGAAAGGCAAAGTTTGCCCATTACCTGACCAGAATAATCTACTTCCACAACACCCAGTGCAGTTACTGGTTTGATTTTGAAGAAGGAAGAGAAAAGCATTCCCAATTGACGTTGATGTAAGGAAGACGTCAGGCTTTAATACCTAACCTATTTCATTCTTTACCATAATACATCTTATGGTAAAGAATATGGCACTTACTTAGGATTTTAGACCCTACTGGCTGTCGAAATCCTTCACTTAGAAGAATAAATTTTCTATTTTCCTTCGATGCAAGAGGAGCTATAAGTTACTTGTCTCCTTGCACATTTTTCACACCAGTTGCAGCAAGAGTTACTGTACTGTGGATAAATGTTATTGACGTTTTCACATATATTCCACATTTTCTCAGAAGATCAGAATTTCTTCCATCAGACTGCTGCTTATGATAGGATACTGGAGCTGGGATTGTTTAGTCTGGAGAAGAGGAGGCTCAGGGGAGATCTCATTGCACTCTACAACTTCCTGAAGGGAGGCTGTGATGAGGAGGGGGTCGGCCTCTTCTTCCACATAACTAATGATAGGACTCGAGGTAACGGCTGAAAGTTGCACACGGGGCGATTTAGATTAGATATCAGGAAAAACTTTTTCTCTCAGAGAGTGGTCAGGCACTGGAACGGCCTGACCAGGGAGGTGGTGGAGTCACCGACCCTTGCGGTTTTTAAGAGGCGCCTGGACAAGCTGCTACAAGCTATGGTTTAGTAGCTTAGTGGGTAGTATTGGTGATCGGATGACGGTTGGACTAGATGATCTTGAAGGTCCTTTCCAACCTTGTGATTCTGTGGTTCTGTGATTCTGTGATATATCTTCGGATAGCAACTCAAGTTCAAATCTAGCACAATTTCAGAGCTCTCTGCTTCAAGAAATAAACTGCATATGACCCACAACAGCATCTACATCCTCTGAAACATTACTTATTTTTATAAGCTGAAAAATCTTTCTTTAAAATATAAAAACAGCCAAACACATTAAAACTCTCTTATTTGGGAAGCGCAACTTAATCCTTATTCATTCTTAAGATGTAATGGGATAGCTCATCTGAGTGGTTAGTGACAACTCATGATCCATAAACCACTTACATATTACAGCAATACCAGCTGTTTCTACTCCAACATTTTATAACCTACAGCAAGTCTGTGAGTCCAGTAGCAATTAGATAGTAATATGACTACACTCTTTTTTAAGACGATGCAGAGGTGAAAGGTGCTTAGAAGATGCTTCAGATCTTGTCACATTCCATTTAAGATGAAAAGTGGCACGATGTGTCATATAACTGGCTGTGCTATTTTGCTGTTTTTTACCCAGCCTGTCTAATTGGATTTTTCTTAGACAGAAACAGGCTTTGAAACACAGATTACTCTTATGCAAAACCAAATCCTTGTTCAGGATTTCTATCCTTCAGAAATAGAGTTGCTGCTTAAGAAACGTCTCCCAGGACTGCAGAGAGAAAGAAAAATCTGTCACTTTTTTTTGTGTGTGCACTACAGGTATTTAGCTAACTTTATAGATGGGAATCCAAAATAAAATTCTGACAAGACAAACTGCACTCTTCTAGATTATACTTGTGTGCCTCGGTAATTTAAGAATAAAACTCATCTTGTATTTTATCCCCCAGTTACCTGCCTGAAGCATTCCTTCTTCCTTTCCCTCTCCTCTGCACTTTCAGTCCATGTTCAGGACACATCAGCAGTTCCCTCTCAAACATTAACTTGAGTAAATGATGTTCCTTCAGAATCCAAAATCACAAAGCAAATCGGCTGTGCATGCTGACAAAAGTTTGAAAAAGCCACAATGTTTCAGTGTTTTAAATCTACTTATAGGAAGCAATGTTAGAAATGGCCTAAGAAAAGCAAAATTCTGCACTAATAAGGTTACAGAAGCATGTGATACGAAAGACATCAGGTGAAAAAGACACCCACAGCTGGGATACCTATTTGTTTTTCTTATCCTCCTCATCACAATTAAATAACTCAAGGTAAAAATTTAGAAACACTGTGCAACAGAGAGAAAGCAATTATCTATAACATTACTATAGTGTGCGCTGTCATCCACAACTTCAGAAAAGCAAACAAACGATTAATACTTTACAGCTTTCATCTTCTTTCCTGTGAAACAGAACATTTTTTTTCTCCATTTACAGTCCTTTCAAAAATTTCCAGTGTCTTGGAGATCAAGGTTAAGCTCTGTAGGTGACAACAGACTGTAAAAACCTTGTGAATTAAATTTTTTCACAAAAATCTCACTTCAAAAATTATCCTGATTGGATTTGCATGATTCTGACAGTGATTTGGAGTCAAATTTCATGGGACTATTCTAGCAATTAAATTCTAGTATATTCTGAGGTAGGGCCAATCCCTTGATCCATTAGGCTAAAGCACAGCCTGAAATTTTTAAAGTCATTAAGGCAAGATGACATCATGGGACAGTTCTTTTTTTTTTTTTTTTCCCCACAACCAAAAGTATGTGGCAAATTTACCCTTGCCATTTGCAAATTTACCCTCGCCATTTGCAAATTGCCTTCTGTGGGGAATTTGACAGCAAGAATTTCATCTGGCTTTAATCTGGTTATCTAAACCTTAAATAACAAGAAAAAGAATATTGCTTACTCAATTTTGCATAGTATGAAATAACATCTCACACAGAGTTAGTTTATATCTCTCAAAAGCAGGCCAGGAAACAAAGTACTACCAAATTAATATACTCACAAAAAAAAAATTATTTCTTGTATAAATATTGCTCTGAAGTATGTTGTGGTGAGGAGATGACTAACCCCATACGAATGGGGCACTGCTCATATAGCTATGGTCGTTAGCTCAGATTTATTACAGGATTAGCACTGGCGTTGTGAACCTGAAAAAACCTTTCAGTCCATCTTAGCCTGGAGACAATGATTTTTGTAGGAGTGAGCTATTTACATACGTGTCACCTAGAGTCTGCCCTTTTGCTGGCTTTGCCACCAGTGTTTTACGTCTCAGTAGCGGCAATCCTTTAAAAGTCTGCAAGCCTCTAACGCCTTATCCTAAGAGGGGGCAACTTTTGTGAGCCACAGTTCTGGGTTTAGAGTTTGCTATGTTGTGAAGTCTGTCAGCACTGACCGCATCCCTCCAGCATGTCCGGTCTGTACTGAATATCAATTATGTAGCTTGGTGCAGGCCAGACACTCAAATGCTTTAGCTCATCGGCAGTTTTGAAAATGCCACCATGAGGTGGTGCAGTCCCATGCTTACTGATGAGAGATACTGATCCGCTTCACTGAAAACTGCATCCCTCAGGACTCAACTGAAGGATTGTTCATACAACCAAACGTCTACAACGATGTTGTCTGTGCACTTTTTTGTTATGACAATGACTTCAGTGTTTGAGGTTTGGGCTTTTTTTGTGTGTGTGTGGGTTTTTTTTGGTTGTTGTTTTTAGTTTTTTGTTTGGTTTGGTTTCTGTTTTTTAAACTTTCTTTACTCTTAACAGGAAAAAATGGGATATTTTCACATTTAGAGATAACCAGGCCAAATTCTGCCCTGGCAGCCAAACATAGCCAAACTTCCAACCTTCAGAGAAACTCTGTCTAGGTTTTCTCCTGTCCCTAGCTCTTTGCTGAAATTTAGTGTAGCTGAGAAGCATATCCATGACACATCTGGTGGTTCTTTCTAATGGAGAAAGCATCCAAGGAAAATAACATTCAGAAATCCCAAATAGTTGCTTAGCAATCATACCAGTAACACACCAGCTCTTCAAATATCACGAGCAGCTTCAAAAAACAACCAATAAAGCACAGCAGAGAGGGATGAGGGAATAGATCTGGAAAGAATGCCCCTGCTTATTAAAAAGAAAAAACAACAACAATTTTTTAAATTAGGAATTACTAATTTGAGTAGTGTTGCTCATGGCTAAGATAGATGAGAATGAAAAGCAATTCAAAGCCATCAGCCGTGTGGAGAGCATGCCAACAACAACCTCAGCCGCTAGCAAGAAGTCTGTGGCATCTAAAAGACCTTTGCCATGTTGCCAGGGTTAGTTATGAGGAACAGATACCCCAGCATCCATTTTTCCCGGGCAAGGTTTCTTTTTTCTTTCCCAGCATGTGTCCAAATCAAAACAGCACACTTGCAATAACCATGCGTACAGAAGATGATGCTTTGGGTTGGAAGTCTCACAGGCCTTTGTGCTCAGCCCGTGACTAATATCGTCAGCGGGCCTAGCCAAGCGCTTGGCACATGGCTTGCTCTCAGCTTCAGGCCACTGACCTCCAGCAAAATCAATTTCAGTATGCCCCAGGCCCCCAACCCCTAAAAGGGTACTAGTACTGCATGCTATCTTTTGCTAGAATTCTGTCAATACAATTTACCTCTTTCCTGCTCCAGATTATAGGGCAGATCAAGAGCTGGAGTTTGTCAAGGTAATTGCTTTGAGGATCTAGTCTCACATCTAGTTTTGAAGTAGTACCACTACTAAGGGGTAGCACAAGCAGCACAGGCACAAGGAATCATTCAGCACTACACACCTCTCTCACAATTAGATAAGCTGCTAGTAAGTACACACTGCATAGCCATCTCCGTTTGCTCTAACAGCTGAGGAACTGCATTATAACCCCCAGCTTCAGCATTGT
>VXAL01004655.1:0-19931 GCA_013399475.1 Chauna torquata
AACTTGGGATAATCTGTGATTCTGTGAAGGCTTGTAAAGTTTAAAGGTAATATTGCTCCAACTTGTGCCTATTCTCCATTGAAGATAAAGGATAAAATGACCAGACTGAAGGGAAGCAACAGCCAGGATCTTCCTGATGAGCACCTGGCTTTGCCTGGCCCATGTGTCACAATTCTACGTGATGTATCCTGTGCATGACAAAATCCATATCTCAGAGTGCCACCACAGAGCCTTTGGATATTTGGAACTATCTGTGTTACCTCGGTGATCACCCTAGTCAAGTACATCACTTACCTGCTAGTTTACCAGCCCTGAACCACAAACATGCTCCCCTTGATGCTAATACTGACCAAGGAGATGGCTTGTATGCATTCTGGTAAGAGAATAAGGGAGTTCTCTCTCTCCCTGAGGCTCACCAGGCAAGCTACGTGTAGCAGCACGAAAGGGAGTTTCACCAGAACAGCCTCGTCCATCTTCTCATCAAGGCAGAGATATCCTCAGTGTGCAGAGCTTCCAATACATACAGGTTGTGTTTGTACAATCTCTGGTATATTTCCTGTGTTTTTACAGAAACTGTGCTCTTAGGAACTTCACTGAACATTAATAATGTCTGAAAATCTTAATGCAGAACTCAGGAAAAGGAGATGCTCAAGACAACACACCTGTCAACACTGCCAGTTGTGCCAGCTAGTGCTGGGCTCCCCAAGCAAGCAGAAAAACAACAGAAAAACAGTGCCGGAAGACACAAATCAGCATAAATTTAATTTAATTTTCAGATCATTTAACACCTGGTAACATTTGCTCTTTCAATTTAGGTCTATCTAAAAAAAAAAAAAAAAAAAGAGAAAGTTTTCAAGCCCAAAAGAAAAAAAAAAAAACCTTCAAATATACCTTTTAAAGGAATCTATCCATGAGGTTGAAATAAGATATTACAATATATTTTAAGTTTTTCAGTATATTCCCCTCCTATCCATCTTTTTTATTGCTGAAAGTGTTTCAGCTCAATTTGTCCAAATCTCTGTATAGCTTCAGTATCCCTGAAAAACCACTTTCCAGCAAATGAATTATTCATTGAGGATATTTCACTTTATTCCTGGCTCATTGCCTTTCCTGGAGCCTCTAAATCTTTGGGATGGCAGTGGACAGCTCTTTCTGCCTTCATCCCTCCATGCTCTTGTCCAGCACCACTCTCCTGTGAGGGCTGCGGACTCTCCTGAGGAGGAGGAAAAACACAACAACACTTTCAAAAGCAGCAGCCTCCACTTTGGAGTAACCAGCTTCCCAAACTCTCAGAAGGAGCACAGTAGTCCATATTCAACCTATTGTATTTCTTTTTAATGACTGTACCTCATGGGTCAATTTAACCATCACTGTGATACCAGCTCACGAACTGCAGTGCTGATTATTGGTGAAAGTATTGTGCAATCCAGATCACCAGGTTAATAATCACATTTTTTCTGGTCTTCACCTAGAGTTCAGATACCTCAAAGGAAAAATAGCCATGTGAAGACCTTTCTTAACATTGTCTCCAACTCCTGGGTTAATTTGGAGGAGTGCATTTTTCCAACCAAAACAATCTATAATCACCTCTAACACACACGTTCCATGAACACAGGTGTAAAAGGAGAATCTGAAAATGAACCGTTACACCACGACTTGGAGCAATCTGCCAAATGTATGTGGTCTGCAGCCGGCCCACCGAACCCTATTGCCACACACTGTTTTCAATTAGATGTTTGCAGACGAGCCTGCATGGTGGTCCAAGATACGCTTTAAGGGTGATAGAGGTTCCCAAGTCAAAAATCTGTGAACCATTCAAACATTTTATATAAGTACAATGCTTTATTTTTTATTTTCTTATTTTTGCATATAGAAAACCTTATTCTGATCTAAGCTTTGTGATGGGTTTCTATAGCTAGTCACCATGCTCCTAGAGCTCAGGAACTTTCTGATTAACATGCATCTTTTATTAGTTGCATTTGGGTTTTCTGCTGTTTAGAGGTAAAGGCTGGTCTTATTTTAGACAATCCTATTGACTTGTCTCCACTTCGACAGAGCTGTATGTGCAAAAAAAATCTCATATTCAACAGGGAAAACAAAAACCTAATGAAAATTAGTGCTCCACATCTCTAAAATGCTCTGTTGCTATTATAATTCTCGACAAAGGCATGTTAATCACTCTTTGAAGAGCTAGCTAATTAAAGCATGAGAAAACATTCAGATTGAGTTTGTGAAAAACAGCAAGTATGGTAAACTAACTTTAATGACTGAAATCGTGGAATTCACACTAAGTTAACTGTTTGTGTGGTTTATCACCATCTTTATATTCTTTCAATTTAATAGCATCATCAAATAAATGCAGCTTGAGGAGAATATCATTTTAGCTATTTTCCCTAGGCACAATTTTTGTCAACCTATATTGTCCTTATCACCCTCTAAAATTACGTGCTGTATTGAAATCTGCTGCAAATACTTGGTGCAATGGATTAACATCTGAATGCATTTATGACATTGTAGGTAAAAAATACTTTACGATGATAAAATATAACTATGTCAGTTTGATCTTTTCTACAAAGTAGAACAGACAATGGGTCTAATACTCTGGGTAAAAAGGAGTACTTGCAGGATGAGGATTATAATGCTTACAAATCAGAAAAAAGAACGATAGTTCTCCTTCAAACAACTGATCCTATCTTCCAGAGTTCAACAGATGTTTTATCACTGACACTGAGGTGAAAACAGATACACAGATGTAAATATTAAATGTCTTGATACACACACACACAGAGTCAGCAGGCATGCACCTATTCTCGCCCTGGTCTTGCCCCACAGAATCCATTACAGAATGCCTCTGACATTTTTCTCAACCTATATGGATTTCTTTTTTCCTGAAAAAGCCTATATTTTTCCAGGCAACACCCTATGCCACACACATGGATGGAAACAAAGTGGGAGGTAATATGCAATGAAATGGCCACCAAAGTAACCAAGAGCACCCTTTTCACATAGCTATAGTACCACTGTACTTAACTCTTGGGAGAGCCGAGCATCGCTGTTAACAATGGATGAAACCACTGGCAGGAACTCAAACCCCACATACTGCATGCAGATGATTTTAATAAGATACAGTGTTTAGACCACAAAGGATACACTCCAGAGTAGCTCTATATATATTTGTTTACTTAATTGAAGGGGTGGAATACCATAGGCAGCCTAAATACTGCATTTATTCTATGCACAGCAGTCAGTCTAGTGTCACAGACACAGCATACACCACCCTTCTATGAAGTTAATTACTTAGCCCTCATCTAGATTAATGTCTGTTGTGATTTATTTCTTTGCAATTCACCAGCAGGGTCTGATTTAACTAGTGCTGCCATAGTAAAAAGAAGACAAAATATTAGTTTATATGACAAAAAAAGCTTAATCTCAAACAGAAACAACACATTTTCAGCAAAATTCAAGTTTTTCTCCTACGGAGAACAGTAGCTGCTAAACTGTTACATATTTGATGGTAAATTGTGTTTTGAATACAAAATAAACAATGGTGTTATTTTAATAATTTACATGTAAAGTGCAAAGATGCACTATATAAAGCTCCTACAGAGGAATTCTAGCATTTGGATGCCTATTAAATCTTTTCTAAACTTAGTCCTCTTTGTCTCTAGCAGTCATCTTGATGCCAGGCTAACAGGAGAACAGACTAAAATGTAGTCTGTAAATTATACATACATGACACACAAATGCATGTTAACAGAATATTAAGACTGCAGACTCTTAACACTTCAAAGATAGGAAATGTCAGAGTTAAGGTTAACTCCCTTAATTTGAGCGTGTTATTCATTTTGTGTTATGATACTGTCTTTAATCTTTCTCAACAACAACAACAAGTAAAATAAAAAAAAAAAACACAAAACTTGTGCTGGAAGCAAACACAAATTACAGAAAATTTTGGCCTGAAGGATTAGAACTTGATAGAGCATACGAAAAAGAAAACAAGGAAGTGGAAAGTATCTTTAATTGTAGACAACGCTACAGTTCCACCTATAATATCAGAGTTGGCTCAGACTCTCTCAAATTAACTAGAAAGAATGATGTCCAAGCTATCAAACAGATTTTTCTTCCCTCAATTAACGTATCAAAATGCTGCACTTGATATTGACTACAGAAGATAAAATATTGAGCAACTCCAAGATTCTTGAAAGAGATGACTGAAAGTTGAAATTTTGATTACATTTGTTTCCTTAGATCACCTCTGACTTTTGAAATACAAACTTTAAGCTATAAGCTTATAGACTATTCTTAAGCTGTAAGAATTTCCACGTAACACCAGACTGCTTTCACCAGGCATGCTGTGGTGGTCCTCTCCTATGGATCTCCTCATGTGATACTTTCAATGGCAGTGACTATCGGCCTCTTTAGGTCCTTGGAAACAAAACAGGTTTAATACAATTCAACAGCTACATAAGTAGAAAGAGCATCTGCCATGCTTCAGAAAAGCTAATAATTTTGCTATGAAAGAGGTGGCGTCCCAAGCAGCAAATATCTTACAGTTCCTATCTTTCCACCACTTCTGTAATGCCATCAATTTACAGGTTAAGAGAAACAGTGAGGCGCACAGTCTATCATTCGTCTCCCATGAAGATCCTAGTCCTGAGATACAGAAATCAAAGTCATTGAAAACTCCTGCAATTTTTTTTGCCTGAGTTTCAGGACATTTAATGCTCTGAATTAAGTGATCACATAAGAACTCCTTCTCTACCAAATTACATCATCACTTCTCATCATTGCACTAGAAAATGTGAAAATGCCAAATGGATCAAAACTAGAAGGTAAGTAGCCTTCAATCTGTTATTCTTTCCAATATCTTTTTTTTTTTTAAACTGACAACTACTTTGATTTGAAAGAACTGTTGCATCATTTTTACCTGAAATACGAAAGCTTCAGCCTGTGGGGTAACTGCACCAGCAAAGGTGTCTCCTTGGAAGTTCAGCTGAATGAAAGACCACTGCCTCCAGGAGGAAACAAATGTGACTTCAGCTTAGTTTGCTTCCTTTTTTAAACCAAGCCAGCCATGTCCACTCTGGTTCATTCCAGAATGGCAACTGTAAAGGACTTTTGCCACTGTTTTCTGGCTCCCAGATGGCCAATGGACTCCCACTAAAACTAGCCTATGAACTGCTTTTTTTTTTTTTCCCCCCGTGAGGATTCCTTCCCTTAAATTTTGCATGCACTCCATTACCTGCAAAAGCTCATCCACGAAATAGCAATTTTTTTTCTTTGTTTCAGACATAGGCATTCCGAGATACACTTCACATTTAAATTAAACACTGCATATGGAATTTTAGCTGCTGAATACAATGTATTAGGGCTCAGTTTTCCTCAATTGATATTTTAGTGTAACCGTTACCTTCCAAGTCATAAATTAAACAGTTTTTCATGTTCAAATACATAACATTTTGCAAACCATAAAAAAAAACCTGAAAACATAATTAAGGATTCCCAAAATGAAAACTGTTATTGGATGCAACAGGTTGAAACCACAGAAGCATCATGGACAAAACTAATTATACAAAGCAGCTCTTGTTTTAGAAGCCAACACAACGATAGCAGATGAATTTCAATTAGATTTGCAAATTGCTGCACACAAACTGAGTCTAAAATAAATTTTGCATTTGGTACTTTTCCCGTTCCATAATCCACATTACTTGAAGCTATGAATATTTTCCACGCATATCAGAAAGGGAATAAAACCTTTCAGAGAAAATATTACCCAACAGACCAACTAGATAGTTAAAATGCATACTCTGCGAACTATTAGCATGCATTTACTTCAGTTTCCCAGGATGCAGGTCCAGAACAAGGCAGACTAGCTAAAGCATTCACTCCATCTCCACTGCCTCATGTACATCTACCATGAAAAGCCTGGACCCAGACTATCTTTTTCACTGAGCCTCTTCAAGTGTTTTCAGGAGAAACAATAACTGAGGAGCTACTAGTGAAGCCACCACTACTGCAGATGCTCTAATACACAGCAGATGGACTCGTACATCAGATCTGGGGCCTGCCTTTTCTTCTTTCTCTTGTTCTCTATGCTGTTTTCAGGCAGGAAAATACCTATAGGAAGACTGTCGCATACTGCCCTCCCTTCTCCCCCTCCTGCAAGCTTTACTGCACAGACAGGGAATGATCTCTTACAGTTTCTCTTCTGCTGCTCTCATCACTTCTTTATCCGAGTGCCTTCTAATAGTGCATTAAGCTACATGATTAACTCCTGTTACATGTGGCTTGTTCCCTCTGATCCTCTCTGCAGGGGGACAATCTGGGCCTTTGCGAGGGAAAAGGAAACATACGTTGGCTTTAAAAGTAGTCTGCAAATGAATAAAAAGGACAGCAGCCAGATTTTAGTTGGTTGGTCGGTTGGTTTTCTTAAGCTTTTTATTTCATATGATGAGGGCTTGAGGAATTCTTATAAAAGATATCTGTATCATATTGGAAATTCATGTCTTTTCACTCCGTGAAATCCTCTGGGGAGCTAGTAAGATATTATCTTAAGGTAAGGATAAAGAATCAATTTAAGTTTTAGGATGACTACCTAAAGCCCCGTTTCTATCTGTTTTCACTAATGCCCACTTAACTCTATTGTCTAACCGACAAATGAGAGAAAGGACATCTTTGTTAAAAATATGGTACTTTCTTGTTTAGTTTTAAGAAGTAATCTTCCAGTATGAAAGTGAAGGTGGGACTTCATATTCATTTATATACATAGTGAAACAGAAGAAACAGCATCTTTACCAAGAACAAGTGTACATGATGACATCAGGCAGGAAAGTGACCCTGTATGCCAGGTCTGATCTACTGCTAGATCACATCTGAGCACATCATAAGCTCCACCTTGAGAGGCTGTTTGTTCTCACTGTCCCTATTTGCTTGCAAGTTCAGTCTTCTGAGAGTTTGAAATATTCTTCTGAACTTCAGCTAACACATGGCCAGCTTGCAGCCACATGCGCTGGTGACAGCCTTGTCCTCAGCTTCACAAGTTCTCCCTCTCCGGCACTAAGCACTCCTATAAATACATGAATCATACGTATTCCCACCAGGCTGAGACTTCCCTGGCTAGTCACACCAAGTTCTTCAGTCTCTTTCAGCACGCTAGTCTAATTTCCCAGTTGCCCAGACCCACATCTCTCCCTGATGAGTACGTTTCAAATGGCCTTTTAAAATGCACGTATTTTTAAACAAGAAGGGAAACGATGTTGAAGTCGTCTGTTAAATAATGTTGGTTTTGTGAAGCTGCTTTGTGAGTCAGGAGGCCATGATGAAGGTGATGTAGAGGGGCAGCGTGGCAGCGACGCACTGTGACCTGCAAAAGGTGGCAGGGAAAGGGAGCCTCGCAACCCTAGGCTGGCACTGGAGATAAACAGCTTCAGGCCCCAGACGCAGGTCTTGGGTAAGTCAGTTGAGTTTGTTCATTGCCCAGTTTTCCTCTTGAAAATTACTTCCCTAATAACAGATTGTTATTAGGAACACAAGACCCCATTCCAGTCTGCTGTGATGAAGCTTATTTAAGTACCAAAACAGACTGAAAAAACAAGACAACTCATATCTGTCTCCATTTCTTATCAGACTAGTACTAGACTGCAGTGACAAGCACACAGTCATGAATATAAGCGTATATGGGTACTCACAGGCATAAACGTACACATTTATATGTCGGGATATAGCCAAGCCTTGTTTTAAACTGTAAAAGTACTCAAATGCTTGGTTTAAACTTAACATTNGGGTACTCACAGGCATAAACGTACACATTTATATGTCGGGATATAGCCAAGCCTTGTTTTAAACTGTAAAAGTACTCAAATGCTTGGTTTAAACTTAACAATAAACCAGTGCTTACATAAAGACCTCAAAGCATTCACAGTAACCTAAAGTAATGAATATTGTAATGAGAAACACAAGTATTTAGGGTGATAATGACTGGACTTTGCTCTACTTAGATCGGCTCACCCCCTATGGAGGCTACCAAAGCTTAAAGATTTTATCACCCTAGTAATCAGCAATGGGTAATGGCCTTCATAAAACATAGTAATTAAATAGACTGATTTCAAACTAGTGCATTTTTTTCATTAGGGAGTTCTTATTTAACCTACTTCAAAAATCCCTTTGTGAATACAGTCTAAATTCAAATGATGAGGGACGAAGAGCTTGTTCTGTTCAATATTTCAGTTATTATTTAAGTAAAAAGCTGGAGTTCCTAATATGCTGTCATTGCCTTTTTCTTGGTCATCTCTAAGAGCTTCCAGTTTTAAAAGTCTCTCAAGACCGAACATTATAAAATGGGGGCAGAGGGGAAGCAAACCAAAACCCCAGTTCTTCACATTTTCCAACAACTCTTAAGAGATTCTGCTTTGTTAAAACATGCTTTTAAAATCCTCTGAGGCCAACGTTGCAGCCTTCATAGCAAAAATATCAATGGTGAAATTCAGGTTCTGCCTCACAATCCATTTAATCATCCTTTATGCCTGGATTGTGTTTGTTGTTGTAACTATTGAATCTCACTTGATCTTTGTATGCTTTTGAAAAGAACTTGGTTGTAAGCACAACCCCTTATTATTGCTCAAATTTGCCTTCATGATATGTATGCGAGCCATTTATCTGTGTTCCAAGAATACTTGTAACTCAACAAAGATTTTAAAATAAAATATTTTACGGCAAGTCTCAGCTTTGCTTTTGTGGCAAAAACATTTCCTAACTCAGTATACGCTCTACAAGAGCTTTACGATGGTAAAAGTAAACCTACTGGAAAATCTACCTGGATAAGTACATGACACAAAACCTAGTTTCATATTTCTCTCTCTGGGCTACAGCAGTTAGCATGAAAGAGACACCGGGTACGTTTTCTGTATGAAATCCATAGTGAAATACAGGGATCTCAAGATAGGAGTACAAAGTACCAATCTTTCCCTACTCTAGCCAGAAAAAATAAGTGACTAAACAGTCAAGCTGAAATGTGAGAGTTGGTCATGAATATGCATTTCTCTCTGTCTCAAACCCTAAGAATCTCAGAACAGCTGCTAAAGGCTGCTGAAATCCAAGTGAATTACTTACAGGAACCAATGGGATATTCCTTATGGCACCACTACATCCACATATTTAAGGCAGTTACCAGCTCCTCCTTCACTGCTCCTGTGCTTGAAAATGAGATATAGGACTAACATCCATCATGGAGTAAATGGGGAAGTACACAAACAGCCTAATGCAGCAGCCCTGAAGGGGCTTATGGAGACATTAACTCTGAAGCCCAACGGAGTCATGTAAATGTCAATTTGATGCTGATTTCACTGCAAGAAGAAAGGACACAGGCAACAACTGTTTAAAGAATCCCACGTAACTGCTTTCTTAGGCATGGTCAGCTTTCCTGGATGGTCTTGGAAAGACCTTTTCTTACTTTTGTCCAGTTTCACCTCTCATACCAGTCATCCTTTAAAAGCATGACTAGAATCAACTGTCTGAAAGACCACCAGACAGATGCAATAGTCTGTCCTGTTACTATTTTAATGAAATAATATACAGTAATAAGCTCCTGGTGACTACAGTTTCAAACTCTCCAATACTGTGCTGAAAACTTACTTTAACTTTATATTCTATTACAATCAAATAATAAATCATTGGTTTGGAGTTTCAATCTATTCATTCACAATACAAACAAAATATGACCTGGAAGAGATTAATGGAAAAAAAGAAAGAATGGAAGGTAGAAGAGAAGCTGCTTCTTTCACAACCAAAGGTGCAAATGGCATTCTCAATAAGCCAGGTAAGCAACAAACGTGGTTGTTAGAGAATATTTATGACAGCGGCAACTGTGTAACATCACTGAAGCATGCACAATGGGAGCAAGCTTTCGAGAAAATATATGTACAAAAGAGACATGTAGTTAGGTCTAACTATCAATCATCCGGACATGTGAATAAATCTATAGTCAGTCGTCCATGTTCTGTTAAAATCAACTTCCACCATACAGAAAACTTGCTGCCCTGTAAATAAGCCATAAGACCAAATAAGCTAAAATACATTTTACATACTATCACCATAATAACATCTCGGCTACTAGACCAGCAAAAGTTTGTACCTTTAGATTTGTCAGAAAGTAAAGTGTATTTACAGTGACCAGTTATACCCTCTTGTTAAGTTATTTAGGTTTAAGACCACATCACACTGAAACAATCATGTTTTTAGTTGATTCTTTAGCTTTTTATTTTATAATTCACAGTCTTTAAATCAGTGGTTACTGATCCACAAGAGCACATCTATATGGACTATTTAAGTCTCTTCTCCCCTGGAAGTGTGTGTATAACTCCCATTAATGCTAATGGGCATAAAGCACATGCATTGAGGAGAAAATAGGCCCCTCACTGTGAAAATAAATGTGTTCAGTTATTTTCAGACACGATGCTGAAATCAAACAACTAAAAGTACATACTCTAAGGAGATAACATTATATAGCCTAACTGAAAATGTCACCATTGTTTTTAACTCCCTGATCATGGACTCTGCCAGGTTCTTCGTGTTTCTGCCTTTCTTGTGTCATAAAGACTATGACTGGATAACATATCAAAAAAGGGCCAAATCCTAAGCAATACAAGGAAAACAGCCCTGATCTCAAACTCCTTGCCTTCACAAATGATGCAAGGTTAGGTCTTGTGTCTTACATTTTAGATTTTTTAGATTTACATATAGATTGATAGCAGCAATATTCACTGTTCTGTAGGTCTTTAAAACTGTGAAGAATCTACCAGAGTAAAAATGTCTATCACTTAAATTTATTCCTTAATATGATATCCTTACATTTTCTGCTCTGATCAAAATTCACGGGTCAACTCTGTATCTTCAAACTGGTATGAAAACTTACTTATATAGTAACGTGAAATTCAAAGACATTGTATTATAATAAAGCACAGTAATGTATATATCCAGATCTTTTTGATGGAGCCAACGTTTTATGAACTGACAGCTAATATAATGTGATATTTGGATCAGCCACAAGAAAAGGAAGGTTTTAAAAGGGTGCAGTAAAAGTGGAGCATTAATGTTTTTAGGGAGTGTATTTAGGGTCTTTGTCAAGTGGCCTGCTGACTTTCTAATGCGAGTAATCACTTTTGCCTTCCAAAATCAGAGAGATGCACCTTCAAATAAATGGATGCTACTGAGTTATCAGTCAGGCAGGGATGAGTTCTTTCAGTGATGAGGCCTTTTCAGAAGTCAGTACTGGAGGAGATGGGTGAGGTGCTACAGCTGAAATGTCAACTGCTGTGGCTGAGTTGCAGGCTTTCTGACACAGCCGAGTCAAATATGAGATCTAGGCATTGTCAGGTGCTGTGTGGTCCAGCTCCCAGCCACGTGCTCACATCGCTTCCCTTCTACTGTCACAGATGCTTTTCTGCTCTCACCCTGAGTCAGTTCATGGAGAAAAATACCCCAACAAAACAAAACAAAAAATCAATACTTCTCTACTAGCTCCCTCACCACAATGTGGGGTCTGACAAGTGCTACTACTACCAGCACAAAAACTGGACAGCAAAGGATATGACTAGGGATGACGGGCTGACAGGGGGAAAAAGACTGCCCCTTTTAAACTGTTAGGCCAGCCCAGTCACATCCCTGAACAAACCCATGCAGAAAGGACAGTCAAAGGAGGATGCCAGCTGAGCCAAGGAACTGCCCAGTGTCCGCATACTGAAGTACAGAGGGAGCCTAAAGCTGCCATATTTCTGCCAGACACTTCCAAAAGTACATGGACATGCTGTGAATTCACTGTGCATCATGCCTGAGGACAGCTAAACATGCAATAACTCATCAGAGAGCTCTTTATGAACTGGCACAGAGGATTAATGAGTGAAGAGGCTATTATTCACAGTACAAGCCCTCAGTTCTAGGCTCTCGAACTGCAAAGTATTTCTGCACCCCACTTAAGGCTTTATAGTGAGGAGAGCTGTGCTGGAGAATAGCTGAGCACTCTTCTTTTTAAACCAGAAAAAGCCACTAACAGCACAGCAGCCCTAGTAGCGTCTGAAGCAGGAATTACTGCAGAGACTGATGCTGCCAAAATGAACCAGGCAACAAATTAATGAGTTCCTTCATTACAAAAGAGGAGGAGGGGTGGCAATAGCCCATGACCTGTCAGCTGCTATGTGGATGGACATCTATCCAATTGTGTAAGTACATATGGAGCAGAGCTGGAGACCCTGGGGCTCTGCACGGGCTGAGCACAGAACATTCACAAAGCAGAACACGTTACTCTGAAACTGATCCGGACTCACGCAAATAAATACTGCTGAAAGGCTCTTTTCTTTTTCCTTTTCAAGTAATAGAAAACTGTCTTTCTTTTTGATCTGAGTTGATCACTGTGACTCATTTTGGAAGTTGAATTCTGATTACACCGAGGAAAAGGCCAAAAACTTAAATATTACTTCTTCTGCACAGTAACAGTAAATCTATTTTCTCCTGGGTGACCTTGCGGGGATAAACAAACCTGTGAATGGTTTGGTGTATGATATGCAAAAAGAGAGGTTTCTGGAGCCTGTCTAGACTCCCAGACAAGATCAGATTGTGCTGTCATCAGAGACACTTCCATAGCCTGTCGTATCACTTGGAAGACAGAAAACCACCTTTTCAGAACAGTCATGCAACATGAAAAATAAATAAAAACAGTGACCTGCCAGTGTTGTAGTGAAAGTCTGAACACAGTAACCTTAGACAATTTAGAAATTACGCTAACAATACAGCAAGAAGTTTCAGCAAGCATCTGTGAGGAAAGGCAACTCCTGCACAAGCGAATGCAATCCAAAAATATGAGTCATGCACAAGCAATTTTGCTATGGGCCATAAAATCACTTTATGAGAGTTACAGATAATTCTGTATGTATTCCATAATGTTTCCCTACTGTGTAGAGATGGATATCTCAGTATCCTATCACAGATAATGACAGAAAACAAATTCTCTACATAAAAGCTGATTGCTCAGAGATTCACCCTTAACTGTTCCAAGGAATTGTAATGCCGACAGAACACTTTATACCTTATTCATCAACACAGAGGTAGATTCCATCAGTGCCAAACATACCGCAGTTTAGATGCCTTTTACAATATGTACTAGGGTGAATTGAGAGCAGTCTTAGACACAGAATACCCATCTTGCTATTTCTCAGCACCTACATACTCTTTATCATACATGCAGCTACCGTCCTCCACGACACCTCACATTTCCTCCTGTTAGTACCTTTGCACATATTCGAACATATTCAGCATTATCCAGTACTGAAACAACAGACTTACTCTGTACATGTCATGCTAAGAACAACCTCCAACATTAAGCCAGTCATGAAATAAGAGATGCTGGAGTATAAAAGGTGAACCCTACAGGACCAACTTCACAACAAGAGATGCTTTTTGCACCTATATGTTCCTCTTCGTGTTCCTTTGTAACTTTTTCCAATTCTACATTAAAAAAAAAAAAAGTATTAAAAACAGTGGAGATTTTCAAAAAAGACTTTCCTCGTGACACTTTCACTAGTTAACTCCTTTGCAAGATAGCTTTACAACCGACAGACTGTTGGCAACCCAGAAACAACAGGGACTCCGCTGAAAGCCAGGCGGCATATTCTCTGGACGTGTCCTACTCATGTAATGATGTAAGATCTTTTCTCAAACTTGGATGTGGTACCTTGCAGGATTTGAGCTTTGAAAACAATAAAGATAATACCTCTCCAACATCATAGATCCATATGCGGCCTTCTGAATCACCAACTGCTACCTCCTTCCCAGCCTGGGCCCAGCGGACACGGTTGAGGGCAGAAGCTCCTTCTATTGTCACACTCGCTGTGGGAACCTGTTGAAACAATAGGAACAGAAAGGACAATAAAATCCTGCCTGCAAATCCAAGGGTCAGTTTTGAATGTCCTATTTCACTGGGTGAGTCATGAGTCCCTCATCAGGGGGGAGAAAAAAAAAAAAAGAGTTCATTGTTTCTTCAATCACATGTGCTTAAAAAAATGAGAGTAAGAGATTGCTTGGAATGAGTAGGGAAGACTTTTCTACTGTAAAGGGCAGTAAATGTAATAATTTTTCCCCTTAACGCAGAGACATGTGAAACTGCATCTGCTTCTTTCTCAAAATTCACTGATTTATGAGCAAGGATCAACAGAGGGTAGGACCTGGCTTCAGTCCTACCCTGACTTCTGATCAGGGCCCAAATAACCTGACTGCCACAGACAAGTACTCACGCTGATGTACCCTTTGAATTCATACTCACCTCTGCAGCTAGGTGCAGAGGTCAAAGCTCAGATACTAGTTAAGAAGAAGAGGACTAGTTAAGTCCTGAGCTAATCGGTTCAGTGAGGACACAACAAGGTGAGAACAGCTGAGCCGACATTTAGGAACTCCTACAATATATTCCCACAATTCTCTTTTATATCCCCATATTCCCAGGAGCCTTCTTCTGGTTTAAATACACCTGGATGCTGTTTAATTTCCAAACTCCCTCCCTGTCCCAAGTCTACGAACAAACTTAACAGGTGATCCACAAGAATACATAAAGATTCTGGTTAACACATGGGATGAATAAAGAACACGATCTTAGCAGAAGCATTTGTAATCTACACTGGAATGAGGGCATCAAAAGAAGTGGCAGGAGGAAGGAACTGTGTGGGCGTTTGTCCCAGATAGGCAGATCATGCAGTTGATTTAGGTCACCTCATAAGACAAATGACAGTAACCTGCAAGCCTGCTGATGCTCCACCCAGCTGCCTTTAATAGGAGAACCTGCCTAAGCAAGGAGCCTGTAGCTTGGCACGGCAGCCTTCTGCACAAGGCTTTTCAGCTTTCACGCTTTTTAGGTCAGGGCAAACGGGATAGGATGGCAGCTCCAATAGTGGCTCCTCCACCAGATCACCTCATAGGAACAGGCCTTCGTCACATGGTGGGACAGGGACAAGGCGATGCGGTGGGATCTACAAATGGATGTGGAGCTGGAAAACAGCCCAGGCAAGAAGAGGCAGCTGGACAGGAGCCAGAGCCTGGACTATCTCTGCAGGAGCGACGAGTACCCTTTTGTCCTCATTGTGGGCAGGCTGCTGCGCTAGAGGGAAGTAAGCAGCTTGAAGGTGGCATTAAAACCTGGCCTGAAAATTGAGAAACTGACAATGTTAACAACAAAAAAAAAAGTTTTCCTGACTTCACCTCAGCTCCTGCACTATAGTTTTATATTGTAGTTGCGAGACAGGTCCAGAGATCCACAAGAAAAATTATTTTAAAACAAACATTGCACAGCTTCCCTGCCAATCTCCCTCTTGTCGGCTCTCCCGCCTTTGGTGCGTCACCCAAGAGGCGTGACGGCGGGGAGCTGAACCCCCGCGGGCTCCCCGAGGCTCTGGCGAGGGCCACAGCACGTGCGTGGTCACTCCAGCAGCGGCAGGACGACCGGCGGCTGGGCTGCCTGCCTCGCACCGCTCCACCTGGACGCTCCCCGCTCCTCCCTGTCGCGGACCCTGACCGAAGGCTGCAAAACCAAGCGGGTCCCTCCCAGCTCGGTGAGCCTGGCAAGCTGAGCTGTCTCCTCCGTAAAGGGCTGCACAGTGGTTTCCTGAGCCCCGCATGTGAAATGAAAAAGGATTTTGTTTGTAGGGCGATGTTGAAATAATGCTGGACAACAATCAGAAAGCAGATACTGTCTTCCCCCCTTAGGAAGTCATTCAAATGCAAATAAGCTGCCGGCCTCATCTCCGCGTTGTGCAAGGCCGAGGTCCTGTCCAAGGCAGCCTCACCGGTGAGATGAGCGCTGGCATGCTGCCGCTCCTCGCCCCAAGCATGTTACTCATTAGCGTGCTAGAGCCAGTGGCTTAAATCTGACATTGGGTCACTGCTCCAGGATAAAAATCGCACTAAAAAATGAGCAAGTTTTACTCCTGTGATCACTGATTTCTAAAAAAAAGCTATTTTAATTCCAGCCAAAATTAATTTCATAACATTTGGAAACGGGTTTCATCAAACAACAACTACATGCCACATTTTTTGAGCACTAATCCACTAAGCAGCTATGTTTCTCAGGAAACTGTAGATCAAAGATATTTGTTTCATATGAACTACAGACTGTATATTTAAGACACTGAATTTTTAACAAAATCTTTCAGAAGGCTGACATCTGTGACTCTAGAATCTTTCTTCTTTTTTTTTTTGATAATACAGAACTTTTAGTGCTCCACATAAAAATAGGCAGCATGCATGCTGCAGACACAAGACACAACCCATGCTTTTTTTCAGATCCAATGGTTTTGTAAAATACTATTACTATTCCACAAAGCTATCTAACAAAATAAAAAGCAATCATGAAATAGTCTTTAAAAATCTAAATAAAAAACCTTTTCTCCAGCGATACAGAGAGAAATACAGTCAAACTATAGCATCTTAAAATAGATTTGTCTGCCTGGAATAGTGATAGGTTAAATTACACATGCCTATTTTAGATTTTAAAGATACGAGTTTATTTTATAATGGTAACGTTATGTTTCTAAAATTACATTTAAAATACTTTATAAATTCTCTGAAGTTGGTGCTTGTCAGATTTTTAACAATTTTGTAATAAGATTTTAACAGGTAACAGATTAAGATGCAGTCAGAAAAACCTGCACGGTAAGAACACACTTTTTCTTTCTTTCTTTCTTTCTTCCTTATTTGTATTTTTTTTTTTTTTTACACTTTTATTGCTTATGTAATAAATTTACATGCTGGTTTTGATATCTTCTGTTTCTAGAAATAACCACCATCTTCACACCTTCAAAACAAAGGTATGGCATGCAAAAAGTGTTTGAAAGGAATATAACTGAGCAAGACTAAGCAATTTTATAGATCAGTTCAGTATCAGTTTATAGATAAACAAGACTCATCAATAACCTAGAGACCTTCTCCAACCTTGATCAAAAAAAGAAATGTAATGAACACATACGTAAAGAATCAGCATTTGCTATCCTGAAACTATCAGAAAACCTCATATACTGATCCCTAAAATAATACTGAGTTTGCAAAAGAATGAAGGTGTGAAGTAGGTTTTTTTTTGCTTTTTAAACTTTTTTATATTCATTTATCAAATATAAATCCAACAAGATGACTTGCATTGCTACTACAAAAATCAATTCTCGTATCCACAGATCAAAATGCAGCATACAAATACTCTTGCTATTTTAAATTGAGATTTTAAGAACAATTAGATTGATTAAATCTGTGGTATGGTCAAACGATTTTATTTATTTCAATAAGAAAGCATCTAGCATGCGGGAGAAAAGTTTTCAATAAATATGGGGAGTAACACTAGTGTAAACTGTGTTACTCTTCAAAAAATTTGAAGGTAGCGTATCGTAACTAAACCCAGATATTTTCTTAATTGGTTTACAAAATAATACCTAAATATTAACATGGCGTATTTCTCAAATCAAACAAAACCATTAATAACAATCATATCTGGTTCTTACAAAGAGGTTTTTATCAATAGCTAGCAATTAAACACATTAATATACCTGTCATTTTCTACTGTCTTCATAAATACTTTGACATCACAGATCTAACATCTAAAAGTAATAACGATATAAAAAAATAGGTATTTCAAGATTTCTTAATACAAAGGCAAAAGTGCTGACAGGCTTCTTTGCAAATAGCAGAGCAGATTTAAACTGCGTAATCGATTACAGAAATCTTGAAAGTCATAAACTAATTATGACCTACCAGATAGAGGGTAAAAGCAAACAGCAATCATCTTCGGTTATGATGTTTAAAAGAACTGCTTACAGTTCTTTCAGTGGTATTTGTATGGCTGGTACTGCTTCTCCCGCATAACAAAACCTCACATCTATTCAAATTCTGCCAGTTCATCATTTTGTGAGATTTCTGTATTTTCTTTATCAGTGTTCAGTAAGGAAACCAAATGGTATTTCTTCCTCCAGAGACACAAATTCAGTTCTTATAAAAATACAAAGCTCTGATACCACAGAAATAATTTCAGTCTGATCCTTGCATGAGAGCTGACTTCAGCCTCTCACAGTGGAAATCATTTGTGAAATCAGGGGTGGCCTCACATGCAGAAGAAAAGCAGAATCGAGCTTGAAGTTGATTTTTATTTCTCTGCTGATGTTCGTATGTATTTATATGTAAACACACTGAAAATACAGCAGCAGTTTTCTACATACAGCCTTATTATTGATGGGAATGTGATCAAGAAGTCCATATTATTATTTTTTCTTTAAGAAATTACGGACTCATTGAATTAAATGGTAAAATATCAGTTGATTTCAAGCAGAGCTGGGTATCAGCCCTAGTATTTAGTGGGAAAGGGTTATTTTTTTTTTCTTTTTAAAATATTGGGTTTTATGCTCTGTGTTTAAGCCTGCATTAATGAGAACACCTGAAGGATATGTCCCTCCCTTCCCAAAATAAATTCTGAAGAGACTCCTCCTGTATATCCTCCAGCTGTATGGGCTCTAATTAAAAAGGCTGCGCTGCTTCCTGCTCAGAGCACTTCAAAAGGCCTTACTGCTCCCCTTGACAATGCAGTTCGCAGTGCTGGTTCCTCTTACCTGTCCGTGCTTATTTATGGCAAGCGCCATTCACTAGAAGCCATAAACCGTGCCTGTATTTTACTTTGGTTGAAATGTATATAATATTTATGTGAAAGATGTATTAATGAACAAACTAATTTTTTAAAAAGAAAAAAAAAACCAACGATATTGCAGAAAACAGGGTACGTGGGGGAAAATACTGCTGGTTGTTCTTCAGTCTTCTCCTTTTTTGGAAATGAAACTGCAGTCAATACATGATCTTATTTTTACATTCCCCTCATTCTTAATTTTACATGCTATTAAGTAAAAATATGTAAGACTTCAGTTCTGGAAAAATATTTCAGTTCCCATTCTTAATACTGATTGCTGGTCATCTATGACTTCAAGTGACATGTTTTTTCTCAAAACCATTTTCATGGGAAACTGAAATCCAGAAAAAATGCTATCAATCTACACCTGCAGCATTTTTTTTTTTTTTTGGAAGGGGGAGGTGGGATCTGAAATAACAGAAGGAAATGGAAAAGGGGTATCCACCATATTTAGAAAATAATGTTTTGAAAATACAGGATTTGCCATTCTCAATTTTTGCTAAAAGCTCTCTGATTAATCCTTTCTCATCAGTGAAATGTAAAGGTGTGACATTTTCTCCCCAGAGGTCCCCGCTCCATAGTTAGTTGTGACAGTATGAAAACCTGTAGGTTTTTTTGCATTTGTGTGTTCAAGTTTCATAGCAAATTTTGCAAACTTTAAAGAGGAAAAAGAAGGTGAGGGTAGAAAATCCCCAGTAAGACGTGCAAAAGATTCCTTTCGCTTAAAAAAAAAAATTTAAAAAAAAAAAATACTCAAGCATAGTAGCTGGCAGTCGGGCGGACAGGAGGTGCTGGAAGAGGCACGGGCACGCCGAGGTACTGCAAGGGGCTGGCCCCGGCCCCGGCCGCGTTTGGGGCAGGGGGTACACGTGAGGGAAAATGAAGCCCGGCAGTGAAAACCGGTGCAGCAACGGGCACTGCTTCGCCCCGGGAGCGGGAGGCTCTGCCGGGGCAGGCCGGCGGGGCCGTCGCAGGGCCCGGCCGACGGGAGGCACCCCCGGGAAGCCGCAGCGCGGCGAGCCGCGCAGAGAAGCCGGTAGCTACAAAAACGGGAGGGGGAACCTCCGCATAAGGCAGAGGGGAGGGAGAAGCTCCCCCCGCAGCTTCCCGCCGGGGGTGCGGAGCCGTCCCTCCCCCAGCCCTCGCAGGTACCGGGGGGCAGCGGCAGCCCCGCCGCGGGGCGGAGGCGGAGAAGGCGGAGGGGGAGGTCCGGCGCCCCCGGCAGCGGGACGTGCCCTGACCT
>VXAL01004663.1:0-15864 GCA_013399475.1 Chauna torquata
TCCTCACTTTGCTCTTTGTCAGGCCCATTTTCCTCAAGATCACCAACTCAACCTGCTGCAGCCCAGACTGCCTCCAGTTTTATTCTGTTTAATGAGTTCATCCACATTGGTGAGCACCAGGTTCAGTAATACCTCTCCTCTGGTTGGTTTGTCTAATACCTGGACCAGGAATTTATCCTTGATGCACTCCAGTAGTCTCCTGGATTGCTTACAGCCTGCTGTGTTGCTTTCCCAGTAGACATCTGGGTGGCTGAAATCCCCCATCAGGACGAGTGCCTGTGAGCGTCATGCTTTTTGTAGCTGAAGCAGAAAGGCTTCGTCAACAGGATCCCCTTGATCAGACGGCCTGTAGTAGACCCCAACCGCAAGGTGTCATTTATTGGTCTGGTCTTTAGTTTTACCTACAAGCTCTCAGCCTATTTGTGGCTGTTTCTCAGAGGCAGCTTTTCAGAATCTATCCATTTCTTGACATAGAGAGAGACACCCCCACCCCTCCTTCCCTGCCTGTCTCTTCTGAAAAGCTTGTAGCCCTTGATTGCAGTGTTCCAGTTGTGTGATTCATCCCACCACATTTTTGTGAGAGCAAGTAGGTCATGGTTTTCTAAGTCCTTTGGTTTTATTTAGGTTAGAACAAGCAAGGCAGAGAAGGACTGAAGGGCTTGAGTCTGAAGACAAACATTGTTAGTTTCTATTTATTTTTACCGTCTAATATTTAATACTTCATAGCTTTTGTGACATTTCAGATACTTCTGATGATTGCACTAAAATCTAAGTCCATAGAAGCTGGACAATTTACAGCAGCTGAGGAGCTCATTCTTCTAGGAACTACTACTGAGACAAATCATTTTGATTTTTAGGCTTTTCTCCAACAATCAATATTTTTATTGCTTTACTTGAGATAGGAAACAATCATGTAACAACAAAAGTTGTTGGGTTTTGTTTCAGATTGTTTGTTTTACTTTTTACTGTTTGGTTTGAGCACAATGAGGTAGCCTCTCCTCTTAGGGAATATGAAAAAGGGTGGAAAACAGATTTTATTCTGCTTTGTGGGGAAAGGAGGGAAAAGACTTCAATGCACTGCAGATAGGCTGAGGCTTATGCTGATTATTTATTCAGCCTTCAGAGGCTGCCTTTTCATCCACGCTGCTGTTTATGTGTAAGGACTTTACTGTATTCCTGAACAGTCATATGCTACTGTTGATGAGTCTCATTTTGCCTTCTGTTTCTGCTCTTGATTCATCCTGTATAAGAATTTGTGTTCCAAGTCAATTACACAGATATCTATAGCTGTTCCAGACAAAGCCACTTTCCATCATAAAGCTAATGCAAACTATCTGGCAGGAAGAGAAAGCCAGGAGTGTTCATTGGAGCCAGCTGCCCAAACTGCCCTATTTACAAATTCCTGGTTTTGTATCTCATACGACACGAGCAGGTGAGGGATGGGACCCCATATAATGATGGTGCTTTGGTCTGGCAGCCACAACCCAGTCCTCAGAACTGTCACTGCACTTCTTGTCACCGATCTCTCTGTCAAACCTATGCTTTGAGGAGACTTTCAACATATCCTCAAGGTGGGCAAGGCTTCTTTTTCTGAATATTACTCATTTTGCTACTCTTGATTGCTAGACATCAATACCTGTTTCTCAGCATTTGAAGGAAGATTTAATTCATCTATCAATTCCACTATTGAATTCTTTGAAAGGGGACAGATCTTTGTATTCAGAAGCCTAGAAAAATCTTCCCAGGTATTGCTCCATTACTTTTTTAATTTGTGGCAAGAAAAGATTAGCACAAGAGAACAGATCAGTTGCTGGTTGGCAGCTTCTCCAGCATTTATAACGGTTAGCTAAACTAGCTTTACCTACATAGCCTCATGTCCAGTAAAATTGGTTTAAAATCTTGTGCAGTAAAATAATTGTTAACATAATGAATTAGATCTACTCCTGGTGTTCCTCTTTATTACTGCAGTTTAGTAGTTTAATTTAAAAAAATGTGAAAGCTCCAGACACTTCTGTAAAAGTTGCAACAACTTTTTAAAGCTTGGACTATGCCAGTGACCAAGCACTAGACTAAAGCTTCCAGGCAGAAGTACCTAAGCAGAATTACCAGAAGCAGAGCAAGGTAGCATAAAACAAGCTACAACCAAAGAGAGCCCAGAACATCCCTGTGCTGTCTATCAAATGCAGGTTTTTCTAATCTCGGTTCTGATACAAACTCATTTTCTTATCCTGAGCATCTCTCTCCTTCATCTCTCTAACAGTAAAATTATTATCTGTCAGGATTGGTTAGTGTCTACAGAAGACCAGTAGTTTGCTAAGTGTTTACACGCTTTTCTGTTAAAAAAAAAAAAAAAAAAAAAAAAGAAAAAAAAAAGGGAATGAAATTATATTTGTGAAGGACTGAAAAGCATTAAGCATTACAAAAATCTACTGTTTTGTACTTAATTCTTAAGAAATATTTCATCTGCTAAGATGTTGTTCTGACAACCTTAGCCACTCGCCAGCTTGAAGTCCCTTTGTAAGGGCTGTGCTATTGACACAGAATCATCATTTCCCCCTTCATAATCATATTTTCATGCCTCATGTCGTTCCCACCTGTGGCTTTCTAGTAATTAATGATGTTACAATGCAAATTCTAATCAAGCCGCGTATGTATTTTGCTCATTTGTTTCCTTATGGGAAACGTTTTAATTTCCCCTGGCCTTTACATAGCAGCTGCATGTCCTTCTGATTATTTCTTCTGCTGAAAAGTGGTCAAAGAGTTGTTCAGGCCAAAAATCAGTCCGGGTGTAACTATGTGAAATTTTTTGGCCCAGAGTGTCCTAATCCACGTGCCACTTAGTTTTATTAAAAGCTACATAAATCATAGGATCCATGACAGGTGCAGTAGCAGTAAGAAAACCAAAGAGAAATTAAAATTTTGGGGCTACCAAAGCAGCCTGCTGTAGTGGATGTTTTGAAGATTACAGCAACTGTAACAAACAGAAAACAAACTTTCCTGCTACACAATGTTGTCTGTTAAGAACATGCCCATATATCAACCCCATTTTGGCTATGTCTGTGAACTAGGCAAAGGCATTTGAAGTAGAATTTTCTCGTTAACATACAATTAAATGTATTTTAAAAGGATTTTTAATGCATACATAGCAACTTGTCTGTTGTTTTAAACCTCCATTTAGTTGCACGAAAACACAACGACTGTCATGCAGCTGAAGCATAGGCCTGGAAATTGAGTGGTATATTAAGATCTGACGTGGGATTCCCATTTATTTTACCTCCATCTTATGAATCTGTCTAGGACTCATTTTAATCTTCTGTAAAACAGAACCACCAGCTCATACACACATCGCGGGGAGAATGTGAGGTCTAACTCTTCAAAGTTCTTTGATGATGTCTGATACAAAGCACTAAAAACACACTAATTATTGCTTTTATACATGTCTTCTCTTGTACTTCAAAAAGATCTGAAAATGTATCTCCATTACAGCTTAATGGTCTGTATCTTGTTTTTTGTTTTCTTTTTTTCTTGTAGCTGGGAGCTGTGTTTTAAATTAGATTCAAAGCACCAAGAAGAAATACATCCTCCTTGGCCTTCCCAAGTTGTTCACATTGCCTTTATCTGCTTTCTCACCTTCACACAGTTTCCATAGGTAAGGTTTTGGCTAAAAGGAAAAAATATATCTGAACAGCTCTTACAGACTAGTGAATTGTCATGGGCTCTTGTCTGTTCTGAGGTGTTTTGCATCCAGGAGATGGTAATGAAATGAAATCTCTACAGCCAGAAAGCCTCAGGTACTAAATTTAACTGAATAGCGAGAAAGGGCTTGAGCAATTCATTCAAGTGGGCTTTAGTTATTATCTGAATAAACAGATATCTTGCAATTATGGTAACATAGCACTTGATCCTACAGTTTTTTCTCAGAAGAGAAGTTTTACTGTCTTCAGAGCTTGACTGTCTGTTCAGTTTTAACTGTCATGCTCACTTCTCCACTTAACTATGGTACTTCACCATCATTGCTCCTGGGCAGTGAAACAGAAATACCATAGTCTCCTGTCAGTAAGTGCTGCTCCCAACACCTAACACCAAATTTGCCTTGGAGAGCTACCTTTAAGACTCCACCCAGTGAAGGCATTGAGATGGAGACCTATTCAGTGTTCACAGCTGCCTAAGAGAGGAGGCATGACTAAGGAGGTGTTTGTCCCATCTTCCTGAAGGATGCATGGGAACTTGCATGAGAAATTGCACAGGCACATCCAAAGATATGCTGCTTCATAAACTGGTGAAAGCTTTGTTACTTCTGCAGCCCAGATTTGTTGTAGACACTAGCAGTCTTTCTTTGATTCCTTCACCTCTCCAGAAAGTTCATGTGTACTATTTTCCCCATGCCCTTCATTTTAAGAACTTGTTGCAGTTCTTGTTCCTGTATACCAGGGATCTGTATTTCTTTCTATCTAGTAAGTAATGGCTTCTTTATGCTTTCATCTCCACTCTTCTGCACCAAGATTTCCCATTCTCCCCCTCATTCACCTCCTCTATCTCCCCCAGTTCCAGCATCTATATGGATCTCTTCCTTCCTCTGCTCCCACTACATCAGATACCATTGTGGCTTGTGTTTCGTAAGGGATTCATGTGCCCCTAATTGTCCCCTTTCTCTGCATTGCTCACTATCCCTTTCCTATTTATGAGAATATCAGAATTTTGAAAATTTTGTTGAGACTGGCCTTTCTTTTATGTAAGAAGACACTTCTCCACAGAATTGCTTCCTGATCTGTAGAAAACTTTTTCTGATAGTGGTGGATGTACACAACTGATGACAAGTGGATGGTGTGCCCCTCATTCTGTTTTCCAGTTGTCTGTCATCAAAATCCATTGAATTCTGCCCAGACAGCTCCTTACTGATCTTTTGCATTTGGTAGGATATGGCCCTCAAAGATTGCCGTGTTACTTCCAAAAAGAAAAAAACGTCAAGTTGAGAGCAGATTTCACAGTCTCAACCAGCTCCCTCACCTCTGCAAGTGAACGACTAGTCATGCTGCTCTATATGCAGCATGACAATGATTTTGAGCATCAAGCATTTTGATAAGTAGAGCACGCGAAGAATTCAGTGTGTAGCTAAGCTCTCCATAGCAATATTAATGAACAATGACCTTGCCTTGAAAACATAGTGTGTGTGTTTCTTCAGTGCCTCTCGATGATCTCTCTGCTGATTTGTCTACTGTGTTCAGTGTTCTTGGAAATGCCTGCCCTACCAGGAGACCTAGAGTATCTAAAGTATATTTCAGTAATTCTAAACTCCAATCTGTGAACTTAAACAGGCACGCATGTACACACAGACACAAGTACTTACTTTGTAAGACAGTTTTTATTCATTTTCCAGCAAAGCTCTTTCATCATAAATGATCTCTAGCACTTACTTTGTGTATGGATACACAGAAAAACTCTTCGGGACCACAAGATCAATTAACTTAAAATAATACAATGAAAATTTTTGGAGTTGTAACCTTTTTTTTTTAACTGCAAAGGGAACTTTCAGAAAAGCACTTAATTTCTGTGTCATTTCTCCCAGCTGTACAATGGGATAATAACATTGCTTTATCTCACCGGGATTCTGCGAAGAAAATTCATTATTCTTGTGAGAGCCTCCACTACCAGAGATAAGGATGGTGAAAAAGCCTCTCAAAAACTAGTTGCATTTGAGCTTATCATTGGTCGCATGAGTAAAGTTAAATACATTCATAAGCGCTTGCTGGCTTCGGACCTAGATGCAATGAAGGCAAAAATCAAAAGTTTGAAACTCTTAAAATGAAAAGGTGTTGTTCCAATTCAAGTAATCAACAGCTGTGAGGTTAAGAAACACTGCCCATATTTTTGGAATATGCCTCTCTCTGCATCACAGTAACATTTGCTGGCACAAACATGAGAAAGCATATTCAGAAAACCCACCATAAAGCATTTCCATCGTGCTGTATAGGTTTATTAGCTTATTGTGAGAAATTTTTTTAACACTAGAGTAAGGAATTCTGTTCAGAACCCTATTGCTTGGTTTTGATATATCCTGACAAGGATAAGTCCTTCCCCAGGCTGTTTCAGAGATGCAGAACCTTTCAATACATGTTGCAGTTGAAGACTCAATCTGACCCTCTGGGAAGTACACGGTTACCTCTTTTTTTTTTTTTTTTTTTTTTTTTTAACACAAGTAGGGAAAGTATCAATGTTCTCCAGCAGTCTTTATCACATGGCTTTTCACAGGAAGAAGAACAAAAGGTAGAACAAAAAGTACAGGTTGTCAAAGATGCTGTCACTAGGAACATATTTCTCCTGAGCTGTATCTTAAAGGGGAGATAAAAGAAAAGATACTAAAATATTTTATGTGTGTTTGAGATGAGCTCAACACAATTCCTGTTGCTTCTCTGCTAAAACACATCACCGACTAAAGCAACATAAAGCTCGAAATGCCATCTTTGAAAATAGTTAGACAAACACTACTTAGAGGCTTGGTTGTTTTTTAACTTTGCTTTAGCCTGTCAAATTCAAGAACTGTCTCTCTGCCATTTGTAGACACTGCGTCTGCCCCTTTGCTGTTTACAAGGGTTTAGACAGTTGTTGTGAGTCGTCTTCTCCTTCAGTTCTTCTGCTATAAATAACAAGATGTGGAGCAACGAATGCCCACAAATGCCACTGTAACAAAGCACAGTAATGCATGAAGACTGTACTGGGCTGTATAGAATCTGTCCTTTTTATGGATGTTATATTTATGTCTCCTCCTTGACTAGCAGCTGGCAGTGGTCAACGGTGTGATCTGCGCACTGAACTTGGTAGTTGTAATAGTCACAGAGCCTGAGAGGAATGTTTGGTAACCACTGCAAGAGGCATTGCTGGTTACGAACTGTGTATATGTTTCATGTCTGCAGTCTGCTTTAATTTTTGTCTTACTCCACATTAAGCCTGCCGTTACTGCTTCATAGCTAACGACAGTATTTCGCAAACAGTAAGGGGCAAATTCACTTCCAAACATTGATTCCCTTTTTAATCACAAAAAGCAAGAGGGCAGGAATCCTGCAGGACTTTGTACTCCTACTCCACAGGCACAACACCATGCAGATAATAAGCATCCTATTCTTCTCCCTAACTAGAAACTTCTGGTCTAAGCTAGTTGTCTGGCACCCACCCGTAGCCAGCAAAGAAAGAAAAGAACTGAAGAGACTGATTGATCCAGTTCTAAAGTAGAAGTCTCAGACAAGCAGCATGAATTGCCCTCTGGAGCTTATCTCCTTCCATTAGTTATAAAGGTAGCTTGGAAAACTGGTTTAGACTAGGTACTGGACTTACAGGCAGCTTAAGTTAGATGAGCTCACTTCCAGCCCTAGTTGAAAAGAGGCTACAGCAGAATCCTTTCCTCTCTGCCTGTAGCAGGCTTTCTGCTGTGAAGAAACTTCAGGCAAAGCCTTGGCTTAATTTAAGTCCATGGCAGCACTTTAACCAGACTAGGATTTCCCCATCATACTTGCTTCTGATTCCAGCAGCAGCATAGCCTCACAAAACTACTAACCGGGAACCGCTGCAGTAAAACCTTTGCCTAAATATTTCACAGTATAAGAAAAGAAAACATGCATATTGGAGAGGTGCAAAAATATTATTTCAAAACTGTTAGCAACCTTGCCTTTATTTTGTAAAATGTTATTTTGCTCTACCATGCAACAAGGCCTTAACAGTTAAAGCAGCTCTTTTTTCACCAGATGCCATAAAATATGGTGTGCATATTCACCAAAAAAATAAAGACTATTCATAAAACCGAAACAGATTGTGGCAGAAATTGGGTGTCTCTGGGTTAATTCCCGAATACCACGTTTTGACCCAGTTATTCTATGACTTACTAGAAAAGGTTATTTTATAAGATCGACATGGAAATTGGGAAACCAAGAGGAAAGCCAAGAAACAACCTCAGACAAGACCTCTCAACAAACTTATAGGGGTTTTACAAGTGCAGGAAGGGCAGACGACAAAAGAGTTCTGGGATAAAATATGACTCTTTCTGCAGAAGGCAGTAGGCATTTCACAGGTGGGTAAGGGAGACAGATAGATGTTACAGCCCTAACCACAGCCATTAGGGCTGACAGCTAACAGGAAGTCTATTTAGCAGCTCTGTCAGCGTTTGGCAGTAACCCAAGTAAGAGAGACATGCAAATAAAAGTTGTTTTAAAGTCCTCTTTCCTTTATGTTACCTTCTTTCCTCCACAGCTATGATTAAGTAACGTTTTGGTTTTTTAGTTTTTTGTTTCTTTTTTTAGGAAAGCCATGTGGTTATCACAGCATCTTGGCATCGGAGTTGTCTACAAACAAGAACTGCAGGTATCAAAAACCCTTAGAGAAAATGTGGCTGTTGTTGTGTGATAAGCAGTCCCATACCCAATGGCAAGGTGGCCCAGGTGGAGGACAGGGAACATTCAGGAATGTGCCTAAGGACAGAGGAGAACATGCAACTTGTCACCTGTGGTCTACCTACCTAAATCTCCTGCAAACACGAGAAGGTAAATCATCCCGCAATCCAGGTTGGCAGGGAGTGCAGCAGTTTGGATCTGACCACTGTCTGACAGCTGTCACAGAAGTTCACCAGACCTCATCAGGCCATGCCAGGGCAACTCATGGCAATGCTCTCCTTTGCAGCCCATGCTGACTTACCTAATCCTGCAGGTAGAAGCTAGGTTAGCCATCAGTCTTTAATCACAGCTATAGTGCTGCTGCCCATCACATTGTTGTGAGAGCTGTGCCTGAACTCCAGGTGGGATGTGTGGATCCAGAGGAGCCTCCAGCTGGTGCTCACTGCCAGTATGCTGCGGCACACTCCTCAGGTCATACAGATTTTGGTCACCTGGGAGCATGAGCAAAGTTTGTATCTACCCTCAACACACTGTGCAGTACATACCTCAGAGGAAAAGGAACAAGAGATTCAGTTAACTCTGCAAAGGAATTTTTCTACAAATACCTATGAATATATAGAAATATATAAAATATAAATATTTTATAAGTGCATTCCCGTGTAGCTGCAAGTATCAGAAAAGATAGTTTTACCCACAATTTCAGCAAAGCTAAGTAACAATTTTTCATTCTGCCTCAGAACATACTTTGCCCACCAATTTCTACCTACGTCTACTTTCCCTCCCATTCACAGTAACTGAACACACTTCAAATATTAATGAGTCAATCCTTAAAACAGCTTTGCAAAGGGCAAAATAATATCAGCCCCATTGGCAGAGATGAAGTCACGTATGGGTTGCCCATAGTTACCAAGACAACCTGGAGGATAGCTGCGGTTTGAACCTGTGTCCGTCATTTGCCCACTGCCATGCTTAGATGGCCAAAGTAGTCTTTGTGTTGAAAAGCTGCTAGGCAGAATATGTAACGTGCTTTGCTGAGCTTTGAGCACAAACCACAGTCAGAGGCATGTTTTACTGCAAATAAAGTGAAAGTACTCTTTTCTATTAATGACTCCACACTGCTAACTGCAAGCTTTCAAAAGTCATGAATTTTCTCTACAATAGTTTCCAGGGAATAAAACTGGCCTAAAAAAAAACTTAAATTTTTAACAGTCTCATGAATACTTGTTTCTTTTTTATTTAACTCTGTGTTTCTAAGACTGTAGTGTGCACTCAGGTCAAATTATCAAGGGTTTCTGGGGTACCACAAGAACTATAAAATGGTGCTTTTAAAAATGAAATATGAGATATACCCCCAGAATCTGGGACTTCAAGAATAAAACAACAAATATCATGAGACTCCATTAAAAGCAGCAGCTGACAACGTTGTGACCCAGAAGTGACATGGAAGAGTCAGCACTGTTTCTAGGTAAAGTGAGGCATTATTAACTTTTGAAATGCCCTCTAGAACAATCTATGGGGCAAGTTAATTGCTGACATAAGTAATTTCATCCAAATAGGGTGAAAATTCGCCTGGATAAGGAATTTCACCTGGTTCCTCCATGAATATATTTGGCTCTGGGTGCTTTTAACCTGTCCATCTGAGTGGAGCACATGCAATTTTCATATCAGCAGGGCATCTTTTCTGGGAAAAAAAAAAAAAAAAAAAAAAAAAAAGAAGAAGAAGAAGAAGGAGCAGACAGATTTTGGAAACAAAATTATTACTTGCAAGTGTGACAGATACCATGGTGACGCTTACAAGAATTTTTCCTATTAAGTTTTAGCAAGTGCTAGTGCCACGATAAATAACCTTTCATATATGGAGGCTTCGGAAGGAGCAAATAAGGAATAATGCAAGCCGTTCTAGAAGACGTTTAGAAAAGGATTATATCACTTCAAACTTAAACCAATAATATAATAGGGAAAAAAAAAAAAAAGTAGTTGAAATATATGGATTACTTAACAGGGTATCCTCATTCCTAATCTATAATTTATATGCACATATATTTTCCATTTTTGTAGGAATAATTAGACGTATTTAGTTCAAATGAAAAATATCAGCTTATATGTAAGGCAACATAGAGCATCTGAGGTTAAATAACACTCCCAATGAGATGTCTACGAATCATTTTGATACCCAGTAGAGTCAATAGGGGACTTTCCTCCCAAATTCCTATTCTATCGAGGCTTCAGTCCTTCTTCCCCTCAGAAATTTAACTTCTCATGGACAGGAACAGAGAGTTTTGAAGGTGGAAAAAAATGTAAAGTCAACCTAAGTGTTTTCTGTACAGATGAAATGTGCATGAAGCCGAGTTTACAGAAGGATTTCATAATATCAAGACCTACAGAGATCAAAGGTAATAATAAGGAGTCTCTGAGTCTGTGGTGGCGTGAAAGGATCATGCATTCGGGAAAATCTTTACATTCTGTTTGTTGACATCTTGTAGATTGAGCTATGCCAGAGGGATATAAATCAATGAAGATGTTGCTGCAGTATTTGAGTCCATGATTAATACAGTCCAGTATATTTTTATAAGAATAGAGTTTAAAAAGTGGAAAACACGTTTAATTTTTTAAATTCTTCAAGACAAGTTCCATTCCCTACTGTATATTTACATGTGGTTTATATAATCTGAATGTTCTCCAAATTCAGCTGATCCTACTCAGGCACAGATATGTAAATAAACTTGACAAATCATGATTAATATAAAGAAGCCCCGTTAGGGTGGCAACTATATAACCAGAATCTGTATATATAGCTGGAATTTCCCTATAGAAGAGTACAGATTCTCTATCCCTGGGGATCTCCCTGGCAGTCATGATTTCAATCTAAGCAGTCATCTTTTCAATCTGAGCACTGCAGTCCAAGGTTGAGATAGAAAAATAGGGATAAGCTATGTGGTGTTATGGCCCAGGAAAATATTCACTGCCCCAAGAAGCTATAGTTCAACAGCAAAGATACAAGCTGGGATACAAACACAGAAAAGGAAAATATACTCAAGACAGACGAAGGAAAGTACAAAGTATTGCTGGACTAATATGCTAAATTGCTGTATTTCTGGAGGAATTTCCACTGATATATGTACAGGAACAAATATCTAAATCATTCTGAAGACAACATTTGGATTCATGAAACAGCTACCGAAGTCAGCAGCTAATATGTCCTCAGTCTACAGTAATGTTTATAGATTGGAAAGAGAGAGAGAGAGAGAGAGAAAGACCTGAAAATAGTGACTACTGGATGCTTGTATCCAACAGAGTAAAAAATGGGTTAGTGTAATAAGCAGTGCAAAGGTTTTCAGTTCTGGAAAGGTTCACTTGGAGGATTTAAGTAAGCAAGAGTTCAGTTCTAAAGGTGGAACTTTTAACGGAAATCAAGGAGGACCTGGCATGTAGAAGGCTAACAAAAACAAGAAGCTACCAGAAAAAATTAGAAGAGACCATTAAAATCCACCACATTTTCCAGCTGCCCTGTGATTAAGATTGTCTGGATTTACAAGAAAAAAAAGGAGTATGGAGAAAAAACTGCTGGGGAGACCAAGCAATTATGGGAGATTTTTAAAAAATCTATTGTGTTGGAGATGGGAAAGTAAACCAACACAGATATAGTCATTTGTTCAGATAATTGTGTAGAACAAATAAACCAGAGAAGTAAAATAACAGAATTGATCAGAAAAATAAAAGATCTTTACAAATATATTCAGGATGGATGAAGATACACTGCAGAGAAAGATGCCCACAAATACAGACAACCAAACAGTATACATGTGTAGAAATGTCCAAGAAGACACTTCTTAAGAAATTAAAAGAGAAAAAAAATCAATTATTAAAATAGATACAAAGTTTTCTGAAGTATACTTTGAGCACCATTGTTTTACATGAAAGAGAGGTGGAGGTGCAGCAGATCTCCAAAAATATCAGGAAGATTTCAGACAGACCAGTAGGGACAAATCAGAGATTTTCTACTAATATGCAGAAGCACGGGAGTAGACATGTAGAACACAAAACACTATATTGCCTGCGTCATTGCTTGTTATTAAAAAAAAAAAAAAGCATGGGTCTATTAAAGTCAATGGAGCTGTAGCAGTTTAAAACAACTGAGTTTTTGTCCCTGTGTAGCAGTGTGGTTGAAGGGTTCCCTTATGTTGAAGGAAAGCATATTTTTCCCTCATAGTCCATTGAAGAAACATTTCCAGCATAAACTATCTTTATAAAAAGACCTCCAAGGGAAGTGGAGAAGCTTAGTCATAACTGATGAAAAGATGGTCTCCCATCAGGGGAATTGCTTGAGAATGTATGTGAACATATTTTTCTCTTCCTCATTTTTATTTTTGAGACGGCTTCTTTCAAGGTTTATAACATAGACAGGATAGTTGTTCAGTCACATGCTGGTATGGTATTTCTTGGCTTCACTGGTGAGACGTAAGCATATGTTGCGGATGAAATTATACACTTCACTCGCAAGAGAGAAGTAGTAATGCATTAATCTAACGTAGTGACCTAACAAAGCTTAATCATAAATGAGACAGCAATTTAACAAGATTCGAGATGGCAAGGTACAATTGATTATTTACTGCATAGAGGACAGGGTAAGTCAGATGTGTCAGGGATACCCTCCCATTGAGTCACGAGGTTCAGAGTGGACTCCCTTGCTTTCTAAACTCCTTGAATGGAAGAGGTAAGGAGCCTAGGTGCGGCTGAATCCAATGGCCAGTGCTTGAGCAAGGCAATGGCCAGACCGAAGGCAGGGTGGCAGGGGGAGCACACCATCACAGCATATCACAGGTATGCCACAGTGCCAAGCCCTAGGCAGTAGTTTACCTAACCCCAAAAGACCCCGTGTAGCACAGACTGTGACATATATCAAGCGAGGAACAGTTACAAAAAGATAGGGGAGCACAACTCTGATGAATATTTCTGCCCTGGATCTTGCTTGGCAGAGACATACTGGGGATCCTAATGGGCAAGTAAGAGAAAAAGTGTCCTGTGAAAGTGGCCTTAGACTTCCATGAAAATAACTTACAAAGTAAAAGTATTCCAAAATCGAATCTAAAAACACTGTATAGAAAAATCTATTCTACCAGTCTGGAATTCAAAGTATCATAAAGCTAGGGAACTGTGCAAGCAACATTAAACAAGACAAGCAAAATGTAATCCAGAGCACTTGTAACAAAAGCAGAGAATAAGGAATGGAAGAATAAAAGTGTGAAGGCAGCCTAATGCTTCCACAATTAATAGATCTACTTTAAAAAAAAAAAAAAAATCAATTCAGTTTAAATTCAGTTTAAAGTTAGAAAGATGTCAGGAAGGAGCAATTATTCATGGCTAATTACTTTTTAGAGGATGATGACAATGGGTTAGTTTTCTCTGGTATTGATGAAGAAAAACCTCTGGGGAAATCATTTGCAAAGGTTACCAAGGATATGAATTATTCTCTGGTATGTATGAAGTACAAGAATATGAAAGAATGAGTAAAATACTAGTGTAGTGAAGGTCATCAAGACAACTCAGCTAATAGCATAAATTACCGCTTTAGAGATTCAAACATGCCATCAATATGTCTAATAATGAATGATCTCCTGGAAGGGATGATTTGTTATGAACTGTTCAGATACTTACCAGAAAGAAGACTTTAAAAGAAGAGAATTTTTTAAGAGAATATAGCTTTAAGAGAATATAGCAAAAGAGAAAATTACAGAATTCAGCCTGTAGTTGTCCCTGTGAGTGAATTAGGGGGAAAAAAAAAAAAAAAAAAAAAAAACCTTTACACAGGACTGTACTGAGGTCTGTTCTCCTGTAGTGTAGGGTTGTGTAGGACACCCTCTTGACTTCCTTTCACTTCCCCATCCCTCACCAGAACAGCAACCATAATCTTCTCCATTTCATCTTTTCTCTGTTTTGTGCTCTCTCTTACCCATGCTTGTGGCTTCATTATCAACTTTCTCTTCAATATATCCATTCACAACCATCTTGCCTATGCTAGTCTTTAAGATAGCCAGCATCAGCTTTATCACTTGGAAAAGTAGCCTGTCTCACAATGCCCCTACCCCAGTGGAGTCTTCCATCCTAATTTGCTCACAAGCATTATTGGTTGTTCATATCCCTGCTCCAAGTGCCCTATAACATTTGAAAATCTGATTACAGAGTCCACAGCACTCATTAAAAATTCTTCTTCTCATTCCACTCCCCTGCCTTTAAGCTGCCACATTACCACTTCTGCCGTTTAACCTGTACATTATACTGCTCCGTATCCATTTCTCTGGAGGTCTCCCTTCATGTTTTCATTTGTTCACATCCTGATTTTAGTAAGTAGGGTAGCCACACATACTGCTGTCACATTTATATGCAAGATCCATATGCAGCAGGAGGGCTATATTTTAGCTACCAGTTCCTCTATAACTGCCAGTTTGATGACACAATTAGGCATCAATTCCTAGACTCCAACTAATGAACATACAAGAAGTCTGTGTACATTATGAGATGTTACCAAACTGTCCACTCTTCTATTAGAAGACAAAGGAAAACTTTTTTGTTTAACCTCAGCATTGATTCAGTCAAAAAACACAAGGTTTGTTATCAACTGCTCAGACTTCTGCTATAAGGTAGTATTTAAAATACTCTCCCTGTATTTACAGAAATGAGTGATCATGTGATATTGTGGCATATGAAAGGATTAATACTCAAATTATAAGGTTCTAAAACAAACAAAAGTCCTAGCCTGTGTGGTGGTTTTAACCCAGCTAAACAGCGGAACCCCACCACAACCGCTTGCTCACTCCCCCTCCTGAAAGGAACAGGGGGAGAAAATATGATGGACAAGGGCTCAAGGGTTGAGATAAGGACAAGAAAGTTGCTCACTAATTACCATCACTGGCAAAACAGACTCAACATAGGGAGATTAATATAATTTATTACTATCACTAGCAGACTAGAGCAGTGAGAAACTAAAAGCAAAATAAAACACCTTCCCCCCCATCCACCCTCTTCTACCTCCTCCCTCTGAGCGGTGCAGGGGAACGGGGAATGGGGGCTGCGGTCAGCCCATATCGCTTCGTCTCTGCCGCTCCTTCATGGTCACTCTCTGTTCCCCTGCTCCAACGTGGGGTCCCTCCCATGGGATGCCGTCCTTCCCGAACGGGTCCTGCGTGGGCTTCCCACAGGCTGCAGCTCTTCAAGAGCTGCTCCAATATGGGTCCGTACCACGGGGTCCATCCTTCAGGAGCAAACTGCTCCAGCATGGGTCCCCCACGGGTGGCAGCTCCCACCAGATCACCTGCTCCTGCGTGGGCTCCTCTCCATGGGCTGCAGCTCCAACCCGGAGCCTGCTCCTGTGGGGGCTTTCCATGGGCTGCAGCCTCCTTCAGGCCAGATCCACCTGCTCCACCGTGGGCTCCTCCACGGGCTGCAGCATGGAGATCTGCTCCATGTGGTACCCCATGGGCTGCAGGGG
>VXAL01004664.1:0-61520 GCA_013399475.1 Chauna torquata
GACTGCAACTCTGAGTGCGACCACGGAAGACTGAAACTGATATTGAGGTACATGTAAAAGCCAATGAGAACTTTTGATTAATTAATAATTTGATTAGGTTGCTCATTTTGATATTACTCAAGTGGGTCACCTGGAACGTAACAGCATTGCTGTATCATGCTTTACCTTCTGAGCACATACAGCAGACCTAGGTTGCATAAAACAAACCTAACCCTAACCAACACACTTAATATACCTGGCCCCAGCAGGACCACCTGTGACCACCATGCTGTGCAAGTTCCTCACATGGTTAACAGCAAGACAAGCACTACTGAAGGCCTCTAGAGGATGACTAGGACCCCTTTAATTTGAACTTGACCTGCACGCACAAAAACAACTTCCTGCAGCAAACTTCCAGGACATGTTCACATGCACACACTTGGGGTTCAGACTGTCCAGACAGTTTTGAGGACAGCTACCTGAGCAAGAGCAAGGCCTCTACTCTAAAGTATTCGAGTGACTCCATTCACCAGCTGCCCAGCATCCTAAAGCTGGACAAACACTTGCTGCAAGCTGCAGAAGACAAGAAATGAAAAAGCTAACTCAGAAAAGCAGGGAACTAGATAGAGAAAGGATTTGTATCCATTTCTTTCAAGACTGTTGAGCTACAGAAACAGTGGGAAGTGCATAATACAAAAAAGAGTGCCAGAAGATATTAGCAACTAATAATGATACAGTTGCTTAAAAAAGACAGAAATTCTAACTCATCATGTGAGCTAATATCAAATACAGTACTGGAAATGAATAAAACATAAAACAGCCTGAAACAAAAATGATCAGAAGACATTTACTGCAACTTAAAGTATCAAAAGGCACAGCAGAAAATTTTTAAAAAATGAAAGAAAAAAAAACAAAACACCAAAAAACAGCCAGTGGTCAAGCAACCAGATGGCAATAAAAAGGACTGACTTCTTTCAAGAATTCTGGAATAAGGTACAGACAAGCCTGCACCCACCATGTGGAAACCAGTGCTTTGCAGCAACAAGTGCAATGCAGAATTCAGAATTAACAATGCCATTTAGAGTCATTAGCCAGAATTTCCTCTCCTCCCAGGCTACAAAGCACAAGCAGCAGCAATGCAAGTCTTTGTTCCAGGGAGTCTCTTGCTCCTTATGCTCTGTAATGTCAATAAAACAATTCTGCTGAGTCCAAATTCTTTCTGTAGGAGACTAAATAGCCATGCTTTTTGTCATTGTTCTTGGTTTGTTTTTTTTTTTTTAAAGTAATGCTACAGACTTTTTTTTTTTTTTTCCCCTTTTACAAGCATAAACAAATCAGTCCAGGAGAAACCACTTTAAGCAACTGCCTTGTGTATACTTCAATTTCCCTTGAATTCTGAACAGTGCAAATGCCAGCCTAAGACTGCTTTAAGACAACTACGTCCTTACTCCTCAGAGACAGTGCAAGTGAGATAAACGAGGTAAGAGTGCTAAAACATTGCTAAGATGTTCATAAGTAACTGCCACAGAAATCTTGGTACTTTGTACTGTTCCTTGATATATCCTGCTTGACCTCAGTACTCCTACAACCCTCACTTCCAGGAATGGGGACGTTCAGTTCATGCCCAGAACATTTGCAGTACCTAAGCCTGACCACTAAACTGCCCAAGATATATACATGTTTTTGCTGCTAAGTGGTCAAATCAGTATGAAGTGTTCCTTATCAGAAATGTGAAGGGAAAGTGAATCTGGAAAGAATCTAGTGCCAAGACTTGCAAGCTCTCACTGGGTATGGGGGGGGGGGGGGATATCAGCAAATCTAAAATACCTTAGCTTTAAAACATAAGCAGTACCTTGGGATATTCATAACATTAAACTTTTTTCTTGACTGAAAGAGGAGGCTGCCAGCAGAGTAGCAGATTAATTAAAATGAGGAGGAAAGTTCAGAGAAAAAAAGGGGATCAAGGTTAAAGGCAGCACAGACAGAAAGGAATCCTAACTTAAGAAGCAATATAATGGAGACAGGATGAGGCTTGGAAGAAAGTCAGAGAAGCAAAAAAGAAGTTAAGGGGATTTTTAAAACACTGGTGTAAGCAGCCAGAGGACTCGTTCCCACTTCACGTACAACAAGAAACACATGTGAGAGGGGAACACAGCTCTGCTTGTGACGCTGGTTGGTGCACCAGGGAGATGAGAGGTTATCTGAGCTCTTGGAAGATGGTTTCAATTTGCATGCTCTTCCAGCAGCAGCTGGCTGGCTTTGTCAATCAATGCTCCATTATCGACAGCGCTGTTGTCAGCAGGTCTTCAGCTGTCTCTGCACATGCTCACATGTGTTCGTGTGCTGTACGCATAACTCCAGCCAAGACAGTAGTCAGCTGCAGAAAGCTGAGCACAGGCATCCTAGCTGGGCATGGGGACATCCTGATTCCCTGTTCTGACAGGTAATTGTCACCTTACGAGTGGCCAAAGGGGAAAAGTCATCTCTCTCCAGCCAAGAGACCATGGTAAAAACAGATTTTTCTTTAGCTATTAACAAACACGAAGCAATTTGAAGCTGCAGATCCACCCTTACCACCATTTACCCTTCATATGCAAGTAAATGGCTATAAGGATAGTACAGGAGACCGTGTCAAAGCCTTGACAAAAACCAAAGGTACCTAACATCCACTGGCCTCGCCTCGTGCAGAGCCATCCCAATGCAGAAGGCAGCCAGGCACATGAGGCACGACTTGTCCACGGGAAATGCACGCTGGCCATTCCACGCTTTTGCTCCCCTGCTTCCCTTGCTCCTCTTGTCCCATGCCCGAGCTTTCCCCAGGCTGCCCAGGCAAAGACCCAGTGCACGCTGACCGCCTGCTGACCCACGCACAACGACGCGGCAGCCAGAAGGCCAAGCAAGGAGGGTTCCAGTCCAGCTCACATTGAAGTCTTGGTCTCAGGGACCAGTAACTGTACGGACTGAAGGAGGAGACCGAGCTCAAGCTCAGGAGGTGAAATGGAAGAGTTCCAGCAGGCAATTTACAGTGCTTGAGCTGCTCCACAGCTGCGCCCCGCATGCGAGCTGTCACACAGCATCCTCCGAACGAGCCAGTTTCTGGTTCACCACCCGTCACGGGCACCCGTCGCGCAGTGCTGAGGTGCAGGTCTGCTCCCCAGCACAGCTGCAGCAAAGCCTCCGTACGCTTGCCTCCTCAGTTATCATTCTACATCTCCACACCGAAGAGTTAGAAAAGTACAACAGGCACCTTCCCGCAGAACCTCTCAGGTCTGTGCTCCAGATACAACTGGAAGCCTGCACTGCTTTGACTCCCAACCTGCTACTCTGAGGCAGACGTTTCCTCAGGAGTTCCTTCCCTTCATGTTCAGAGGTTCTCTCAAAAAAAACCACTCAGAAACCTTCAATGTGCAGATCCAGTGCTTGCTGCTCAGCCAGGGCTTCTCATTGCCAGTTGCTGGATGTTTAGCTGACAGTTTTTTCCCCTTCTCTTTCTGCTGTCCATACTTCACCTCCTAGAGCAGCCCTTCTTAAAAAAGCAAGGTATTCATTAAAAGCAATGATTGCTAAATCGGGCTGTTACAACAAGCTACGTGGATGCTATGTGCAAATCACTACCACCAAACCAAAGAGACCCAACCCATACAAATGGCCACAGCAACAGCACGTGAGCTGCAAGGGCTACAGTTCCACACCAGCCTACGCACCATCCCTTCTCGCTATGGATGAGGCTATATCACCAAGTAGTTCGAGATGACCCCCGTTTCACTTTAGGATAAAGTCCTCCAGAGGAGGATCACCGTGAGTCAAAGCAGATTCTCTAACACACCAACAGAAAATGTGGAATAGGTACCTCATCCCTTCATATGCAGGACATACAGAGATGAAGTTATGCAATGGATACGATAGCAAAAGAAGGTGACCTCCCCATAGGCTGGTGCAGACCCCCTAGGGGAAGACAATCAGTTCACTGCAGGAAATTAGAGAGCTGTATTTCAATAGGGTACCAAAATCCTCCACAATCCTCCTCCACCTCTGCAACCTACGCATTTGTATCACCTGAAGTTGGCAGCGGAGACGGAGTGAAGAACAACAGTGCCCTCTACCCAAAGAAACAGCCAACGACTTCTGCAACTTCCCACCAGACGGCAGGGACAGAAACAGCCCTGCTCTCCAAAACAGGGCAGACTCCGACTGGGCTCTGGCCAACAGTCCAGGTCCAGACCAAGTCATGACACAAAACTGCCCTTTCGGCACCGAGGCCCCAACACAAATACAAACCCTTCAGGATCTTCAGTGATGACGTGCTCTGGTGTCTCCGACGTACTGCACTAGAAAATACTTTTGACTCTTCTAAACAACACAGCAGGAATAGATGATTCAGGAATAGCGATGCTAACGATTTTTTAAATTCACTTGTTATATCATCTGCTCTTCTGATATCTACACTGGTCACTAGGAGAGACAGTGAGGGGTCAGGCCCAACCAACACAATGTTCTCATTATTAAGCTTGTAAATCATGTGAAGTATCCAACAATTGTTACTACAATTTCAAACCACTTCTTACATAAGAAAATTGTTTCTTGAGCAAAAGGTGGTTCAAGTTCCTAAATCCTTTTTCAAAAAGTCTTTCCACAATAGGAGGAAGTGGTAACCCTTCTACTACTTCCACTGCTACCCACAGGTACAGAGGAAATAACCAAATACCTTCCCATTGTAAGAGAGGAACCCTCCTAATCTTAAAACTATTTTACCTTCCTTATAAAAAGAAGAATGAGAAAGACTAAGTCCACTAGGAACTCTGTTAACATGGTTTCATGTAACAGTAACTTAGGTGCTATGATGATGGAAAACAATTGAAAATCTTGCAACAAACAAATGGGGAGACAAGCAGCAATAAGGAAAGCAGTCTGCGCCATTCCATGCAAAGCAGACAGTTCACCAGACATCGCTGACTGCTCTCATCCTTCTACAGGAATCAAAGCGAGATAAAAAGGGAAAATTCCAATAAGAAGATGCTTGTGCCACAGTTATTAGGCACTCAGGATTAACCACAGCTCTTGGTCAGTCCCAGCCTCACGTACTGTGCTCTCTGCAGCCTAGACCATGGCCCCTGCTCGGCAGCAGCAGACTTCCGAGCCTCCCAGATCTCTGCAGCTCTGTCTCTGTGTCTCCCAAATGCTGAAGGCCTGGTCATCCTTGAACAACACCTGTCCCGAACAGCAGGAGCATTCTTCAATGTGCTATGTCCTGATCCCATAACCATCTGAACCAGGCGTGCTGTCAGAGCACCTCAAGTCTCCTCTGAGTAGAGGGATGGGACAGCTCTGTCCCTGACAGGCCAGGAAGTAGCCACAGGGAAAAAAAAAAAAAAACAAAAACCAGACCCCAGTAGGTTTGTAAATGCTCTTCAGATACAGCTGAAGTCTGCAAAGAGCTTCCTTTACATTTCTCTCCACAAAGACAGATTTGTATGTGGAAGCAGATAAACAGCACAGAGTGTTTCCTAAAAGAGATGCTACAGTATCTCTCCAAACAAACTAAACTTGAGAGAGGCAAATAGTAGCAAGGTGCTACCAAACAGTGTCGGATTTCTACCAAGGCCAGGTTCCAGGCTTGCGGTACACAGGAGAGCTTATGCTCCATTATCACACCTTCTCTCAATCCACATACTGTGACAACAGGCTGCTTGCACATATGCATTGTAAGCATTTCGCACATTCTGCTTCACAAACCCAAACTTGTCCTTTAACTTCCAAGTATCACTTCCTCAAAGATCAGCGAGCTCTGTAGGGCAGGTGAGTTCTGTTTCACTACTGAGATTAGGTCGGGGAGAAAGAGTCAGGAGTTACCACAAAAGGTGATTTTGATAAATGCAGGGGAATGGGGCCAGGGGAGAGAGAGACAACAGCTCAGGTTGAAATGACCCCAAACTGGACACACACACTTCCATGGGATTGCAACATCACAAGGTATAATTAAGTAAATGTGCACTTTACAGCGCCTGCAACCAATCCCCAAAAGACAGCTATTTTGTCTTAAGTGCAGTTACCAAATGTTTCTCCGCAATTTTAACCAGAGCTGCAGCTCCTTCTCAGATCTTCTTCCTGGACCACAGACTCAGGAGTGCTCTGCAATTAACCCAAAGTAAGAATGAGTTGCGTTCAAAGCGGAGGCACAGTTGTCCAACGAGTGAATAACTAGATTATAAAAAAACATTTACATTTAATTCTATGTATGGCCAATAGCCCTAACTATTTTACTGAAATTTCTGTGCACAAGTTTTACATGTATGGAGTCCCAGCCTAAGAGTTGTTCCTCAATTCCCATCTAAGAAGGGATCCCATGTTCAAGGCTTCGGTTCCTTACCGAATACACGAAGCCTGCCCACAGTTTGAATTCTCTTACTGGAACAGCACAACGCCAAATAGCAGACGGGTCACGTGAGGAAAACAAGACCAGTGTGAATCCAATTTCCTGAGAACAGTGATCAGAATGACAAATTCCAGATCAGATGTTAACAACAACTTGTGCCACAGCACTAACACCTCCTATGTACTGGAAACGCCCTGCACGAGACATCCTAGACGCATCTGCCTCCTTCACAGACACGTTATCCTACACTTACAGTCATCTCCTAAACCACTAATGCACCTCTTTTTGTTAAGAAGTAAAATGTCAGCTTGCAACAGAAAATCTCTGTAGTTCAGTGCAAGATCCTGCCTTTTATTCTACTGAATTTAATCCTATTTCTGTTACACCAACTCATCCAGCTTTTCAAGCAAAATGTTCTCACCTCATACGACGTCACAAGGAAACATTAGCAACGGATTCCAGTTTTCTTTTGGCCACAGCTACTACTGAAAGCATTTAACAGATGAAACCATTAATCAGCTAGTGACAGATGACAAGCTTCTAGTGCTCCCCCACACTTCCTCCACCTTCACTAATAATTTCCCACGACACAGTTAAGCCCTGTCCTGAAATCCGAACAAGCTGGAACGATGATATTTCCTTAGCCAATACAATCAATCACCTTTAGCACAAAAACATACCTGGATAAACAATGTTCTGTCTTACTGCTTCACCCATCTTCCCCCATGTCTTTCTTCCCTTCCTTCAAAATCTGTTTTAAAGACTTCCCAACCAGTGAAGTCAGAGCACCCTAACTCAGTTGCCCAGAGTGCTCCCCCCACCCTAGATCTACTCTCACCTCAGCGGAGGCCTTCGCTAACGTACCAGTAGTTTTCCATATTATTTCTTTCAGAATTATGGTGTCCTCTGCTCATCCGGGGCCGTGAGGACAGGGCTGCTCTCGAAGGGGACACAGGCCAGGAACCCAGGGAGACCCCACAGCTGGCCGGGCAGGGGCCTCGCTGGCCAGGACCCGAGCAAGGCAAACAGGGCAGACCCAGGGGTGGTGGCCAGGTCCAACACGGAGCCCAGCTCATGAGACAGTATCATGGCGATGGCACAGCCCTCAGGACAAGAAGGCCCATCTGCAGGTTGGCGTTAGGGTCAGGTCTAATGATCACTGGGCAGGTCCACAGTGATAAGGCAGGTCTGAGGTCAAGCTAGGACATCAGTCCATGGGTCGCAGTCTGCATCAGGAGGGTCCCAGGCTGTCCACAGGCACGACTATGGCTGAGCTGGAGACCAGGACTCCTCCAGCATAGACTGAGGCTTTCAACCCCTGCCTGAACTGAGCTGAAATAGAGCCCCTGGGCCCACATGTGTGGGAGGGGTCCCCAGGTGAGGCTGGACATGATGGCACCAGTGCCATCAGGGCACTGACATTGTTCTCCCCCACCGGCAGCACCAATCCTGCCTTAGCCTATCCATCCAACATCCTACCCAATTTGACACTCAGGCAAGTGTTCTGGTAGACTTGGAGCTTTATCTAATTAGCTTTGATCTTATCTCATTCTCACTGCTTAACAGCTCTACTTCCTTTTTCCTTACTCTTTCACTTGTACAGCTGAAGAATCTACTACTTTGCCTCTTAAAATTCTCAAGACTTAGCTGGGTTTTGGCAAGTTCCATATTATATTTATGATTTTGGATCCCTCTCACATGGATTTCTCTGCAGACGAATCCTAGTCTCTGTTCTTTGAGTGCTTTGGTTTTTCCTACAGGCTTCTTTCAAACAATCACATTCAGATTCCCTACCTGCAAGATTTCTGTTCTGCCTGGAATACATGTTAGAGATGGTTTTTACACCTGTGACTTAAAACATTCACTTAAAATTCCACCTCTATTTTAACTCGCTGAAGATAGTCAATTCCATTTACTTCCCTACATTTTTCTTCATCAACTGTAAAAATCTAGACTCTACCCTTATTACCAAGACATCTTACATCATCATTTTTCAAAGCAGTTTACAGGTTTATGTTTTAGTACTGTTTCTGCACAGTCTATGCATTCCATGCACCTCCCACCCTCAGCTTCCCCTTTACTCTAACTTCTCCTTAAGGCACACGTGTGCTGCCCTGCCCTGTTCTCACCCATTACAGCTGTTATACTCACCGAACCACTTAGTTCAGCTTCTTTCCCTCTGTGCTCAGGAGCTAGCATTTGCTTACCTGACTGGCCACCATTGATTTCACTGGTAGAGAAGACAGTCTCTTCTCAGGGTAGGCTGCCTGCCTTACTACTGCTTTCACCTGTCCACCCAGCTCCTCTCATGTTCCTTTAGGCAAAGATATGTCAACGCCTGTCTGATATTCCTCTTGCTGTACTAAAACTAGCAACGCAGATAACAGCTTATCCAAATCAACTCTGTTCTTTCCTTGGTTTAAAGCCCCTCTGATCCAAGAGACCCCAGATGTGTGGGTAGAGCCTCTTCACAGAGCACCCTTTCTCTGAATGCTTTCAGTGACTGAACAGACTGTGACTTCGCAGCATCTGCAACTCTGGGAACCACCACTCGGGTGTGCCTGCAGCATCGCCTCTGCAGGCAAGGTGCTTTAGCTCTAGCAGATGCCACGCTTCTTCCTCCCTCAGTGCTGATGCACATCAGGCAGCTCATACTCTGACCTGGTGCTCTTCAAACCCCAAACTTCATGGTCCCTGGGAACATGCTGAGGCGGGAGGAAGAAGCACAGGAGTTGGGCATACACATAAGCACTGACAGCTAACCTCTTCTTCTGTTCCATTTTAGTCAAAATCCCATATGCACTCACACAGTGAAAGACCATCTTCCTGCATCACTTGGAGACAGATCTGCAGACTCTCAGGTACTGGTGCAGGTGCTGCCCACCCATGGTATATCACATCCCCTGGTGATGGTCCACAGCATCTCTGCAAGTATGAGTGAAACTGCTTGAAAAGCAGGAGTGGAAGCACAGTCCCTTGAGTCCGAGCTCCGTCAGTGCTCAGGGAGACGAAGATATTCTCCTGCAGAATCACAGATGCAGCTTGAGATCTGAGGGGATACACTCTCACTGCCCAAAGGCAGATCTACGTGATGGTCTCTTAATGAACCTAGACACAGGGAGACGTGACTGGGTGGTGTTTGAATGCATGTTCTTACAGCTACTGACCTCAGACTACCAAACAGCCATGAGGACGTCCTGATGGATCTTGATCCTATATTGACAGAAAGACAAGGCCTGTTTCAACCACACGGAAAGCACTAAGATTAATTCCCTGACTCCAATACAAATGTGACACCACTTAAAGTAGAATATAGGGTATTGTGTTAGATGAGGTGCTGCCAAAGAATTAAAGTGTATAACGAAGTGATGGAACTGATAACTAGAACCTGCATCTCCTCTTGGGACATCATGATGCTATAAGAAAGATCACCTTTATGGGAAGATGACTGAAAGCAGAGATCTCTGACTCAGTAGGGCCATAAGAAATAAATTTAGAACCTACAGAAAGTGAGTTATTCAATGGAGAAGCTGTTTAAGCCCCAAAAGATTTTAGTTCCACAGACAGGAGATATTTAAGGAGACCCTCGCTGGGAAGTGAGAAGCTTAAGTTTCTGCCTTGGGGCCCGAAACTGAGTTGGGTGACTGGACATCCTCCTTCCAACTCAACAAGCAGTGCAGTGTCTACAAACTGTAGTCTGGGAAGGAAGCTCTGATTTAGAGGCACTGTTACAGAAGCACCCGCCTCATTAAGACAGATCAACATGCAGCTCATGGCCTTTTCCCTCAAAGCATGAAAATACATGCAGGTTAAAAGAACATCCTAATACCATTTCCAAAATGTCAACCCTGGAACTTGCTCTCTCTGAATTTCAATGAGGACTACAATGAATTTCCTGAGCTGCTCTCAACCGTGTAACAATCATCTTCAATCTGTTCCAACACTGGTCTAGTCAGATATCTGCCATGCAACCCTGCTACTCTCCTCAATCTGTAAACACAGCTGGAGACATCTGAAAGTTTGGTATAGCTTTGTTTCCCTGCAAAGCAGAGTTAGGTCAAAACTTTTCACAGAATCATCTAGATTGGAAAAGATCTTCAAGATCATCAAGTCCAACCATCAACCTGACCTACCAAGTCCCATCACTAAACCATATCTGTTAGTGCCACGTCCACATATCTCTTAAATACCTTCTGGGATGAAGACTCCACCACTTTTCCGGGCAGCTTGTTCCAATGCCTAACCACCCCTTTTGTGAGGAAATTCTTCCTGGTATCCAATTTAAACTTCCCCTGGTGCAACCTGAGACTGTTTCCTTGCATCCTATCACTTGCCACCTGAGAAAAGAGACTGACACGCTCCTCGCTTGCAGGTAGTTATAGAATGAGGTCTCCCCTCAGCCTCCTTTTCTCCAGACTAAACAACCCCAACTTCCTCAGTCACTCCTCACAACGCTTGTTTTCCAGTCCCTTCACCAGCTTTGTTGCTTTTCTCTGCACACGCTCAAGCAACTCAGTATCCTTCTTGTAGAGAGGGGCCCAAAACTGAACACAATATTCAAGATGTGATCTCACCAGTGCCACACACAAGGGGACAGTGCATAGCTCAATCAGCTATTAGACTATATTTAAAATCATAAAATAGACACAGTTTCTTTGGTCTTGGTGGCAAGTGGCAGAAAAACATCATGCCCATATGGTTAAACTATCTTCTGTGCGCAATTATCATGGCCTTATCCAAACTACCTACTGCAAACAATCTGTGCCTGAAAAACTGTGCCCGAGCTTTGTCTGGAAAAATAAAAGCTGGCACAAGCCAAAACCATGCCGGGGGACATGCTAGCAACTAAACCGTATGGACAACTAGAGGAAAATGCTCACACCTCTGCTCCAGCTTTAGTGTCTATGGACCATCTGTTTTTACATTTCACTACGTGACTTCCATTTAACCCAAACATGGAGCACTCTCCAAGAAAGCAAAGGAGCTCCTAGATACAAGAAGGGCTTATAAACCACATTGATTAGTCTACTCTTGTCTTAATCTCGCATCACAAAGGAAAAGGGCAAGTGGCCCTGCACACTGAAACAACTCTAGAGTATGGCTGCAAAGCAACTATGAGAGAGAGGAAGGTAGAATCTCCTCAGTGATGTCCCAACTCATCAGATCCAACCACCTCTGAAGAAGTAGGAATATCCCATTCGAGTCTTCACTGTCATCAAGTGTTTCCCACCAACACAATCGAAACATTTGCTTCACTTCTAAGGGGCACACAGTAGCTGGGTTCATAACACCATGCTCAGCCAGGAACCCTTGCTGTCCAGGACTGTGCAAAGGTGATCAATGACATACACTGAAGCACATACAAAGATAATTTGAAGAAAGAATACAAATGAGCATTGGGAACACAAGCTGGAACTTCCGACAGGAGAGCTAAGAGCTGAACTCATTTGGAGGCAGAGGGGAAGAAAAGCTTTGCTGATTAGACCCTGCAGTGTGCCAATTCGTAGTGCTGCCAGTGGAGCACCACTCTCACTACACCTTCCATGGCCACCAGACCAGGTCGCAAGGGCACCTAATACGCTATCCACAATGACTGACATGCAAGTGTCCCACAGCACACGACCTGCCACATGGTTGTCACAGCACACGCATTGTGGCTCATTCATAGTACCCAAGCATCCTGGTATAGAAATGCCTGACAGTGTGCACATATACATTTAAAACTCTCAAGAAGGACTGGTATTAGGGTAAAGAGAAGACTTGAAATGGGGGCAGGCTTCCAGAAACTCATTAAAACTCATTGTTGCATAAAATCGAGAACTGTATTTTATTAATTTTGTTTTCTCTTCTTCAACTTTGTTTCCAACTCCACAAAGTTAATTCTTGTTGATTGGAATCCAGCTGTATGAATATTAAAGCTCATTTAATGTGCAAGGTAAACTTTGCTGAACTTGTCAAACCAGGGCCATTTCTCCCCTCTCATAAGTAATAAATTGAGGAAAAAAAAAAACAACTGGATGTCCCTTCAGTTGCTTTAGACTTGAACAAGTCCAGGACTGCCAGAAGCATTTCCCACCCAGTTTTCAGACTGGGAGAGGAACGCTGCCCAGGCAGCTGTCAGGAAGCTGTGGTAATACAGCCCACAACTGCAGGAAAACTATGAAGTCACCGTGACCTCCAAGAATACTGTGTTTGGCACATGCAGTTGACAGCTGCTCCTGACACTGCTGTCCTAAGGGCTGCTGTCCTCCAGGAACAGCCAATATCTGTTAGGTTGTGGCTGGCACTGGAGATGGAGGGTCAGGAGTGCCAGGGCTGAATCACAGCCATTTTTAGTATTTTCTGTTGAACTAGAACAAACACATGCAAATTACTCAGGATCCATCTAGTGTTTTCCTATGAAGGTTCCTATGATGTACTGCTGGGTTTGAGGTTCAGATCAACAGTCACTGTTGCTCCACCACTGCACCAATCTCTACAAAAGGAACCAATGACTGCTCTCCTCATGACAACACTTAAATGGATCAGTGTGTCTACTACTGGAAGTTAATGCACGCAGTAAAATAAACCAACACACCAAGTACTACAATTCATCAGATGTATTCATCACCCACTGGAGAGAACGGGCAAACTCAGCGTGGTAGAAATGTAAAATTGAGACTTCTGAATGTCTGGGGCTGTTCAGTGCATCTGCTGAGAGACATTATGATCTAAAAACAGCCTACCTTGCCGTGGATCATACTGTCGCATCTGCACCTCCTCAACACATTCTGCTGGGAACCAGCCAGTCCTTCCTTTCACGGTTCCTTCCCAAAAGCCACCTTCGCCAATACTCAGCACTGTGGGAAGAAACAAACAGGTGAGTGAGAATAAGGAGCACCGAGAAAAAGGGAAGGCCAGAATGACCATTGTATGGTATTAAGTCAGTGGAAACATGAAACGGCAGAACACAGGAAATTTTTCTGGGGTCAGGCATGGTCTGGAGGAACTAAGCACCTCAAGAAACCTCCAGAATGTTTCCTCACCCATGTCAAGTAGAGAGAAAGTGCTGACAATGGCCTCTGCGCAGCCATGTGATGGGAACGTGAACCATTGGACTGGCACCATCTGCCTTTTTACCATGGATTGTTGACAGAAGAACCAGGCATAACATGGGCTTTGGCGAGACAATTTCCCAGAAACATGCTACATACTGTAACTTCTGATATCCTCAGAGCAACAGAGAAATCACAGCTACATATGGAAAACGAGATTTAGAGAGGGAAAGAAATTGGCTAAGGCAACAACACAAGTCACTGTGAGAACTGGGGTGTCCTAACAGGCTCATGTTCAAAAAATAAAAAATAAAAAAATACAAATAAAAGAGCTATTTCACTCTAAATGACACACCAAACACCAAGGTACTTCAACGTCACAGCAAAATTCTCCCAACTAATTAAGCCTTTTCACTTGTTCAAAGCTTAGAGAAACAGCAAGGAAGTCTTGAAATGTGCTCTGAAGATTAACTGAATTCACAGGGCAATTTTAACCGAGAATTACATCAAGAGTGTCCTCATTAAACCAGGGAACTATAGCTTGAACTCCTCACCAACTGCCAGATGAAAAAGGATGTGTTTCAGGTAGCCAGGATCCAAACTACCGAAGAGCTAAGAACAAAACCAGCACCTCTTGTTACACCCAAAAAATGAACTGAGGTCCAATACAGACAAGCCAGCACAAGATCTGCTACGAAAACCATTGCCAGCAAATGTATGCTGGCATCTCTATGTGTCAACTGTCGTCTCTAAGCTCCTTGCAACTGGATCCCTCACATCTCATACTATCAGGCTCTGCAAGAAAGATCTGAATTGTTTTGGGACATTTAAAAATGCACCAGACATGACCATTACAATGCTTATGGCCACAGAGAAAACGACTGTCTTTCCCAGAGCATCTGAGCAAACAAAAATATGTGCAATGCAAGAGAGAAACAAAGGGAGGCGAGATTCATTACTAGTCTTTCTGGATGTTCTCCATTTATGTATTATATCCATTGTGCCCAGATATTAGGGATATTTTATCCATAAAATGGCTGATGTGCACCTCTCACTTGAATTCAAGCACTTACAAGGCCAATTATTCGCACCATCTTGATGCAAAAACATGGAGAAGGAGAGCAGTTACATATGTTTTCAGGTTATTGTGGCTCACAATGCTTTCCCAACTCTTTGTAACAGTGGTTTCTGGAACAGATCACAAACTAATGTGCTACATGTAGTCTATAAAATGCCACTTAGATCAAGAGAAACTGCTGCACATTACCCAAAAGTGATAAGCTTTTGATGCATCACTTAGAAAACATTACGATGTAACATTTGTAACTGCAATTCATTTGACATTCAGACAAAAAAATCAACAGAAGACTCACAGCATGCTAGGGTCCCTGCTGTCAGAGTGAAATCCCAAACGATCTTCAAACTATTCCCGTAGCATTACCTGGATAACAAGTTCTTAAAACCAAGGCCATCACATAAAGAGATCCTCCTGATTAGCCCAGAGACATGGGGTTTCTGGGGACTTGCTTTGAAACTTTGGGAACAGCTATAAAACCCCCTAGTACAAAGAAGGGACAGAAACCCAAGGTTAACCTCCAGCTCAGGAGGATGTGTCTTACAGACAAGGATCCACTGAACTGAATTCTGAAACTCCTTAACAAATCCTTGAGCAGCAGGTAAAGTGAAAGCCTGATGTTGAGTCTATTTTAGATTTGCATCATCTTATCTTATGCTTTTTCTTTGTAGCCGTTTCTCCAACTTCATAATCAGAACTTAACCTTGTGGCTTTGATAGCATAAACCTCATCTTCCTTTTGAGCTTGCCTATGATCTGAAACGTACTCAAGTGAATTTGATAGTTAAAAAGAGAGCTGCTTCTCCCAGAGGCAGAGACTGTAGGTTGCAGACAAGTCCTGGGACCTGTCCCAGCACAAATGCATTGATCTTGGAGGCTGCTGGATGCAACCACCAGGCAGGCCCCAACAAAAGATCAGGAATCTCCTCTGGAAGTATTACCAAAAAAGGTCCTTTGTCAAGGGGATGACAGTGATAAGGCAGCCAGCAACGGCAGGGAAGCCTTACTGTCTCATTTTCCTAAGTCTGCACTGCAAATAGGCAGAGTGAACAGTTATCAACAGCTACTCAGCTCTAGCCACAAGAAACCATCAAGCAAATGAGACTACTGCTAAAACATGATCCCCAGCAGCCAGATCTTTGATCCTTAACAGGAATACCGATTGAGATAAAGATTTTGAAAACAACATTTGTACCACCAGGCTATGCAAGTGTCCTAGGATTATGAGTGCTGCCAGAGCTACACAAGTAGCAGTTATTGCTCCTCTTCTCCATAAGATAATTCTGCAGAGTTTCTAGTACCCTATTACTCCCTCTACTCTATTTTGTTTGTTTGTTTTTGTTTTTAACTTAACACCTAAGAACGGACTGGGCACTCTGCAGAATGCACAGAAGTGCCCTGTTAAGAGCCCCCACACTCAAAAGGAGGTCCGTTCAGTTCATGTCTAGTGTACTAGTTGCCCTTCAGAACACTTCCACCTATAGCTGAATAGAGTGAGGCAGTTCCTGAAGGTCATCAAGGTGAGGGGGGGCTGGCACGCTTGACTTGCCCCTCTGGGATGTCCCTGCTTCTCTGCAGCACTGGGCAGCTGGGCTAAGGGAGTAGCATCGTGCTTAAGTGATCACGCTGCTGCCTGTCACCTCTGTGTCACCCTGCTGCCCTCCACTCTCCCCAGGGTCTCTCACTGCACCTCTATGTTCAGCATTTATGCTTCAGATGTGTTAGCTGCACTGTTTTCTGCCCCTGCTGTTAATCTCTACACAAATCACCGTGTAATTCACTGTCTCCATCAGTATATTGCTGCCTCCCTAGTCAAAGACCTCTGATAAAAGCTGCTTTTCCTTTGTGATCCAAAATAGCAGCAGCCCCAGCCACCCTGGTGTCACAGCTCTTGGTATGCCCACCAGGGCCAATATCTCCAGGAACTCACTGCTGCTGCTCCTGGGTATCCATCCTCTGCGAGCAACATGCAAGACTGGAAGGGAAAGCTGTCCTTGCGAGGTAAGGCAAACGACATGAGCCTTAATTTCCAGGTGACAGATTTATAGCACTTTCAGCTCAAGAAAAAGAGTGCACAATTATACATGGAGCAGTGCACCTTACACAGGGGAAGCTGATCCCCTGGCATGGACCATGGTCCTGCTGGCAGCCTGGGATTTCTGTTGCTGGTAACAGAGTGGACAACTTTTTTTTGTTTGTTTTTAATTAATTAACAAATAAACACCATTCTGAAAATATACTCCTGAATTACTATGGTATTTGATATCCCAACTGGAAGAAGGCACAGACATACCCACACTCTACCACGTGCTGCCACCTCTCTAATTCAGTTCCCCCCTAACGCTTCACAGACAGCACTATCAGATTTGTCTCTGCACCCATCACCATAGTGCCCATGTGTCATTCACAGATAAATCCAGGTAGTAGAGTTACTCATAAATTACATAAATTGTTCCTCCATGCCAGCCAAAGCAGATTCCCCGTAGAAGAGGAGCATGATTGCCTGTATCTAGCATTAGTCCTATAGGAAGCAAGAGGAAAGCAAAAAGCTTCATTTACAAGCCAAACAGGAGATTCATTTAAGTCTCTTCTCCAGATCCTTTCTTGAGATGCTAGTGCTCCCGTTCTCCAAAGGCTGTGATGTTGTCACAATTTGGAATAGACCCAAATCCCATACTATATTTCCCATTGCTCTTGTCCATGCATTAGATGTCCGGCTAACACTTCCCAATGGAAAATTCCTCATCTAGTACTTTGTATTTACAACTTCCAAACCAGCCCTTTATAGAAGAGAGCTCATTCTGCTCTTCAGAGCCTTCTGTTCTTGTATTGTTATGATTTGCTCTTCACTCACACAGTACTTCTGTTTTAAGATTTGCTACTTCTTGAGGATTGGAAGGACTGAAATTTCAGCTTGTCTGACACCAAGCTAAACACAGATTTTAAGGTAATCGCAAACTGAGCCTATTCTAATGGATGGCAAACTTTAAAATAGACTAACTGGTGAAATACAGACTACGAGGACATTACACAAGACAACCCCAAAAGCCTCGCTCAAGTCAAAATAAACAACATCCACTGCTCTCCCCTCATCCAACAAGCTACTCACCTCATTGCAGAAGGCTATCAACTTGATAAAGCAAGATTTCCCTTCACAAATCCAGGCTGGCTACTCCCAGTCACCTCTGTTATCACAAAGATGATCAGAGGGCTGGAGCACCTCTCCTGTGAAGACAGCTTGAAGTTCCCCACACCCTCCTCCTTGCCCTTCTTGAAGACAGGGCTGGCATTTGCTTTCTTCCAGTTGTCAGGAACCTCTCCCCACCACCATGACCTTTCAAACATAATCAAGAGTGGCCTCGCAATGCCATCAGCAAGCTCCCTCACCACTCCTGGGTGCATCTCACTGGGCCCCGTGGACTCACGTATGCCCCATTTCTTTAAATATTGCCTAACCTGATCCTCCTCCACTGCGGGTAAGCCTACCTTGCCATGGACTCTCCCACTGATTTCAGGGGCCCAAGATTGCTGAAAGACGGTCTTACCAGCGAAGACTGATGCAAAGAAGGTAGCACCTCAGCCTCGCTCAGCTCATTCAAACTCTTCTTGCTGTATAAACATGCAACTTCCTTAGGAATGAGGGAGAAAGAGCATGAGCTTTGGGCTGGCAGGGAGAGGAGAAGATGGGTGCCAAGGAGCTCTGAAGCTACAGCAATTCATGTCAGGGACAACAAAAGGACAGCACTCAAAACCAGCAGCTTGGATTCAGCTGGACTTCTGAAGGGCCTAGCCTGAGATGTGGATGTCACCTCTCAGCAGTCTATCCTGACAAGTTACTCAAAAAGCCTGCCTCATTTGCTTGTTCAAAATCACATCTTTCTCTTTTGGTGCCATACTCAGAATTCCTTGTGAGCCCAACATATGTGACAATCACGGTCCCCTGTGGGGGCCCTGGGATGAGTGGGCAGTCAAGAAAAAGCTGGCACTGATGGGAGAAGAGAAATAAGTGGTCTACTGTGGCCTACAAATCATTGATGCAAGCTGGGCAACTCATACACAACCATCAGCTCTGAAGGTCACTGGTAATTTGAATAGCTGTAAACATGGTAATGAGGCATACACCAAGTCATGCTGGGATGCACAAATGAAATACTTAAATATGCCTTGAGCAAATTAACAAACGCAAGACATACTGGAAAAAAAATCTGTAGGAAAGATTGCCATTTACCTGCCATCTACACTGCCATCGACCAGTTTAGTGCTATATTGCTGTTTGCTCCCTGGCCTCAACAAAGACCACCCAAGTGATGGCTGCATTGTTGAGTTGAGTTTGCCTGCAAGGATCCTTTAGCCTGCTACTGCAGAACCCTGGAGGAAAAGCCAGCAGCTGCTGCTGAAATAACTCTAGCTTTCTTTCAGCCACTCTTGGGGAATCTCTCACTGGCTCCCTCTCCATTTTCATATCAAATGCAAACATTCCTGCCTTTCCCTTCAAGGCAAAAATCCACCATCCGTCGCTGTTCTACCATGAACCTGACCCTACTTTCCTTCACCCCACTGTCATTCCTTACTCATCTCCAAACATGTCGTTCAGACCTTTGCATTCTGCCTCCTATACACTCCACTGTATATGCAAACTTCTGCCTAGGACAATCCACTGTAGCATTCTTCAGGTCTTCTGGAAAATGTCCTACTGAAATGATGCTTAGGGATCCCAGCCAGGTGCAAATGACAAGGCAGATGATGTCCTGGACTACCTTTTTTCCTTTGTATTCATTCCATTCTTTTCAACTCCATTTCACCTTTAAGGAATATGTATAAGACAGCTCAGCAAGGTCAGCTCTTCAAAACTACCACATTTGCATTGTCAGCTGTTCTACTGTTTGACTCTACAACCTGCATACCTGCAGTTCCAGAATCTGGTTCTGTCTGTTGCATAGCATAAAGCAGGTTTCCAACCTGACAGGAGCATAAATGCTACCAAGACATGTCTTTCACATGGGCTAGCAACGTTGCAGGTGGCCAGGAATGCAAAACTCTTTGGTTTGCTCCTACTGCCTCTGTTCCTCCATTTAAACTCCTACTTCCCTTTGTTTCATAGATTTCAAGACCAAAAAAAAAAAAAAAAAAAAACCCACCAAAAAACAAAAGACAAACAAACAAAAGAAGAAAAACATAGTGGCCATAGGTTTTCCCTTTCTTTAGTCCCCTACACACTGATATGTGTAGAGTAATCCCAGAAGTTGCTTCTTACACAGTCTCTCAGATACAGATTTGCCTTGTTTAGATTTGTTATTGTTTCCATCTTATTAAAAAGGTCTCTCCAAGCATCTAAGCTTCATTTATTCACATGGCTGGGCTCAGGCCAACCCTCATCTCACTTACTGCTCAAGCAGAATCCTCCTCTTCTGCTGTCTCCCAAGACAATGCGTTTCTGACATTTCCCTCTCCCACTGTATTAGTGCACAGATCCCTCTGGCATGCAATGGGGAGGCAGCAGCCACTGGCCCAGTTCCCATACTGTTTGCTCATGAGCCACGTTCTCCATCCTGCTCAGAGCAACACGGGATCTCTCTTTGACATCTGGGATTTTCCTGTAGAAGGATGCGCTGCCATATTCCTCCTCCTAGCTTCTTGGTGAGTCCCGAGGACGGCAGCATGCCTGACAGCAGGGCCAGCAGAGTGCTCCAATTCCAGGTCTTGCGTGAGAAGCTGCACAACCCAGTCACACTGCTTCTGCAGGGGCTCACCTTGAACCCAGACGGCCTACACACCCTTTGGCCTTTGCAGTTGGTGGTATCTTCTAAGAAATGTCTAAAGCCATTGCTGCCAGGAGAGATGAGAGCTGGAAATGTAGGATCCACCTTGCCACAGGAACGTGCCTAGGAAGCTTTCCCCGAGGGTGACCTGTGGAGTCATCTCTCAGCCCCACTTGAAGGTTTCCTCCTGGCAAGCAATTTAAGCAGCAGTTGTTTGAGACCCAAGCCCTCCCTGGGGACCTCTATGCACTCACAACACTGCTGCCATGGTAGTTTTTCCAGTATGCCCATTAATTTATTACCCCTGCTCCTAGGTGGAGATGCAAGATGGATGTGTAACAGAGTTGCTGACCAGTTCTACATGTACTAGCCAGCCCTCATGTCAGGAGGTCCCATTCGCAGTCTTTCAATTTGTCACCACAGAGCTAATGATACAGAATCAGAAATTCATAACATACTGTGCCTGTCACCTATTCCAGTACATTAAAATCCATCAAATGAATGATTTCACAGCCAAGCCCAGGTGAACGCTGCTCTCAGTCACAGCTCTGCGAAGTCCCAGACAAGGGGAGAAGCTGAAAGGACCCCAGCTATACCAATGCAGCCATTGCAGCATGCAAACATGGCTTTCCATTCAGATCCTGCTGTGCTGGGGACAAGTTAAGGCATGAAGATAAAGAGCAACTCAGAGGACAAGGAAAACTCTGCAGGCCCTGCCTCCTAGCCTGTAGCACCCTTAATTTCATTTTTAACAGGCTCCCTCATACCAACTCTCACCCACAGGTCTCCCTGCGGGAGGGACTCCCATGCTGAATTCCACAGGGTCCCTCTCTCTCGCCTCACAGACATGGCTCCCCACGCATTGCTCTAAGGATGCCTTCAAGCCCCGACTCCTCACCAGCTCTGAGAGGGGCCTCCTTCGCCCTCCTCTGCAAAGTGGCCCAGGCAGCGCCTGAGGACAGTCCTGCTGCTCCCTGTGACCTCCCTAATGCTCCAGCACAAACCTGCTTGCTGCAGCTTTCTCGAGGCCGCTCTGGCCGTGGTTAGGATTGCCAATTCCTTTGCTGATCCTGCGACCGCGACACGCAGGAGCCCGGCGCGTTCCTGTCGACTCAATGGCCCTGCACTCCGGTCAGCCTCACTCAGGCGCTACAGCTGGCACCTCGCCTGACGCGTGGTTTCTGTGCGGCCTTTGTGTCCTTCACAGCTGTCATGGCCAAATTCTTAGATAACAGGTTAATTTAGTTTCAGCCTCCTGAGGGGCAGAAAAACCATCAGACTGACTCTCATGCACTGAGCTACAAACAAGGGACAAAGCAACTCTGCTTGTTTTATCTATTAATGACTATCCAGAAGCCATTTGGGGGACAGAGAGAATCTGATCAAGAGACTTTCAAACCTTGCGATGAGGCACATCTCAGAAACCCAGAGGCATCGTACCGGGCCTCCGCAATGGCAGGCAGTGCAAAGGCGCGTGCTGATGCCCCGAGAGGGGTCTCGGCCTTGGGTTTCAGAGACCTTCCGGGACCACTCTGATGTGAAGGCCATGCAGAAGAAAAGGCTGGTTCCTGAAGCCACCCTGACCACGTAAGATGAGTTAGGAAGGCTGATGCAGCACTCAAGTTTCTCTCAAACCAGATACACGACTCCTTGCAACATACCTGCAGCGCCGGGTAACCCAAGAAGATGACCACTGAGGTCTCTCGTTCTGTCAGCACTACTGTTCCCCACGTGCCACAGGGCACAAATCCCCCCGGCATGCAGGCTTACTTCTAGCTCCAGATTAGCCACAACACGCAGTTTCCCAGTGTGGATGAAGCCCTGAACTTGACTGCATTGCTAAGATCTTGTTCCAGCCTATATCCAACTCCACCCCATCACAGCTGGTCTCTGGAAGACGCATTACAAGCAAAGAAATTCCAGATGGCTACAAAATGAGGAAAAAAATGGAACCGGTAACCTGATCTCACTCCAAGCCTAGATGCACAACACACCATGGAAACAACACCCTTACATTACATTCTTGTAATCCGAGATTAAGTCAAGAGGAAATTGGTGCTTCTGTCGTACACAGGTCTCCAGGCAGCTTTATTCCAAAACAATTTCCCAGCAAACAAGCAAGCATTGCCTCGACTGGCACAAGAACTCCATGTCCTCAACAATCTCCCATGTAGCATGGGTATTATACAAAGCACCCTGCACCGCTTGAGAGACTGACTGGGAGATGACATGGCCTCTCAACCATGCTTCCTCACTGTCATGTTTTTCACTTCTGAGCCACTGCTGTACTAGGGACCCAGAAAAAGGGTAGCTGCCAGAACCATGCCAACAGCACAGTTTTGCTCAATGTCAGCTGTAAATTACTCATGCTGAGCTCTCAAAAATCACCAGCGACTGACCCATTTTTTGGTCAAGTCCCTCATCTGAACAGCAGTATTGTGCTGTGACCTTCAGTTAGTTTCAGAGCTCATCAGGCTCTGCATTTCTTGCTATTATTGTTTTCCCACACTAGGAAAGGTTTCTCTTCATTTAATTTGCCTGTGACCGTACTGAGCCATAGCCAAGACTGGAAGTAAGCCAACCAACGTAAAGTTTCACAGATCTTTAAATCCTTTGCCCTGACCCCTGTTAACCCCCAGCTCAACTTGAACACCCGAGCGCACTGCTCAAGGGTATGCACATGGTCCAGTAAGCCTGAACACACCTCATGCATGCAGGCTACGTAATCCCTAGTGCATAACTACTTGCACACTTGATACCCAAATCCCAGGAGCCATCTGTGAACCAACGTAAGCAATGTCCTCTTTCAGAAGAAGCCCAGCAACTGAGCCATGCACGCACGTTGGGAATATCAGGCCTAGGAAGGTGTAGTCTCTAGTACCAGCACAATGAGGATAGTGTCTTCCTAAATCCCAGAACCCAGAGACTCTCAAACCCCATTATCTGGCAAAGTTCACAGATCCCCGATGGATCAAGCTGCAAAATGCAAGACATTTTTAGAGTCAGTGAGCCCCCAGCATATGCCTCAAAAGCCCATCTTTTCACTCTGCACAGCCGCTTTATTTGTTATGAAATTAAAATGCAATTATAAAAGTTGATTTTAAATGTCCCATCAAATTAATAAACTGACTGCAGACAATCCATATGGCAGATGTTGCAGGGTCCTTTCATCACAACAGACTTCACTTGGGTTTACTAATAAAGAAAACAAGGGAGATAGACAAGATGGCAGTTAAAGAGATCAGGGAAAGTAGCAAAGACTCATACGGGGCCTCCAGCACAACAGGAAAAATGGTGTGTCCACCAGCCTCACAACCTTCCAGTGGAATGCCCTTGGGAGGCTTGTGATCCTGGTTTCACTGAACAAGCTTTCATTAGACACCCTTTGCCCATTTCTTACGGAGGGATGAGAAGCCAGAGCTTGCACGCACCATGGAAATGAAGTCCTCCTGTCAGGCACGGACACAGGTGCCTTTTGCTCCTACGACACATCCACCATCCCACTGAATACACCAGTGTTCGCACAGACCTCAATGCACTGCACAGCTACACATGGACAAGTAGCCATTCCCACACTGCTCACGAACAGAAGCATCCCCAAGTGCAACTCTGGCTCATGAGGAGAGCACTTTCTTCTCCTTGCTCTCCAGTGCGAAGTTCTACGTGCATTCTGAGGCTGGATCCTCTCCCGGCCTTCCGTATGTGCATAACTCTCTCAAACAAAGGCACTCCACGCATCTCCGCTGTAGACCCTAGCAAGTCATTGGGCCCCTCACTACAAGAAAGACATCGATGCCCTGGAACGTGTCCAGAGAAGGGCAACGAAACTGGTGAGGGGTATGGAACACAAGCCTTATGAGGAGCGGCTGAGGGAGCTGGGATTGTTTAGTCTGGAGAAGAGGAGGCTCAGGGGAGATCTCATTGCACTCTACAACTTCCTGAAGGGAGGTTGTGATGAGGAGGGGGTCGGCCTCTTCTTCCAGGTAACTAATGANCGGTTTTTAAGAGGCGCCTGGACAAGGTGCTACAAGATATGGTTTAGTAGCTTAGTGGGTAGTATTGGTGATAGGATGACGGTTGGACTAGATGATCTTGAAGGTCCTTTCCAACCTGTGATTCTGTGATTCTGTGTGATTCTGTGAAGTCAGCGGCAGAAGAGCTATGTGCTTTAGAGGCGATGTACCACCCAGGTCTTGCCTCAAGGCAACATGCTTTCCAAAGCAGGACTCCTCCTCAGCACCTCCCGTCAGGGTAATCCCACCCCTTGTGTTCAGAGCAGTTTATCACACCCACAATTCAGCAGCTCAAATGCAGGCACCTGGTTAGCCATGTCACTGCTAGGTTAAACCACGACACAAGTGCACGCGAAGCTTCCTACACCTCCAGTCATTCCTGTCCAAACAGGTTTCATGTCACTGCTCCTCCACAAGGGTCTTTGGCATTTTTCAACCACAGCTATCTGCTATCTATATTACTTCATGGTAATAAAAAACAGTACCAGAGCAAAATAAGTCGATTTTTCTCACTCAAAAACAGAAAGTGTTGGATTAGTTCAGAATGGGACAGTCTTCAGACATCACAAACGTCAGCTGACACAAACGTCAGCTTTCCCCATAGGTAGAAAGCAAGCTGGTGGATTCTCCAGTCACTCATTCACCTCTGAGTTAGCAGGTGCTCTCTGTGATCAGAGACAGATTCATCGTGGTGACTAATGGAGATCTTAACCAAAAACCCATCCAAAAAATGGAGAGTTTCACATTCTCCAACCAAGTTTATTCTTGCAGTAGAATAATGCTTCTCCTCCAAATAAGGAAGATAAATTAATAAAGACTGAAGAACTCTCATCTCTTCAAACTTTTTTCCCCCGAATCACAGCAGGAGCTAAGATACCGAGTACAAATATTCAGACCATACAAAAGAGACTTAAAATCACCTTCTGAATTTTCTCACTAAGAATTTCAAAAGTTGACCAGAGCAGGTTTTAAGACGCCTTTAGTCCTGGACACAAAAGTCTCTCAAGCAATGTATTGTAGTAAATGCCCAACAGCTGAGAGCTTGAATTGTGGCCTCTAGTGATCCCATGAAATTGTTGGTATGATTTACAGTTATCAGTGGATGAAAAAGTGAATAGCGCAGCTGCATGTGCTGGCACGAGTCCAGGCTGCGACCTGCCACGCTGAACTGAACAAGCAGTGATGACTGCCTGGTTTCCTGACACTTCAGTGCGTGGCTCCTGAGGAAAGCGGGCTCGCTTCTGAAGCGTCTCCAGAAGAGCCAAGCCAGCAGAACTGGTGTAAAAACCAAGCAACTCTGGCAGCAATTCAGCATGCCAGGCTTCCAACTTTGGCAGAAAATGCAAGTCATCCCAAGAGAGTAAGGGACAAAAAGGACCCTCAATCTAAAGCTAGCTCTGAGGACAAAGCACTTGACCTGTTTCCTACGCAGCAAGAGGACAAGATGATGGACGTGACTTTTGGTGTCCTATTTTGCATTCATGATACTTTACATCTAAAAGATTTTTAAAACAGAGAAAGGTGAACAGGAAGGAAAATATTCATTGTTGCATCAGAAATGAAAGAAGGGTGCGGGGTGCATTTCTTCATTGTACCTGAAAAAAATCTGGGCAGAACTTGATTTTACAGTGGTCCAAAGAATCAGCAGAGTAATGCTGAAGCAGCTGTGCTTTAGGCTGAGGAAGTAGGGTTGCGCTGGGCACTTGCTGCAAGAGTTTCTTCTGCAAGCTTGGACAGGCTGTGTCCACAAGAAGAGCAGCCCTGCCTTTGCTGGGGACGATGCTGTGTGCCTGAGGAGCAGAGACCAGCCACTCATCCAGCTCGTCAGAGCAGGCAAGGGACCCACACGCTCAGTGGAGCCCAGTTCTGAAGAACATGAACCAAACAAGCCTTGATGGGTCTGCCAGAGGTTTACAGATACGGGTTCCCTGCAACCTTTCACATCAGACAGTCATGGCACAGGTTTTTGCAGGCAGGTCTGCACCTCCCTCTGCTGAGGGGGCCACAAAACAGCCATCGTCCACACGCAGCAGCTCTGCAGACCACGGCAGTGAAGCACAACAGCACTGACCGCTGAGTGGGGATGTCCAGCCCCTCCTTGCAGCTCCTCCCCACAGGCACAACCTGTGCTTGAATGCTTCCAGCTCCACAGACCTGGTGCTTCCTGCCTAAAGACCACTACATCTTCTGCTATGACACACAATCTGCATTTTGATGGATGTAACCTGCTTTAGGGGTACACATCTTTAGACAAAAAGAAACAAAGAGGACTTCTCTCAGCATCTATTCCTGCCATTCCTTCATCAGTGCACACTTAAATAGCTTGCAACTTTTTCAAAACTACCATTGAAAATCATGTTAAGTGCTTATGCCTTATTAAACTTGTAACTTCCAGCTTTTCATGCAGACTACCCTGACACAGGCAAAGCACAAGTAACAGCCTGGGGTGAGGGGCACTTTCCAACTCACATCTTCCACCTTTTGTTAGGTCTGGGGATCCAGGTACCTCAGAGTAACAGAGGCACAGCTGGGTCCAAACAAAATCTGACATAGCACAGAGCTCAGTTATAGCAGTGGAGGAAATGAGATCATTATGGGATGAATGAGGACACGACCTGAAGAACAGACACAAAGAGGGAACTGGCACAGCAGAGGGAAAGCAGAGACCACCCTCGCCTGCACCATCTGTCACTGACTCTATTGCACCTTTCCTGGCACCTTCAGGGGCAAGCAGGTACAAGAAATTAAGCTCAAGGTCTGGAGACCTGAAAAGTCTCCAGGAGCAGATGGGATCCACCTGAGTGCCATTAGAAGGGAAGGACAGAAGCCCGTACAGAAGTGATAATGACCAGAACACACCGTCTTTGGCCCTACACAGTCCTGCAGGTCCAACAGAAGACAAGCCACAGGCTCCGCAGGAGTTTGTCACACTCCCTCTCCTGAGTCATTTCTGCTTTATTCAGGTTTCGCGTCATGCTCATCTGCGATTTAAGGACACACCACAAAGGCTTTTCCAATGCACCCAGCTGACGTGCTTCATGGCCACCACTCCTCAGGGGCAAGATCTGCATGAGGAATGGAGCAGTGACTGGGCAGAGGAGGACCTGGTTCTGCCACGCTGACCAGGCATGCCACACTAGCAGAGGTGACCCAACAAGGAGTGGCAGTGCTGGGAGCAGGAGGCAGCGAGGCCAGGACGTGAGCCTGGCGAGCTCTCGGCAAGCTGTCCCTCAACTGACATGTCTCGCCCTGCCTGGGGACAATGCCGCTGTGCCCGAGGAGCACTGTGGTCAGCCACGGCCTCAGCCGAGAGCTCCAGGTGCTGCTCCCTGCAGATAAGGACCCAGACCTTGACCTCGGCTCACTGGTCTGAGGGATTTGGAGACCAGCAGAGGCCAGAGGCTGCAGCCAGTGCCGATGCAGAAACGCATCACATTTTGTAGCTCCCATCACGCCACAGCTCTGCTCCCCATCCGCAGCAATACAGGTGGTAGGCTGCAACGGCACATCTACCTTTCCCCCACCTATTGCTGGTTTAGGCTGAAGTTCCTTAAGGCAGAAGCTATTTCCGCAGTGATATTCTGTACAGTGCTCAGAACAAGAGGGACGCGGATAGGGGTCTGCAAGTGCAACGGCAGCAGAGATACTGCATACAACCAGCTTGTGAGCAGACTCCGCAGCACCACCACACAGATTTCTGCTCTGAGCTATTCCAGCCCTCCAGCCTCCAGCTGCTAAGCTGATTTTTATAATCATCTTGCTTTTAATACAATCATTATACAGTCATTATGCCTTTAATTAAGCATTTATTGTAAAAAATAGTGCCAATCAAAGTCAGCAGGTTGGAATAGGAAAGGAAGGGAATTAACATATTCCCAAAATGTTAATGAGGACTTTTCAGCCTGAACAGAGCTTCAGGATCTGCTATCCAATAAGGAGATTCAAAACATGATATACAAAGTTTGAGCAGGGTGGCCCTGACCCAGATGATCTGAGCTGAAAGGGGTCTATGCGGTTCTTCTCTGATGCTCACACTTCTCCCCCTCTCCTACCACTGGCAGATCTTCCCACTTCGCCGTCCCCACCTCCCAGAGACACGCATCCCACCCAGGCCACTCGCAGCAGCAGTACTGCATTCCTGAGGGACCCAAACTGGCCCCGTTCCCCTTCCACATCGTTACAGGCAAAACGGGGCATGCATTGAGCCCTTTGGACTTCAGACAGCCCCACACCGAGAGCCCAGGTCCCAGAAGCATGCCCCAGCAGTAAGAGCCTGCCTGACAAGCAGTCTTCAGGGGGATGTCTCAGGACACCGGGGCTGTCAAACCTTTCCTAAAGCCAAGCCTGCCTTGGAAGACTCGGATGAATCACCACGCAAGCCACTGTGCGTGACACCCCAGCAAGCACACCCGCTGTGCCTTCTCTTAGAATGGCTCCTCTGTCACAGGGGCTGATGTTTGCGGGCCTGAGGCCCCCGGCTTCCCAGAGAGCCTGCAGCAGCCCCAGCTGGGCCTGCATCCACACAGCCATCCTGAAGGTCTGCTCCTGCCGCCAGCACATCACCGTCACAAGGGCTCGGGCTGCGTCAGACGAGCCGGCAGCATGGCTCCGCACCCAAGTCTGCCATTCACATGCACCAGGATTAGCGGGAGGTTCCCCCAGCTCCAGCTCCTTCTACAGTCCTGGTGTAGGAAAACCTGAGCCAACACATAACCATGCCCCTCCTCGGGCCTTGCAAAAGCATATATGGGAACAACAGAGCAGTATGAAGACGATAAACCCAATCTTCAGCGACACTTCAGCAGAGACGACAGGAGCATTCGCAGGTGTTCTCCGAGACACCCTTCCCACACACGTGTGCAGGCAGCACATGGCCAGACAGGCTCAGGCTCTGCTACCAGGCCTGCATCAGCAACACAGCAGACTGACGCTCCAAGGATGCGCAGCGGAACCCCTCGCACCTCCAGATCTGCCCTCAGGCTCAGAGGGCCTCCCTGCAGGAGCCTGATACTTCATGCTGCCAGGAAAAAGCAAGAGCTTTCACAAAATCCTGTCAAAGACCCAGCCGGGTCCGTGCCCCTCCCTGAGGCTGGCAGCCCCGCAAGGGTGCAGAACACCCGGCAATGCTGGGGGGTCCCAACCGCTCCAGCCGCAGGGCGCACAGCAGGCTCCAGCCGCTCAGGAAGGTCCCAGCAGGTCTGTGCAGCACCCGGCTGGGCTGGGAGGTGGGGAAGGTGCCCCTGGAAGCGTGAGACACACACACTGCTCCTAACACTTGTGCTGGGCGACACCAAGCTAGCAGGCAAATAGCTGGCATCAAACTGAATGCAGGCAAGCATGCCACAGCTGTGTATGAGAAGTAATGTTACGTAAGTGAAACCGGGCTCTGACCTGTTGCCCCTCAGGAATCAGATTTTGATTTGGATCCTTCTGTAAGAACAGCTCAATGACTGAAAGCAACAAAAACCTAACCAAACCTCAGGAGTGATTAGGAAAGGGAAAGTTTCTTAAATACCATGTGCCGTTCGGTACCCTTAGCTGAAAGGGGGCACAACACACTGGGACAGATGCAGAAGGGGATGACGAGGACAACAAAAGATCTGGAACTTCTCCCATACAAGAAAGGGGCAGCCTCTACACTGCAGAAGAAATAATGTCTAAGATAGACGTGTATGAAGTCAAGATTGGCACTGACAGTGTGAGCAGGGATCCACTGCCTGCTGCTTCTTTCATCAAAGATTTAGGTGCTATCAAGCATAACCAGCAGATAAGCAAAAAAAAAATCCTCAAAAGAAACGGCTTTTCACACAATTCACATATAAGCTGCTGTAGATACGAAGAATTTGCATGGGTTAAAAAAGCAAACAGACAAGATCATTACAAAAAAAACAAAACACAGAGAAACTGAGTACTGTTAGGGACTACGAACACAGCAATGCCCCTCATGGATGAGGAGTGCTGAGCTTTCCAATCTCGCTCCCTTCCTGGGGCACCTAGTGCTGCCACGGCTGATAGGGCCTCCTGTCTGACCCCAGGCAGCAGGACCATGCTGAGGCCAAACTGGCTTCTCCTGAAGATGTTCTGCAGCCTTTAGCCCCCAGCCTAGCGAACGTGTGGCTGGTAGCTGCAGCGCATCACGCACACGTTCAAACAGCACTTCCCCAGGAGCCAGAGGGACCGACTGCAAGCACTGGTGAACAGAAACCGTGTGGGCCAAACCGCCTGGTGGTTGGCTGTCTCCCCAAAAACCACGAACAGCAACCCAGCTGAGGGGACTTCTTAGGACGTATTCCAAGTTTCCAGCAAAGAGAACACAGCACTGCCAGAAGACTCTGGTGATGACACAACAGAGTCTTCCTCCGCTGTGTGGCTGGGAGAAACTGGAAGAGCACTGGGCATGCAGTGCCCTACACGCAGGCAGGCCACGAGCTCCCTCCACCTGTGCTTCACCAAGGCATCCCGATACGCATGCGCACAGGAGAAGAGAAAGCCCCAGATGAAAGGGCAAACTTTGGATAAAAGCAGATCAGAGAGAACCAGTCCTAGGATGCACCGCCAGCAACAGCAATCCCATCAGCCTCCATGCTAGCTAATGCCAGCTCCTTCCCCTTTTCCAAAGAGGACTGACACATCCAGCCTCCCAGCTTGCCCGCATCCCTCCTTCCCTCCTCTGGTCTCCAGAGAAATTCCTCCACCCCCAGGAGATCCCACCAACACTGACTTGAGAATCCCTCAGAGAAACTTCTCCCTGTTACTGGGTGCAACTGGCACCTTACCACAAGCCTGGTGTCCTGCGCTGGCTCTGAAGCCCCTTGTTTGTGTGCGTTCAGCCTCCTTTCATTTCAAACTGGCTTAACAGACCAGATGGGAAATCCTTTGGGAGTTCTCCCGGTGCTGCATACTTTAGTCAGATTCACCACAGCTCCTCAATCCGTTCTCTGCATGGCTGATCACATCTAGCCAGAGAAAGAGAAGGAGCAGCCCAGACTCCACTCCCTCTGGCATTCACAAAATGCCCCAAAGAAAGATGTTTTGAACTGAAAACTGTTTCCTTCCATGCTCTTCACCTCACATACAAGAAATATGCTCAGTTCAGCCAAAGCAAGCAGCACTTCCATTCTGTCCGCTCCTCCCCTGTGCTCATCAATATCTGCTTCATAACATGCAAAGATTTTAGGGAAAGCACAGGTGGACACCTCGTGCACATTTAAACCCTGCTGCAGGTTACAGGCACAGTTGGGCTGCCCTGTGCAAGCAAGCACAGATGTGAGCAGTGAGCACAACCAGGCAGCTCCGGCACAGTGGAGTTGTTCACCATGGGCCAACAGGAACGTGGGTGCGGATTCACACGTATGTGCAAACAAAGGTTAGACAGCAGGCACATCTAGCACTTTCTGTACCCAAAATGTAGACATATGCACAAAGCACAAGAGAGGTTGATTTTAGAGAGCCCTGATGTGTTGGGAGCTGTTGATGTGCTGGACAGAAGGGGATGTACACGCCTGTGAGTAGGTAGGCACAGAGACCACATAAAAAGCAGCATCTGGGGATTGCCCGAGCCCCAGAGATACAGCAAGAACAACACAGGGGTGTTGCATGACCTCCAGAGGTCTCTTCCAAACTTAACCATTCTGTGATCTGGACTAAGCAATCAAAAACATGGCGTCTGAGGACGAACTGAAGGCTACAGAAGTATCTATCCCCGAAGGATGAAGTGGAAACTAGCCAATAATCCCTAGTCAGACACAGTATTAATGGCAGGAGACAAAACATCCAGAAAGCAGCCCATTTTCACCTCTGCCGGTGACTAGCTCCGAGCACAGCAATGTGCAGCTCCCAGATCTCAGAACTGCCTGGTGCCGTGGACCTACCCCCGAGCAGAGGGCAGTCCTGGCCCTGCACCGCAGGCTCCCAGCTCTCCCCCGTCACGCCGGTCACAAGGAGCCAGCTCAGCCACCCCACAGCCCACGTTCATTTTAGCCACAGCACCCACTGGAGCGAGCGGAGGGCGCGAGCCTGACACAGGAGCCCCGCGTCCCAGCACAGGGCGTGGGGAGAAACAAGGGGCAGTCGGACCCGCGCAGACCTAGGCTCCAGCCCCCATCTCCCCCAGCTCCAGGGGCACAGGCAGAGTGAGGCCGACTGACTCAGTGCCTCAAGGAGGGGACGCGCAGCTGGGCCCCAGCCAGAGCTGTGCCCACACACACCTCCAACAGCCCGCCGTGAGACCAGCGGCGCCGACGGGAGCGGTGCTGGCGGGCTGGGAGTGGGTGGGCCACCCCAGGAGCGAGCCGGGGCTTCCACCGTCTGAACCTCCCTGCAGAACGAGGGCCCTCAGCAGCAGAGATCACAGCTTGCCATCGATACAGCACAACATCACACCACATGGGATGCTGGCAAAAGATGAGGAACACAGGTGTCATGCAGCTACCTGAGCAGGACTTCATCTAACCCACTCTCCTGTCTATGAAAGGAGAAAGAGACAGCTGTTCCAGAAGCAAGGAGCAAGGCTCCTCCTGACAGATCAGGTTCTGGGGGAGTGCTTCCCAAATCTGTCAGAGAAGTTGGTTTGCACCTGAAGTTTTTATACGCTTGTGACTTCTGCCCCATGCAGGCAGCTGCAGGCGTGTCCTCACTCGCACAAGTGCCCAGGAACTGGTGCAACGTCTCGGGGCAGCACCCATGCCAGCCCTGCCAGTGCCGGGCAGACCAGGCAGATGTACCACCCGTAGCCTCCAGGATGGCAAGCATGCTCCCCATCACCACTGACTGCTCATCCAGAGAGAGCTGAGACCAGAAGAGGTGGAACAACAATGGCTGTGCAGCCCTGTTTTGAAACCTTCCTGTTTGCACAAGTCAGAAACCAAACCCAAACAGCCAACACTGTTCACCGTGAGATGAACAGATGACAAAACACCGAGTCTGTGGCTTCACTAGATACTGAATTTCTGATAGCTTCTGAGCAGCGACTAGCAGCACAAGTCTAGCAATCGCATCCTGGGGTCCTTTGCTCTCGCTGCAACTCTGTCTCTCACTGACCCATAAGTGAGGCAGAAACATAGGTAAAGGGTTTCAGCATCTACACCAAGCTCAGTCCAAAGAAGATGAGTCACTAGAAATTAACCACCAGTCAGTAGGCAATCAGAGCCAAGGCTCTGTACGAGTTTGTGCTGACCAAAGCTTTCATAGCTCTGACAGGTTTTGAGAGAAGCTCCAAGGACAGCTCGAGCTCTCGCAGCACTCCTGGGTCCTGTCCTGGACTTCACCACTGGGCTCACAAAAACGTTCAGCTGCAAAATCCAAACACTCATCTATTCCTTCATCTCCTTCAGATGCCTGCTTGTGGTTTCAGGATACGTGTGGACCCAGGTCTTCAGGCTGCACGTCCAGGTAGGGACATATCAACCAGCTACCACCTGGAAGAGTCCCACGCTTTATCCAGTCAACTTCCCTAATCCCACAAAAAAACAAAACAAAACAAACAAATAAAAACAGAAAAAAACAACCCTCTCACAGCCATGGCACACCGCTCAGGCAGGTCATGTATCAAGCCAAATCCAACATGCTCAAGAACGCAAGGCTTTGTGAGTCCACGTTTTCTGAGGATGAAGGAAACTGCTGTATTAATCTTCCCTTGCCAGTTACCACAATCTCTGCATCCTGCCCATGACTCTGTCTGAATTAGAACAAGTGTTTTAGAAAGAAACATCAAATCTTCATTTCACTTCAGGGATGATGAATCTACCACAACCCACGTTCAGTGTCCTGACAATTCACTGACTCCAGGGCCAGAATACAACCCTAAGGTGGGGAATCCATGTCAGCCTTGGTAAGTTACTCCGGTGGTTAAATATCCTCAAGGTTAAAAAAAAAAAAAAAAAGTACAAAACACTCTGCCCTTGTAGTCTGAAGCTTTAATTTCAGCTTCCACCATCCTGTTTCATTTTGTGTTTGTCTCCACATTGATGAGTCCCTGCTACAAGCTGCCTCCTCCCATATAACCATCACAAACTTTGCAGGGTCAGATCATTCTCCTAGGGTCTCCTCTACACTTCTCATTTGCTAACATCTCTCCCAAAGTACAGACTCGGGAGACAGCAACGAACATACCAACGGCAGACAATACACAGGAGTTGTCCATGAGGACTAAAGGTTACAGTAATCTGTCGTCACCCCGTACAAGTCTTAACGGTCACAGTCATCTCCGAATGACCACATAATTCTAGTCCAGCTGCGCCCTGCAGATCTGCTGGTCCTCAGGCATCTCCTGCCAAGGGAAGTGCATGCACAGGGCACAGAGTCTGGGAATGGTCAAAACTTCTATCTGCACAGAGGCAGTGTTCATGAAATGCCCCTATGCTGCCTGGAAGAGATGGCAGGACATCAGAGAACTTATAAAAAACACAAGAAACTCTTAAGAATATGTACCCATAAAGTTACAGGCAACTGTATTCCTGCTGCTGCATCCCTCACATGTCAAGTGTTTTCAAGGGTCACCTTTCTCTAGCAGAATTAACACATGCATGCAACCAGGAGATGAAACGGCTGGATGACAGCAACAGGAGCAAAACTCAGTGCAACTAACACAGCCCTGCTCACCTGCCACCACATCCATCCACACAGCTAGAAGCAAGAGTGCCCACTAAGTGGCAAACCCTCAGACAGCAGCTAGGCAAAGCAACGTATGAGAAAGGCATGATTTCACAGACGTGGTTTTGGAGTGTTTTTTTGGATATAGTTACACAGACAAAATAGATTCAAGATTTAGGAGGCTCCTCACAATCTTGAGCACTGCAGAGCAGAATTATGAAGAACACCTGCATGATACCTGGTCACCTGCAGGCTCAATATCACCCTGAAGGACAACAGGCCAGTCTTGATTTCACACACACTGTACTACTAGATACCAGAAACAACAAATCGAGACATAAAGCCCTGAAAACTCAAAACTACAGTCACCCAGAGCACACACACCTCTCCTGCAATACACAAGCAAGATCTCAAGAGAAGGCATTCTCTACTCCTTAGAGGTCAAGGCATTTCCACTGCAACGGAGGCAACACTAAAGCCTTTTAGGTTTTTTCCTCTCCCAGATCTTTTTTTTTTTTTGCTAGTATATACACAGAGCACAGAATAAGTGTAATGTATTCAATAAAACTGATATTTAATCCCTGCTTGATTTCCAGCACAGCAAAGGAAGGAGACATCTAGCACTACTCACATCACTTAAGGTGTGCAGATACTCTGGTGACAAGGGTCTGAAGAGCAAGACAGAACAGAAACCAGCAGCTTCCTTCTCCAGTACAGAGAGCAGAGGGAAAAGCAGCAGCCGCCAGCACAGAGCACTACAGTTGTCCATTTACTGCCTTTCTGGCCAGGTGACACCAATTAACTTGCTCCTCTAGGACCACAGCATGCCCTGGGGGGCTACTCTGCCTGCCCCCAGCTCCTGTACTGGCAGGTTTAACCCTAGCACCTCCGCTACAGGAGGACTCTCTGGATTCAGAAACCACAGCTCAACAGCCCTTGAACACGGGGATCTACGGCGTCACCCTCTCTTCTATACAAAGGGGTGACACGCAGACACAGCAACCCCCCTGCCGCGGCATGTCTCAGATTTCTCCTCAGCACAAGACATTTTGCCTTTTTTGCCTCATTACCACCTTACATGCCCTTGCCCATCTCATTTCCAACCCTCTGGTGGGCAATCAAAGAGAAGAGTGGGGCTGTTACAGCACTTAACTGCAGAGCCCAGCATCGCCACTGTGCTGCTGCACATATTAATGCCTCACCACGCTGGGCATGTTCATTAGTACTGCAGAGCAGACGAGCAGTTCGGTTTGCAGGAGTCACAGGCTTTCAGTGGCATTAAGCAGCATTGCCAGTGTGAAGGACGCAGCAGCAGCACATGCTTCCTTAGCTCTTGAACACGGAAAAGCAGCCAGAGAGCTCTCTCTTAGCCGACTCACACTGGTAACTCAGCACACTGCCCACTGAGAACAAACTCATAGCCGCACACCAGCGCCAGGCTGCCAGGAAGAAGAGAAATCTAGGAGAAATTCAAAGGCTTTGCCAAGCCTTATCACCCTGTTTGTTCATTTCCCCCTGCTCCTCACCAGCAGGCTGCTCTCCTGCAGGAGGAACCCCGGGGTTCAGGAAATCCCTGCCTGCTGCCTGAATCCTCTTCCACTGAAGTGCTGTGATGCGCTTTGCCATATTAACACCACTCAAGCAGCTAAAATGCCTTGTCAAAAAGGCAAGAAAGCATCTTGGAGGTTATTACAGGCTGATGAGATTTTCTAAACCCTCACTGCATGAGCCCCACTCTGAGGAACATTTCAGGATCAGACACTTTACATGGGGACTAGCAATTGCAATTTTAATTTTCTCGCTGCAGCTGAGAAAGCTTCTCCTTAAAGACAAAGGGATTAGGAATCCCCCAGATCCACTCAAAAGCTATATAGAGAGTAAATCCTGAACTGTAAAGCATTCAGTGGCCTCTTGGGAAGGAATCCCTGCCCTGACACATCATTCTCACCAGAAGCAGGCAGAAAAGCACACTGACTCACACAGACCTGCTGCTGGTGCTTTAGCAGCCACCCTTCAGCCCCACGAACTCTGGAGTGAAGGCTGCTGCCCAAAACGCTAGTTGCAAGACCACAGCTACGCGAAACTCAGCAGCCAGGGAGCCCAGACAACAGAGAGGCTTGAGTGTGTGCTGCTCACTCAGCCCGGCGCTCACCATCTCTTTCTTCCCTTTACACATTAAGTGCAGCACAAAGGACAAAATTGTTCTCGTTTCTCACACTCTGACCTTTGACTGAGAACAACAGTCATACAAATCATGCAAATTCAAGAAGCCAGCAAGCCTCCAAAAGAGATAGAACCTACTTCCACATTCAAAGGAGAAGACGGGGGCAATATCAGCTTAGGCACCCTGAACCCAACCAGAGGTTTATGCTTCCTCCACCCGGCCTCCAGCACCCGTACACAGCAGCAGGTGCTTAGAGAATGGCTGTAAGAAACAGCACATGCTAAGTGATCCTTCTTTCAGTGCCTTGCAGCTTCCAGGAGCTGACAGCTAAGGGGATTTTCCCGAGCCAGAGACCGCAGGAGTCCTACTGTCTAACAGACACTGCAAGCATGTCTTCCATAAATATATCCTCTCCTTTTTAAAAATCCATTCACATCCTTGGCCTCCACTGTGTCCTGCAGCAATAAATTCTGCAGTTTAACACCATACTGTAAAAAAAAAAAAAAAAATTAAAAAAAGCACTCCTCTATCTTAAGGGTGGAGCCAATATTTCTTTGAGCACCTCCAAGTTCCCATATTATAAGATTAGCAGGCAGCCTTTCTCCAGACTATTCATGAAATTACAGACTGCTGCCACAGCATCTTCAACCATTTATTTCCCAAACGGGTAAGTCCTAAACTCCACAAGGGTATCTCCTCGTGCAAACACCACTGAATGCTACTGATCACCCTCATTACCCTCTCTGTACTTCACTAATACAGCTGTATGCCTTTGGGAGAGGGGGGGACTTAAGCTGTCAGATGAGGGCACATCACGGATTTACACTATGCACGTTGATCATTCTTGTTTTGGTCCTGACAGCTTTTCTAGTAATTCTCAACTTTGTTTGTTGAGGTGGGTTTGACCAGTTCCTGAGCACTGCACTGACTTTACAGACAGCATTGCTTGTTATCTCTTTATTTATAATTATTATTGACAGTGCTACAGAAGAACCATTACTCCAAGATCTACTGTCTGAATGCCAATACCTAATTGACTTCTTTTGCTGTGTACGTACCATTTGGGCTATTCCTCCCTATGTGCATGGTTTGCATTTATTAACTCTGAACTTCAGCAGACATTTATTGCTCATTCACTCTGCATAATGCTATTGCCCTACAGCTCTCTGTAGTCAGCTTTCAGGTTACATATCCCAGGTAAGAGCAGATACTGCATTGTCTGTGGACTGGCCAGAGAGAATCAGACAACCATTCTCTGCCTGAATCTGCAGACAGCTCGTAGCAGTTCGAGTAGTACGTCACCTTCTCCTTTAACACTGGTAGCCATCTCACTACTGCTTTTTTGAAAAACAAAATTACCGATCATATGCTTCTGAGCAGCCCACTGACACCTTTGCAATTTCAAATGCCAAGAGCTCACCGCTCTCTAATTAGTGACACAGCCCTCCCCTCCTATCCAAGGCGCTTTGCAGCATGACACTGCACTTCTTAGAAGTGAAGCACTCAGAAATTTAAACATCTCCTGTGATACTGAATACACCAGGTTTGATACGAACATATGAAGCACAGAACTCAAGCACTGCCAGAGCCACTCAGCTCATCACATCAGCTTCCACGGGCATCTGGCCCTGGCTTTTCTGTTTCCTGTGATGGCAGGCTACAAGCCGACCAAGAGGGCAATTCTGCCCGGCCCATCACCGGGATAGGGTGCTGCAAGGCCCTGAGGAGTCCCAACACCCACGAGATGATGGGAAAGGGCCAGGGAAAGTTGCTGTGCTGTCCCAGGTTTTATGCCTCGTGCCACTGTTTCCACAGTCCAACCAGAGGATATCGCCCACGGGAGTACTTCCAAGAGACTTCTCAGTTGACCTGAAAAATTTAAAGCCGTGTAGGAAGTAACTATAGCCAGAGGATAGATGAAGAGGTGGGGTATTCTTTACTTGGAGCCAGCAAGGAGAAGAAGGGACTGTGTGCTTATGGGCTGAGGTCCAAATTACGGTGGAAACCAGAACGATTACACAGTCAGCATTAAAACTCTTTGTGAAATGAACAGCAGACACTAAAACATCGAGTCCTTGTGGAAATCTTCAAATTCGTTAATAATGTATTTAATTTTCTCTTCTAAAGTTTGTTACGGAAAAATGGGCAAGCAAAAGGCATTAGCAGGGCTGCTACCAGGGCTGGGTTTGATCGAGCTGCAGGGACGCCAGACGATGGAAGTCGCCTCAAGGCCAGCAACGGCCCTGCAGCGCGCAGCCGGGTGCCGGTGCCCTCGCTGAGCTGCCAACCACCCACCAGGCCTGGGCACGGACTGGGGCTCGCGCCAGCCCGCGGGGAGGCCGCTGCCAGCCCGCGGGGAGGCCGCTGCCAGCCGGGGCAGGGGCCGGCTGCTGCCACCACCCCGGTGCGCCGCGCCGAGCGCAGCCGCCCGCTTCCAGCCGCCCGCTTGCGTACTGGAGCCGCGCTCACTGCTTTTCCCATAGGCTCTGCTTCGGCAATCTGCAATCCAATTTGCTTGAGACAGAAACACCCACACAAAAGTGAATGAGGGAAGGGAGTAGATGAAAGGAAGGATTCATTTCTGATTAGCAGCCGCCCCCACAGCCCATTCCTGCGGAGACCACAGAGGGATGAGCAGACCTAGCCAGGGCAGAGAAATGCACTCTTGCTGCAGCAACAGCAGCTCCTGGCACGACCGAGTAAAGCCAGACACGCGGCATTAGCTAGCTCTGCAGACAGCACAGCAAAAAGCTGCTTTTGACTCACTCGGCACGCACGCGTTTCCAACGAGTCCCGCAACACTGAGGGCTCGCGCACAGCCACAGTCCCGCGGCCCAGAACCACGGTTCCCCAGCTCTTCCAGCTGGAATGGGCTGCAAGCATTGTTCTCCCTGTCCCCTCAGCCCTTCCCTTCCCTGCCTTCTCCTCCTTGCATTTCTACTACTACTTCATTTCTCATTCTTTTCATTTTTTGTTAAAAGCCTGGGTTAACTTATGAGGACTGCAATGCCACCTTGAACACATGACCAAAAGCAGCTGATGACAACAGAGCCTTGGAGCACCTCAATGTCTCAAGTTCATCAGGTCTGTGAAGGGCTTATCATATTTTGCACTCTTCCAGTGCCAAGCAGCAGGCCTGAAAATAAGGAGGTGCTTATGACACACAGGGTAGTTCACTGCATGGAAACCCAAAGCAGCACCAGGAGAGGAAACTGTTCGTTTCGTCCTGTTTTAAGAGGACTAGAGTTCACCCTGCTGCTCCAGATCACCACAGCTACTTCAGCTCCCCAAAACAGCTGGTAGCAACAGAAAATGATCACGCACAGGGCTTTCAAGTGTTGCTCCCTTCTGAGACAGAGAAGAAATGTTAAACTGAAAGTCTTAACTACTCTGTTCTTTTTTTTTCCTTTAATTTCCATATTTAATGCAAGGTTCAAAAGGTTTTTAAAGCCAGTCTCTGTAAAAAGAATAAGCTGGTAACAACCATCCTTTAGCCGCACTATTATACAATGAAAACCAGCTTCATCAATATCTTCTTTCTTGCTAGTCCCAAGACAGTGCCCAGCACTACCCCTCCTCAGGTTAGGAGAGGGGTATTTATTCTTTATTCTCTCGCTGCTGCAGGTTAAGCAAGATCAAGCACAAGCAAAGCCATCACTAAGCCACTGTATAATGCCAAGTGTGCCCACTTACTTAAGAGCACGTAGAGTTCCAGTCTCCCCACACCAAAAGTGACAGAGAACTAGAAGTTCCAGAAGAAGGCAATGAGAGCAAAGGTCTGGAACAGCTTCTGCACTAGACCAGGACTCTTCAGGTTGTAAGACAACTGGAAGGGAGGTCAGGGGAATCATGCATGGCTGGGAAAGGACGAACAGACATCAGCTGTTCTCTGCTTCTTGTAACACAAGATGCAGGGTGCATCAACTGGCACTCTGGGCCCTCCCTGGGGATCTTCAAGAGCCGCCTGGACGTGGTGCTGGGCACCAGCTCTGGGTGGCCCTGCTTGAGCAGGGGTGGGACCAGGAGGACCGGAGGTGCCTTCCAACGTCAAGCATTCTGTGACTCTTCACACAACAGTTAGGCTGTGGAACATCCTGCTGTAGGACACTACTGACAGTGCAAGTTGTCACAGGTTCAACTGTAGAAACTAATGAAAGGGAAAAAAAATTGATCAAGAGCTACAAATTAATACTCCAACTTCCAAGCTTCCAGCAAAGTATCACTATGCGCCTTCCTGTCTTAATCCTGCTGCAGACCGCTGCTTCCAGCCGCTGTCATAGACGAGAAGTGGAACCAGATGGCCCGTGGTCCTGATCAAACACCACCATTTTCATATTTTTCTATTAAAGGACAACAACATGGAGAAGAGAAGATGCATTTCCACTGAGCTGCCATCACAGAAAGCTACTATTGCTAACTGGGACAAGGTGATTACACAAGGAATATGATACTTATTATAGCCTCACAGGGTAATTGTGTCATACCGCACAGACAGCAGTTTGTATGATGTGAACTCCAAGAAACATTGGAGAAGCTCACACTTTATTGCATTCAATCTAAGCAATCCCCAGAGCAAGGAGACCCCAGGAAGCATTACAAGCAGGAGCTGAGACTTCTGGGTAGCTGCCATACTGTCAAAAAAAAAATCAGGAGAACACAAACTGCATGACACAATAAATGGGCCACCTCATCTTCATGTCAAGTGCAATGCTGATCACTTCACTTTGAGAGTACTTCACAACTACAGAAAAGTTAACGACCAACAAATGACATGACCAGAGCCAGTGAAAGGGCTTTTTATGATAAAAGGCTGAAAATCCTGGGATCTTGTGAAGAAGAAGAAGAAAACTTAAGTGGGGAAAGAGGTTTCATTATTGTATTTCTTCATAAGTACCGTCCTGTACATGCTTTTTAGTTTTGATATTAAGAAAGATGTGTTTGCTGCCTGTCTGCCACCAGTATCCTGACACCAGGTGGCTTCTCAGGAGAGACTAGAAGTTAGCAGCCCAGTAAGATGTACACGCAGCAAACACTTCCTCTGGTGTATGGCTTACAACATATGCCACCCATGTGATAAGTGCTGCAAAGCAAAGAAAACCTTTTGAGGGAGAAGAAATGTGCTCATTAATGAAGCCACTCAGGAAGGCAAGAGAAACTCATGTATAGAAAATGGAGATGGGAAGGAGTTGCAAATCCTTTGCAGCCACACAACAAGCAAGCCCTAGAGCAGCATCCCTGACAAAACAACTGCCAGGGAGGGGGGGGAAGGAAGGAAAAGAAAGCGATGAGGAAGGAGAAAAACATTCCATTTTTAGGAAAAGTTCTTAAAGGAGTGGTTCTGAAATATCCCAAGGAAGGCAAGGATGAAGAGCAAGTACCTCACGCGTAGTTAAAGGAGGTGCTCCATTTCTTAACTAAGAGTCAAATGCTACTGAAAGGTACTGGCTCCCAAAATTAACACTGGTAGGATGGAGTGTTGTTGGGACGTTCCCAGTAAGAACAGCAGGAGAGAGGCCTGAGCAGCAGCTAAAACACTGCTGCATTTGAAGCAGATCTTGGTAACACTTTTTTCCCCCCCTCCTTTGGAAGCAGTGCTTCCACTCCGAGTGCATCTCATGCTGTACTTTATTGTGCTTTGTAATGAGGGCTGCTTCAAGGTAAGCTGGCAAGCACTACTGTTCCTTGAAGACCTGCAACGCTCAAATTCACTGTAGCATTTCACACACAAGACAGGTTCCGGGACAGCGAAGAGCAGGGCTGTGCTTCACTGGCCTGCCTGCCAGACCCCAGCAGCAGGCTGCAGACACCAGCTCTCTCCTGCCCCACATCGGACAGGGAGTGGGATTCTTCCTTGCAGCCCCAGCCACGAAAGCCAAGCAGACAGCTCTGTTACTGGCCTTGTGAGTCAGCAGAGCCCCAGGAAATGCTCCCAAGCAGAATCAGCATTTGCAAATCTCATAGCATTTCAGGGAAACACTGGCAACAGTGGTGGCGGAGCTGCCAGTGCATTATGATGTCTAACATTTTTTTCCCCTAAAGCACTCAGTGACCCTATGTTGGCAGTGACCTTTAATGTGCCTGAAGTTAACTGTTTAGGGTGACTTTTCCTACACCAAACATATGCCTCAATGATGTTTTAAACAAAGTTCCTGCTATCCCCAGAACTGCAGTTCAGTTTTTGCTCAGAACTAAAATGGAAAGAAAACTTTTTCACAATGTCTAAACCAAACCAAACAAAAAATCTTAAATATTCAGACAGGAAGCTGTGACACTCGGACATATCAAATGAGGGTCTTAAATTTGGCAGAAGAGGTCTGTGTGGGTGGCAATAAGCACTTGACAGAGAAAAGCAACTAAATTTGCGAACAGTTTAAGCTTCAAAGAAAGTCACAGCTGAACACACGCTTGGTGTAACTTTCTCAAGTCTGCAGGTACGTGTCTGGAGCCTATTCACATGAAAGATGCGTGTTCCCTGTTTCTCTGGCATGGTAAGAGATCCAGTTTCATCATAGGGAGGAAAACACTCCCAAACCTGCTCCTGGACTTCCGCTTCTGTCATTTTCCATGTTGTCTGCTGCTGCAATCTGCCCTGAAGCTGCCCCCTGGACGTCCACAGAGTACCCATGAAACTGGGCCTCCTCCTCCTCCTGCCTCCCGGTATGGATGGCTGCCCTCCCATGCCGAGGCCGCAACAGATACCGTGGATTGGAAAAGCAAGCCTGTAAAAGCACAGAAGGTGCACAGCAATTTCAGCTGCCAGCTGTGGCTGTAATTATAAATTACAATGTTTAAAGGCAAAAGCCAACTACGATTCAATGTGAATTAGGAAGACAATTTTGTTTTTCATACAGAGTTTCCTCTGCCTCTAGCACTGCATCGACTAGAGACTGGCATCATCATCAGGAACAGAAGCCTGGATGGTTTAAAGCTATTTGGCCACCCCTGTGCTGAAACAAGGGGCCAGGCCTGTTTGGCCATACGTGGACATCTACCTGTGCTTCCTCTGTAGGCGCAGGAAAGAGATGAGTGTTTTTAAGATGGGCGTTTCTGGTGTGACTCTGCTCCACGTCCTGCTCGGCAGTGGGTGATGGGAGCAGATGGGGATGCTGTGGTGCACAGCGCTTCCTGGAGCCCACTCTGCCTGACCAGACACTCCCAGGTGACGTCCTTGCAGATCACAGGATTAGATCTCCAGCCTGAGAACGGTATCACAGGAGGGTATCCATCCCTCCTGACAGAGCTCAAATACTTATACCCTAGCATCGAAAAATCCAAACAATCTACACAAGGCCACCTGACCTCGGTGCTAACCTCTGCCAGCTTGTTCGCAGGCAACGGGGGAAGCAGCAGGGCCAGGTACTCTCCCCGCTGCTGTCAGGCAGCTCCTCAGCAGCAGGCAGCCAGCCAGAACTTTTGCAGAGACTCTCCTAGGATCAGCTCATTCCCTCCCACGGCTCTCACCAGACAACACAGGAGTACCTTCTTGGGAAGCATGTGCACCTCCTCAGCTGGTCTTCCCAAGTACTTCACAAGAGACGTACAGAAACAGAGAAACTTCAGGGATTGTGGGAAAAACAGCAGGATGGGAAAGGAAAGCCCCCTTTGCTACTCAACCCCATCCAGGATAGAAAGCAGGAATCAAGGAAGGAAGAGGAAAGACCCAGCTCCAAAAGCCCTTATAAACTCCCACAAACGAAGGGCACAGCAAGGAGAAGACTGGAAAAAGATGCAGAGGAGTGGAGGAAAAAAAATAGAATAAAAATTATAGTTACCTACTTCACGAAGCTGTTCGTCTACTGCGAAGCATGAATGAAAATGAAAGAGAAAAACCATGGGACACATGCATCAGCTGAGAGCAAAGCAGAAATACACAGAAACGGAGCACAAGCTGTCTCCAGCTCAGTCGCTGGGACACCTCTGGGCCACGGGCAGCGGCAGGACCTGACAGCCTGACCTCCTGTGGTCTGCTGATGCTGGCCCCACAGCTTCTCTCAAAGCCCTGAGGCCCACAGGCTTTCTAGCAATTCCAGCTCTAGAGGACAACGCTTCTTGACTCCTCTACCCCATGGACCTGCATCCATGAAACAAAACCATTCTGCAAGGCCTTTCAGTCCAAAACTAACAGAAAAGGAAATTCAATTTATAAAATAGTCTATGGAGAAAAAAAAGAAAAGAAAAGAAAAACAACAACCCAACCCTACACACTCCTCTCTCCCTCTTGCCTAGAGGGGAAATACACATTTTCATTTTCCTCTCCACACCATTTCCTCCTGAAATCTGGACCACTCACTATACTCTTCCTCTATACAGCTCGCTCACCCACCAACCCTCCCCATGCACCGTGTACAAGAGCAATTCTACATCAACTGACGTGCCGTTGCCATGGCCAGATGCCCACCACACAATGTATGTCCTGTTTGAGTGGTGCTGGATGTTGATGAGATTTTGGGTTTCTTGAAATCTCAACCCAGACAGATGTCTATCTAGTTTGTGCACTAAAGTCCTCAAGAGGTTCCAGGTGGTTCCAGCGCTGAATGAGTAATCACACCATCAGGAGACATATAATACCTACACTTCCAATCGCTTTTTATTCTAGACTATCTTTCTTTGCTGGCTTTGCCCAGTTTTGAGTTTCTGTCCTTCCTCTGGCCTACATTCAGATGCTGACCAAAGGCTACTGAACCCTCAGGCACTGCTAAGTCCAGACACACCTTACTCCTTTCAAACAGATGCTGAACCTCTTCCCCTTCACCACCCTAACTCTATTGCTCAAGGGCCAGTTCCTGCATCACCCAGCCCAGAACGTGGAGGTGAAGCGTGGGGAAGGCATGGCCCCTTCCAGCACAGGGTCTGGTGCCCGTGCCCAAAGCGGGCTGGTGCCACAGGTCAGAGCCCTTGCGTCAGGCTCCAGCTCCGCACGTCACCATCAGCCGCTCCCTGCCGCGAGCCTTTGCTGGGACTGGGGCACTGTCAGAGATTGCTCCCAGGGCACCCACAGGGAAACCGCTACCCTAATGCTGGAACCATGGTCAGGGAATGTCCCTCTAGAGGCACAGAAGTAAGCAGGATGGAGAGATCTGGTGCATTTTCTAGGAGCTTCCTGAACCAAAGGGCCCGAAGAAAACACAAGTGTATATAAACGTCCTGCAACAGTGGATGACGACCTTGCATGCCTTGCTACTTACTGATGTTCTCCAGAGGAGATGTAAACAGCTCTATACTTTCAACTACTACAATCCTCAGGACAGTACTTGTGTAAATCGTGAGGACCCAAAACGCACATTCATCTTGAGTATGGATTTGGAAGCACCAGACCAAAGCCCACCAAGTCTGCAGGCACCTGACTGTCCCAGCAGACCCTGCCCACCACGTGCTTCAGGCCCACTCGTTACCAGGTTCAGCTCTGAGCTACCAGACTCGACTGCAGAAAGGATGCTGGAACCTGCTCAAACACCATGCTGCACGTGAACAGCCAGCACCCTCAACGCAGACCCCAGAACAGGCTGAGTACCAACGTGAGACATGCCATAAAAGATGCACAGCCCTTTCAAACCTGTTGCTACCACCAAATTGACAAGTGCAAAGAATATACACCAGTAAGGAGAGAAGCCAGGGGTTCAGGAGGCAGTTCCCCAGATGTCTAACAATTTGGCTACATAAGCAGGCTCTTGAAAATAAGCATGCAAACATACCGTTAGTGCTTCAGCTACTCCGCGCAGTTGTCCAGATGCAGACTTACACTGCTGTGAACACAGTACATGCACTCCTTCAGTGAGAAGAAAGCTAAGTTATCCTAGTGCACATCAAACCTGTGGCAACTAAAGCCTGGCAAGTTCACACCCGAGTTTTCCCTCTAATAATAGGTCTATGTGCCCCCATAGCCGAAAACTGGGACACTACTAAGGTCAAGCTGAGGCATAGAGAAGATGCTGACTTGAATTAATGAAGCATTTTCTAATTCTGGAAGGTAAATAGGGAGAGCTGCCAGCTCAGTGCACAACTAAATGTATTTGACTTGAACGTCTTACTAATTTAAGTGGTTTCTAAGGAAAGACAGACTATGTGTTGCTAAAATGGCAACCCTGATTTCCAACAGGTTATGTTTAGAGGTCATCTACAAAACATTTTAGCCCCAAATTCATTTGCCATTACTTCTGGCAGGAAGACACACCTTTGCCATGTTATCAGGTTGCAGCCAAGCCAACAAGCAAGCCTATGTTGTATTGCTAGGATAATCTAACTAATGATTACTACAAACACCCTCTAAAACCCAGAGAACATTTCAACAGAAAGGAGAATAAAGGGACTATCTTGTTTATGTGCACTTGTAGAAGTGCCCCATAACTCCCTCTAATAACTGATTTATAGCCTACAGAAATCTCAGCGAGGAAGGGGGAGCATAAGGAAACTTCTTCCCCAGAGCACCCAGGAAAAACAATACCCAAGGACCAAACCACAGGAATTTACATTTACTATCCATACATCCAAAAGTTTGTAAATAGCAACGTTGGTGAAAGGCGCCCACACACCCCAACCACCTTATACAGATCAGCAAAGTTATAACACCAGGTGCATCCCCTTCTTTTATCTGTTACTGATAAAAAAAATCTACTAAAATCTCAAGGCTCTGATGCACCAAAAGATTAGTTAATTTATATCAGTGATCTGATCTGAAATGTATTAGTCACAGCAAATCATATTTATAAGTAGATGCTCTTCTGCAGAATTAAAGTGAATATAATTTCTTTTATGACAACTATAGCTTCGGGAGTGAACTGAACTAAACTAAATTAACTATTTTAGCTCCAAGTCAGAGGCCACAATGGCTTTAAGTGGGTAAACTGGTCTATTACAAAGGGCAGCATGGACCAGCTCTTCTGGGTACCCTATCTAGTCAAGCCCTGAAGAGAAAAAAAAAAGTGGATCATGGGATCTAAAAAATAAAAACCTCAAATGACCACACTGTTGATAAGCAGATGTTCAGCAGTCAGTACTGTGCAGATGCTCACTGCAGACAGCCAAATAGCAAGAACTTCCTGAGTTCAAGAACGACAACGATCAAAAGTTTCAGCTAAACGAGTCACCAAAATCCAGCAGTAGACCTAGATGTTAGGGCCATAGAATAGAGCTTTGAGTAGAAATGCAATGAAAATTCTCATTAAGTTAAAGGCCAGTGGTGCTCCTGATGAGGCCAGAAGGTGCAATTACAGCTGGCCTGACTTCAGCCACCACACAGAGTCTCACCCAGCAGCTTCTGCACTGAGGAAGCAGCCCCAGGCAGGTCAGAACAGGGCTGGGCACTGGGCCGACAGCCACAAGCACATACCAAAGCCTTCACAAGACTAAGTGCGTACCTTGTGGTGCCATGCCCAGCTCACGTCTCCCCCCACAGACCTGTGGCATGCTGGCTAAAAGCTGCCACCAGAAGATACCTGTTCCTGGCTCACGCAGCCCCCAGGCGACCACCGCAGTTCAGCGGAGGAGCTCCCTGCTGTCCTTCAGGTGCATGAACTTGTACAGGAGTACTGGACGTCTCTCGAGTGGCTGGCTGCAGCAACCTTAAACAGCTGCCTTAGACTATAACATTTGTGCACCTAATGAACTGCAATTATTCTTACAATTAAAACTAAACAGTATTTAGGGGTAATGCAAAGAACTCACACAAAATCATTACCATCATGTATATTTTAGAAATAGGTAACATAGGCTCCCTTCATCAACCTGCTAAGAGTCTGCTGGGACACCCATCCATGCTTCCCATGGATGGGGTGCAAGACCTGTGTCCTGGCCTTAGCTTTTACATCACATCACACCCGAGCTCTTCCCAAGACTCAGCTCCAATTCAAGCCTTCCCTCCCTAAGGCTTCCTGCAAGTTAACAACTGATGTGCTGACACTCTCAGGCACACAGAGGCGGCAGAATCATCTCTTGCCCAGTCTGTAAGCAGACTGTATTAAACTGTCCCAACATTTTACTCAAGTATATCAATCACAAGACCACTGAGAAGGAAATGCTTCTTCTGACAAGCAGCAGGGGATCAAATGAAAATGGTAGTACACACACATGATCTGACAGCAAGCTTTAAGCAAAGAGCAGAGTATGTGGATCATTGCTAATTCTTAATCAAGATAAGAAACACACACACTAAGGACGACTCCTCACGCCCATCAGCTATTCCCAGCTGGTGTGACAGCAATGACTCTAATTTTAAGAGACTGTGACACTTCATTTAGAGAGCAAAGAGGCAGCCTCTGGTGTGTCTTACAGGTGTTAGACCCCAGGTCCATATTTAATCCACAAAGACGTGGCTGGATTCAAAGCAAGCTGTTACTGTCAGGCTCAGAGATTTCTGCTGGCACTCTTCTTCCTAAAGCTGAGGATTCAGATTATTTGGCAAGCCTGTGCCAGCAGAGTCCCAGACAGTCACACAACAGAGCTCCACCTTGGGAGCGAGCTGCTAAAGCGCCAGTCTCACCTCTCCGGAGCTGGAAAGCCTCGAACAGAAACACATCTGATCTTTATGCAAAGGACACCCACTGGTAGGTTTGTTCAGCCATTAATCAACCTCACCCTTAAAAGACTGAAGATATGAATTTAGTATTTAAATGAAGCACTGTATGCTGAGACAACCATGAACATCTGCCTCACTCCCTTCACAAACCGATGCTTCGGCCACATGGAAAGCAGTCTACACTGTGAAAGTATGATGATTCTTTAGGGAACGTTTTGCTGGTTCCAAGAGAAGACCAATATCTTTGGTGAATACCCACTTGGGATAGGTGAAGAGCGTCAGATTGATGACTGCCCTTTTCATTAACTTCCACAGCTGGATGTTAAAGACAACAGCAGAGCACACTCTGGACAGAAAGTGGATGCTGAAGTCAAACAAACCCTTGCTATGGCCTGCAATAGCCACTGCTAATGGTCAAGACAGGTGAAAGAGACAGCGGAAGTCTATCTATATCTGAGCTAGTCAACAGAGAAATAGCCTATTTCAGCGCGTGATTCATCAGACTTATTTTAAATGTCTAACTTGGGATGAGATAAATTGCACTTTTGAATAGCTATTTCTTACCACTGACTACAGGGAGTCTAGACAACTATCTCAGGTGTAGCTGTGTACATTAGACAGCCACATGCAGACAGATGAATCACTCCCTCTTGTCTCTGACAGCCTTAAAGCATCCCTCTGGACCCCGAGCGGAGACTCTGGGGACTCACCAGTGCTTCACATACGACGGCAGGCTTGCAGAAACGGGGTTACCCTGATCCCAGCCAGTCCCTGCACATGGACAGCTGCAGCCAAAGAGATTCTTGCCCATATCCCCAGGGGCTCTCCAGGAACGGCCACTCTGTCCCACCTTAGCAGCCTCATGCCCAAAGGGACATGCTCAGTCAAAGGTGTCTTTGCCATGACGGAGTCATGACAGCCTAAGTAGGAGCTTTTAAAGACCCCAGACTGCAGGAGGATGTATCTTCCACATACATTGCTCCTTTCTAAGACTGCCAGGTCACCCAGAGAAACCGCACAGAAAGCTGACTGGGGCGGGGGGGGCGGAAATCAGGCTTTCCGCCCTTTACAGAAATAACTCAAGTGCAACAGACAAAAACACTTCAGAAGAAAAACTTCCACAGCTGGGAAACTAGCTTGGGGAGGGAAAAAACAGTCCCTTCGTTACTGGGAAACTGCTCAACACAGAGCAATCCCGGAGAAAACCGACCTGGGACAGCCCACTTTCGCTGCATGGCTATGTGGACCTGATTCATCCCATTACCTGGTGGGAACTGCTCAGTATAAGAGACATCAAATAACAAGGAAAGCAATACATTAAGCAGACATGCAAATGTTAACAAGCAGGTCACAACGGAGGCAGCAATGAAGGCCAAAGCTCCCCTGGTCACGGACTGACAGGCAACGAGGGAGCTGCCCAGGCACGGCACCGGAGAGGGTCAGCCTGCGCTCCGCAAGCGACAGGGAAGGGAAACGTGACAAGCGTGAGTACCACGAGGCCTGCGCGGGGCTTGCAGTGATGAGTGAAACTTATTACGGGATATCAGAAAGGGTTTGAGGGACTACATAACTTACAGAAATTATATGTATAGACACACAGATACATAAATAAAATTCTGGGAATATAAAATTTTCTCTCATAACCTAACTCAAATTTCAAGCTATTTCATGGCTTAAAAAAAAAAAAGCCACAAGCCAAATTATAGGAGAACAGAACAGCCTGTTCAGCCACTGAGGGCCAGCAGGTCAGGGACCAGGGGAGTGTTGCTTGGTTAGGGCAGCTGAAGCCAGTGCCCAGGATACAGCTGGGACAGGCCAAGGATGGGACCGAGCTGAGGGAGAACTGCTTAATTTATCAGCAGTGGTCTAGGAATGGGATGGGTTGTGCCCGCAGGAAGATGGCTGGGTAGTACCAAGCAGCACCTGCCAGGAATTTGACTAAAGACATTCAGCAGCTAAAGCAAACCTCACTGTAATTTGATTTAAGACAGAAAGGCGATGCTAGCTGTCAGCACCTGATTGTCCTGAAAGCACATCTGACAGATGAGGGAAGTAGAGGAACATGTGGTAGATGAGATGAGACATTTGTATTTGTCCTGTGCTTCCTGAGTCAACAAGCAGCAAACGTCACCGCGTTAAGAACTGTACCTTGCTAGTAGAAACTGAGGAGGGAATAACCTTGGCTATTATTCTGGCAAGTACCTTGGTTCAGCAACCACTCAGGAGGACTCTAAATTCTTAATACTTTCAAACACACTGTTCAGCAGTGCACAGTTTAGAGACATTTCTCTTTGCTGTAGAGTTCAGATGTACACAAAGCATAGGGAATCAAGAAGGACCATCAGAAGGTGTTCAGGAGCATAAATCCCCCCCCGTCACCCAAACACATCTTCTGAAAAACACTCCCAATGTTTAATTAAGAGGATTACTTTTACTATTTTCCCCAGGTATTTGCACTTGTAAATACTGCAGTGCTAGAAGAGCAACCAAGGGATGAAGAACAAATTGGATCACAGGTTTGGTTTAAAAATTTTAAAAACAGAGTTACCTTCAGGAGAAAAATTTCCAATTCTTGGAAGAAAAAAGCCCATCCAAAAGCAAGATGCAAAAAGGAGACAGAGACACGAAGCCATTCTGAATAACTTGTTAGAAATAAGACTAATAAAATAAAGGACATTTTGTGTACTAGTCAAGCTCAAGCACGTATGTTTTGTCTGTCCTCTGAGAAGAGCACACTTGGGTCCACCTACTGAACTGATGCATGCAAGCCAAGTACAACCACCCCAATAAAGTCTGCTGGGAACCTTCCATTTCTCTGCCTGTGCGGCTGGGCTTAGGACACAGCCACTCATAGCAGGTACCCAAGAAAAACGTAGGAGACCGAGGATTTCAACTATGGAAGTAAAAGCTTTGATGCCAGCTTGTTCTTTTGACTTGTCAACAAGTTTTCTTCTCCTAGCGCGACAAGCTGGTAAGAATTCTGAACGCATCACTGCAGGTGCCAAGTACAAACACTATCATTTTTATGGCAATATTCAATAATCCAACCTCACACTGGGTACCTATATGACTTTCAAATACCATCTGAGAGCAGTAAAGAATTTAACTTTGGTATATTTCAGAAAGACACTGACGCAACATTACTCATTACTGTACATGCAAACACAGAGATGTTGACATAGGAAATGATTATTACCATTCTCTTTTAATAAGAGGAGAGAAGAAATTCCCTTAAAAACAGGTAAAGAAAGAATGAAAAATCCAAAACATTGCAGGAAAGTCTTCTTGACCTAAAGTTTTTCAAACAAACTTTAAAGCTTCAGTGTGAATACTCACAGGCAGCAGAGTCCTGTGAGGGAAACAGGCACAACAGGACAGACTGTATACCTCTGCGATTTCCATTAATAAAAACTCTGTATCTTATATGTTTATGCTTTCAGCACCAGCATGGTGTTACAGGTATAATAAGCATCTTTGTAGAAAGCTGGAGTGGAAAATAGCTGATGTCTGAAGAAAGTTCTCCTAAGTTTTGAAGACTAATATTTCCTGGCAGAAGAATTAATGCTGAAGAAAAAAGGAAGGACCAAAAAGTTTTAGAGATGTTTTTATAATAAATGAGCAAAATCTCTGCAGCCTTTTCCCTGGATGGAAAGTAAAGTTGGAGGCAAATGGACCACAACAGTTCAGGCCAATTTTGTCCTCCCTGCAGCAGAGAACAGAGATCCTCATTCTGTTCTGCCTGACACTGTCTCTAAATCCTCCCTTCGTTTTCTGATTTTTTTCATTCTATTTTTCAATCCTTCATTTCCAGAAGGATTATTTGAACTTAGCTGGACGTTTTCAGTTTCACAGCACCAACAATCCAGAAGCCATGCTGTTGATCTGCAACACGTAAGATCTCAGTGGAAAAATCCTGCCCTAAACTCAAAGAAATTTAGCACAGCAGAAGGCAGGACTTATGACAGACAGCAATCCCGAGAGGTTGTATAATTCTCATACCAGGCTACAGCAACCAGCCGCATCTTGGCTTCTTCCCATCTCTTTCAAAATGACCTTCCTTCTTGTTTTTTTTTCTGTTGGGAACAGAAAGTTTCCTAACCCTTGTTCGAAGGAAAAGGCCTCCCCAGTAATTCAGATTCCCTCCCAGTCCTGAAGTAGATATAGAAACACTTGGCAATAAACTCATTCACAGAAAAAACGCTAGGAAGGGAAATGCAGGATCAAAGGGTTTTTGATAACTTTTGTTGCTAGTGATCATAAAAAACCTCAGCTTAAGTGTGTGCAAAGACAGTAGCTTCTCCACTCAATATGCAACCACCGGAGTCTGCTCCAAACAACCATCCAAGGAGCTCTCAGCCAGCAATACAGGTGTTGATGTCCGACACTGTCTCCAAATACAACTCTGGGGACTAACTTCTGATGCCAAGACGCAGCTCACCTATATTTGTGCATGCACATTACCTACTTCACTCGGGGATCAGATCGGGGCTGGGGTCGCTGTTTGCGGCGTCAGCTCTGCGCCCTCCCAGAGCACGCCCTGGGGCACCTGCACAACACACAGAAGTACCGCCTTCGGCGAGCAAGCACGCGTATCCCTTCAGATCATGCTGAAGAAGCCTGAACGTGTGCAGCCTGTTCTGTGGCAAAAATTAAACTTTAAGCAGAGTGAGAAAATTTTAGGCCAGACCAATTTTTCTACCTGTAGTTTAGGATTACTAAAAATAGAATTTATAATGCCAACTGGTGGCAGCTTTAATAATCGTACAGGGATTACTTGTTCTGTGTGTCCCCAGGGAATCTCCATTTCTTCCTCGCACTGAAGTAAATTTTGACACTTCTTCCCGTTGCACTGTCCTCACTAGACACCCCGCAGCCTCTCTCTTAATTCTAATGTTAGACCATAACCAGCATTTCAGAAATCTTATAAGAATTCAATAATCCAATACTTTCCCCTCCTCCCACCGTCCTAATGTACCTCACTGCCTCGTGGGATTTGATCATCATCTGTGGCAAGTGCCCAGAGCCCAAACGTCCGGACCTGCCACTTGTGCTAGGGGCTGCCCAGCTGGATGCTAGCGTCCAGCAGACCTCTGGTCACCTGCAGCTGTCAGGAAGGCAGGGTCCTCAGAGCTGAAACCCTCACACTCCTACCCAGGCTTTTTGGTTTTCTTTCCTTCTAGCTTATGCCGCTGTAGTGGGCATAATTCAAAACCACCACAAGCCTGCAGCCAGCTCTGAATGGAAGAGACCACCTATTAAAAACCACTTCTCTCCCTGCAGCCTAGGTCTGTCCCAACACCAAACCGCCAGCCGGTGATATTCTGGGTGTCAGGGCCCAGGCCAACGCTGGCTACCAAGAACTAGCTCCTGGAGAAACCCAACACAAGCACACAGCTGGAGCTACACGACTTTGTAAGAGTCAGCACCAGAGAGTTCGATGCTCTGACTTCCCGGAGTAACCCAGCTAGTCAGCACCCTCTTCAATAAATGGAAGGGTAAAGTTATAGGATAACCTTGGAACAACTGGAACAATTGAATTGAAACTGCGATCCAAGTTGTAACACCTCTGAAGAAACGCCAAAGACGAAGTACAGTCATCTTTGTCTCTTAATTTAAGAAGTGAATAAACATGCAGAAGGTTGTTTCATAGCTTAAGCTAAAAATACATATTCAATATTCCTAAGCTTTGGAAGGTTGTTCTTCTTTAAAAAAGTGAAACAGTATATATAAATTCTATGTTCTCTTTACCTTAAATCACTTGACCAAAGTGATGAACCTTAAATCACTTGACCAACCAAGACTGTAAGCACAAAGATATATTTATTTGTAACAGAAACCAAACTCATTTAAGAGAAGAGCTAAAGGATTGATCAGAGGCATAAACAAAACTTAACTGCAGGAAAAGATTTAAAGAATGGGGCACATTAATGGCAAAACAATGTGTATTTAAGCAGATACAAAACAGACATAAAATGGTAAGTGGAATTTCAAGAAAAAAAACAGAGCTTCCACGGAACATCTGGACAAGAGAATATAAACTGAGTAACATTTATAAACCACCAAAATCAGATACTTTTCTACATTGTTCATAGCTACCTGTATTACAACACAGCTGGCATGAAGAGCGCAGCAGGGATGAGAAAGAGGTCAGATACATAAAACAAGAGCAGATGGAGTTACGCTAGGCAAGATAGAACCGAGTCCGCTGACTTAGCAGCTGGCAGCTGAGCCACAGCTGGGAAACCCACCTCCTGCAGACCCCACCACCCTGCGCCCGCAGCTCACGCGCAGCAGCCCCCTCCCCAGCACTGCCCGACCCCTCGTGCTGGGGACAGGCCACGTCGCAGCTACGCTGGAGCATGAGCATGCTCGCTGGCCAGTCGCGAGAGTCAGCTGGCTGCTTTGGCCACCCGCTAGCTCCCACAGCTCAAGCAGGTCAGCCTTGAAACCTCCACAGGTGGGACAAATTTGTTTGAAATTTACCGTGAAACAAATGAGGAGGAGAGCAGGAGAGCTGCTTATATCCAACTGCCTTAGGAGAACAATTTAAAACAAGGACCATGGATTTTTCTGCTTTGGGGCACAAGCCATGTAACGACTGCGGGCTTACCATACCTTTTGCAGGAGACACATTAGCTGATTAGAGACAAATTAATACACAGTGATAGGACCTTGCTCAGGTCTAGGAGAGAAATTACACAAGCCTGTGGTGGAAAAGTGCTACTTCTATGTCCCACTGACCTGAAAGGCAACAAGATTATACCCAGCCACCTGGTCACCATAGGTTTGGCCATGCAGTTCTACATATACACAATAAAATCCCCATTTATTTAAAAAAAAAAGGCAGCAAGCTTTTCCAGGTCCCTAACATAGTTTGGTTTTATTCGGTTCATTTTCTTCTGACTTTCATAAGCAATCCCTATTTTCTTTTTTCTTCCATGACTCATTTTTCAAAGTTCCTAACAAGAGAAAATAATGCATCCAGGTCTCAAGAAGCTCTCTTTATTCCTGAAAAATCTTTTAATTTCCCAACTCTGACCACTAGACAAACAGCACAGAAGCACAGTGCCCAAGCTCCCACAGCGCATAACCTTGGCCACCGAATTAGGATGTCTTGTACACAGCTCCAAAACAAGGCAATGGCCAAGTCCCACCAGAGCACGTTCACGGCCGCCGTGCTCAATGCAGAGCACTTCTGGTAAAGCCACGGCAGAGGACACGTGCTGGAACATAACGCGGGCAACGGGGACTGCTCCGCGCTGCTGTCTTCATTTCCCTCCAGCACATGGAGGGAAGACGACTGCTGTTCTCCAAGGGCCTGGTAGGAGCCACGCTGGTGGCGAAGTACTTCCAAGGAACTTGGGCCTGCAAAGAACCCAAACAGCATTCATCCATTCTCACAGACCAGCTCTCATCAAACTCATGATGTCGGGGTCAAAGAGTTTTCAGTGCATTCCTGTCCCCAGGACAGTAAAGAGTTCCTCAGACGGAAAGCAAGAACGGTCAGCATCTGAGGGCTACAAGAGAAGCACCAAGCACCGCGACCTGAGGGCAACGGGCCCTCGAGGACATCCAGCCTTGTCCACTACCACGGGGAAAGCTCTGCCAGCCAGCGGCTGCAGGACAGAGTGGTGCTCAGGCTGAGGAGACCCAGGGGACAAGGAGCACGAGGAAACGCTCTGCAGCATGAGGTGGGACACGGCTCAAGCACCACTGAAGGCGCACATAACACTTTATCAGAGCCACACCAAACCCTGGGATTCCTCCTTGACTGATCACTAAAACAAGGCTAGCAGATAGTACCCACAACTAAGTCATTTCATTCGTTAAGAAAGGAAAAATCAGTCTCCTTTTTCCAAACAAGAACGTGGTCGCAGTGCCTTTGATGTCTTGCAGCCAGATCACGCAGTCTGTTGTGTCTAAGGCACACCAACAAGTGACTAAAACAGCCGTGAGCACTGTTACTTCAGAAGGCAGAGGAGACTGAAGTACGAAGTGTGGAAGGTTCTAGAGCAGCCTCCCAACCAGCCTAGCAGGAGGGAAACTTCAGCAGTTTTACAGGTGGAGCACGACCAGTTTACAGGCAACTGTATGGTAAAGCCACACAGAGCCAAGGACTCAACTCACTGACCACAAGACTGCTTCTCCACCTCCGTTCTCTCAAGACTAAAAACAAGAATTACACAGAAGCAGCAATCTGCTGAGGAGGCAGCTGTTTGTCACCCCATTGCTCTAGGTCACCATGGGCACAGATAGTTTGAGGGGGAATTTTAAAGCTTTGGCTTAATTCTCCAAGTTATTAGTGATTCCATCTCTAACCACCTGTATCTAAATGCCACAACAACTGCCTTCCTGCAGGACAGCACGGATCCTGCAGCCCAGAGTGAACTGTACAGGAGCAGTCTCTCTCAAACATTTCTGGCTGGATAAAGAAAGTCCAGAGGAAACTAGCTGGCTGATCAAACAAAACCCACAAAGCCTTCCTCTAATAAAAACCATCTTCATTGTGCAATAACAACTTTATTCACTACTAAAATAATCCACTCTATCTAAACAACCTTCAGCACAACCAAGAACTACTATGACAATAATTCAACAAAACCATAACCCACAGACAACAGGAATTCAGACTGCCATTTATTTCACGCAGGGTTAGCTTAGATGCTGCAGTAGGGAATGTCAATAAGGAACTACACTACCAAGGAAGACTTACTGTTGGATGCACCTAACAGTTGCTTGAGCCTAATCACGAAGTGTAAAGAAATGAGACTCCAAAACCAGCACGGTCATAACGTTCCTAATTTTCCCCTAGTTTCCAGGCTGGTGATTGAATCCCCTCGTTGTGCCTTGTCCATGAACCACTTCTCCCTGTGACCTTGTGATTTCAGTGCTGGTGACTACTGGTTCTCCCTTTGCTTGGGGCTCTCTCATCTCATTTCATTTCTCATTATCAGTAACAAGCAGATCAAGGACAGACTCTCCTCTACTTGCAGTCTTTTGCTATCTTACAAATGAAATACCTGTATTGATTATTGTCCTCTGTCATCCAATAGCTACCAGGATGGTTACACTGTATAGTCAAGATACACACCCTAACTTTCACCACACTCTCGAAACCAAACTAACTCCTACTGAAAACTCCTGAGGAAATCCGCCACATAGTGCAAGATCCAGTGCAACCATCAAATCTAGCATGTGAGACCCTTGCTTAACGTCAACATGCAGCAGAAATTTTGCAGGAGTCGATTTGCTTTTAACAAGGGACGCAACCTATGAACAAAACATTGGGTGAACATTCCTCAGCCTTCTCACAGGACAGGACACCAATAAGCAGCATTTGCTTCGTAGCTCAGTCATGCTTCAAACAGGACTGTACACAAACCCTCCTGTGGTTCACACAAGACAGAGGTACTCAGGTTACTCCACCTCAAACTCTTCTCTTTTCTGCAATTCTCAAGATAAAAAAAACTGTCAGATGTTTTGCCATTCTCCCCCTCTCCAATACTAATTCCTTGCAGCCCTAGCCTTACGAAACCACTGAATTTCATTGCAAACTGAAGGCTATCAAATCCCCTCACTAACACCGGGTATGAGGAGACACCAGCCTTTCCACAGCTTCCATGCCAGCGATCTCCTGTCCCACGAGACCTCCACCTGCCCAGCGCTGCCTCCCCACCTCTCACCCATGCCACGGGACAGCTCTGCGCTCAGACCCGCGCCTTCGGACACATTCTCCCTCACATCACAGGGCTCCCACCCTCCCACATTTCCCTGGACGCAGCTCCCCTCTCATCAGGTAACTGCCTCCAGCAGTTCTTTGACAACACTCCCCAAACCTGCTCCCACCCTTCCCCAACAGCTCTTCTGCCTGCACCCACCACACTTCAACACTCCCTCCAGGGCCCCCAGGTCTCTGGGCAGCTCCCAGCCCCCGTGTGCTGGTGCACCCTTTTCAGGACCCTCACCTGAGCTCCCCCAGGCTGACACAACAGCTGCTCTGCTCTTCGTGGCAAGGCACCGTCTCAAACCACACTCTCCCAGTGCCTCTCACTGCTGCTGCCCGTTTGTGGACAGCCTGGCACCCTTGTTAGCTCACAGCCAAACTGTGGCACCACTTCAGGGACCTTCACTTACCCCAGCTCCTATTTCCCACAGACTGGGTGCCAGAGCATTCCTCCCACCAACTGAAGATCACCTCGCTTCCAATAGCACCCACAAGTCCACCAACCATGACAAAGCACCGGCCGCAGCACTTCTGCTCGTGCGGTTGGTTTCCATTTATACCTATCGCTCTACCTGCCTGCAAAGCCAGGACACGCTGTCCAACAACTGTCAGTATTCCTGTCCCCACAGAAATAAATCAGCATCACAAAAGCAGTAAATAACTAAGCAGTGCCCATCTACACTGCCTTGAGATCCTTCACAAACGAGTCACTGAAGCGATTCTCTCAACTCCTATTCAGCCTTCTCAGCCACACATTAGGAAAGCCAGCTGAGAGTGCCTCCAGCTCAGAGGAGGTACTCCCTGTTGCAGAGCTCTTTTCCTCACCATGGTATGTCCCACAACTTGCTTTCTCTCTAGAGACCATATGAAAGAGACATGCAAACAATTCCAGGCGAATATATGCACTAAAGATTCTGGTGCAATTACTAAGGACTGGCATCAGGACCACCTACCTAATGCAAATGTATGAGGAGATAAAGAATCATGCGATAGAAAGCACTGGGTAAGTGGGTGAAGACAAATGAAAAGACGGGAAAAGTGCTTGTGACCCAGAAGCCCTGTCCATCTGGTGATCCCTTCCAGCCTTTTGGCAACAGACACCTTTACCCCATGACCACGAGATGAGCAGCTCCACACACCAAACGACAGTTAAGTCCAACTGCACAAAACCTTACCATCTGGCACATCAGCCAAGTCAGATGCTTCATGTCTACCTCTTCCTCCACTCAGGGGAAAAGAACACGTAGGTGAGGGCAACAGGCAAGTCTGCTTGGACTGTCACCTCCACAGCTGAGGTTTTCAGGATCCTCAGCACGGGACATACACGCAGTCCAACACGCTTCCGAAGGTCTAATGCGCTTCTGAACTAGTGATTCAGAGCATGGAACAGCAACCCTGTCTCCCAAGCTCGGATTCATGTTACAGCTAATGCAACTAGTCAGATTAGTGACTGCTCCAGCCCATATTATAAGAGGCATCAGCAAAAAAGCGGAGGCAGGAAGATGAAAAGAAGATCCTTAAACTTTCTGTGAAAAAGTACGGAATTAGCCCGCTTACAGAGTAAGTCTTTTCTTATTCCTGCCTGCTGGAAGCTGACTTATGACCTACCACAGGGGCTCATATGTCTTTCAAGAAGCCTGCCCAACATAATGGGCAATCCCATTATCCTTCTAAGCCTCTAATCTCCCCACCAGTTCTGCATCGCTGTGGCTCCACGGCGCGCATGGTTGGGAGTTTTGTTTAGCGAGCGTTTCCTTGCCCGCTTCCTGCTCTCGCTGCCCGTACCCCCCAGCCGGCGCATAGGAATCGGGGGGCTGCGCATCCCAGCCTGCGCCCTGCAGACAGCCCCATGGCAGGACGTGCCCCAGGGCAGCACAGGGTGCGCTCTCGAGGCATAAAGTCAACACTGGGCTGGGTTGAAAAGGGTTCAAAGAGACACCAACCTCTCCTCGGGGCCCCCAGCTGAGCACAGAGCCCCAGGGTCCTGTGCCGCAAGGCTGGCGCCAGGACCCAGAGCCCACCTGAGGGGGCAGAACCCCAGGGCCAGACCAAGGCTACGCCCGGGGCCTGACCGAGNCAGCCAGACCAGGATCCAAGGCCCTGCTAAGGGGCACGCACCCCAGGGCTGCCTCGAGGCCCCAGGCCCCGCAGCCCCCTCACCAGTGTCCAGAGCCGGCAGGGACCCCACGGCTCCACTCCCCCCGGGCCGGGGCCCCCCGCAGCCCCACGGTCCCCACCCGCCCAGGGGCGCGGTGGGGCCGCACCCGGGGCGAGCGGCGCCGCTGGCCCCCAGCCCCCA
>VXAL01004664.1:62271-156141 GCA_013399475.1 Chauna torquata
GGGGAGTAGCTGGGGGGGGGCTCGGCTCCCGGTCCCGGGGTGGACGCGGTGCCGGTGCGGGGGGCCCGAGGGGACGCAGCGCCCTCTGCGCGGGGGCGGTGCAGGCTCACAGCGCTGGGGCGGGTGTCCCCTGCGCTCCCAGAGCTGCCACCTGCCGAGCTGGGGCGGCGGCGGAGCTCGGGGCTGGCCCCTTCCGCGGGCAGCTCCGCTGCCACCGGCTGCCCCGTGCCCGCAGCCCCTGCCCCACGGTTGCAGTTCTGTGCCCCCTGCCTGCAGCCCCTGCTGTTTTGCACACATCCTCCCCCTGCTTCCCACATCCCCCAGGGCCACGGGGCTATGTTCCACAACCCCGATGGGGCTGCCCCAAGCAGTCCGTGCTGCGCCCTAGAGCCTGCAGACCACAGCCCTGCTCCCCACCAGGGCCGTCGGGTGGGAAGCAGCATGGCCCCAGAGCAGGGTCTCCTCCTGCGGATCCTCCTGCTGCCCAGAGGGCAGCATGGTGACAGGGTGCAGACGTAGGGGAACGGCCACCGCAGCAGGAAAAGCTGTCCCATCCGTGCACCCCCAGAAGTGGAGGCTACCCGAACACCTAGACCACCCCTCAGGGTGCAATCGGGAAGAGGAGAGCTTGGTTCTGCACAGGGCAGTCAGAGCTTCCCCAGGGAGCAGCACCGCCGTCACGGAGCAGTGCTGCCGGTGGACACCCGCTGAACGGAGACCAGCAGAGAGCCAGGAACAGTGACCCAGCAGCAGAACAAACAGTCCAGCAAAAGAGGCACAGGTTCCCCCCTTGCTCATGAGCACGCTGCCCAAGCCCTCTCTTCAAACTTGCTATCCGCAGGCGCAAAGCTTCAGTAGAAGGCACTGTCACACCAGGGATGTGTGCTGGTTCACCTACCAGCCTCAGCCCAGAAGCCTGCTGCTTCAGTACTGCGCTGCATTATAGTCCCTCAAGGGAAAAAACACTTTAATAAGAAATAAATAGCTACCCTTTCCTTATAATACTTCTAAATGTCACTCCAGTATCATGTTTTAGTCAATGCAGAGATATTAAAGACCAGCTCAGATCTCTAAAAGGCTCCTTTATGTTTTACGAAACAGTCACGAGAAGCATGCAGAAAATGTAGGTATTCCAAGCAGCTCCCAGAAATTCCTGCTCAGTGCTAAGAGGCTGTTGGATACTGCAGCTCTGCACCACACTGCATGCTCGCACTGACCCAGAGGTGCTCAGCCTACAGCACGAGACATTTACATGTGGGGCTTTGCGTGCGGGAGTGAGTGTGCAGGCACCCAGGCTGCCGGTGCGGCCAGCGGAGCCCCAAGCGTGGTGGGATCGCTGCAGCGCTCCCGTGCTGTGGCCACGGATCCCTCCAGCTCCACTGACTGCAGTGCTCACACAGACCCTCACGTTCGTGAGCCAGTCTGCTAGCAGGATACCACTCCTGCCGTGTCACTTCCCCAAGCTACTCTCCACAGCCTGCTCTCCCCTCAGCACGGCACCAGCGCCATCCTTCTTTGCAAATACCACCACTGGACCAAGAGCCAGTCCTTGCACAAGTGCCATGAAGATCAAAATGACAGCTCAAATTCTCCGTGACTCCCCTTTAGCAGTTGCACTGAGGAAGCATTAATTATGTGGTTTGCAATCCAGTTCATATCTGCCATATTGATTTTGTAGCACATTCATTTTTTAATAGTTAAGAAGCTATTAAGTCAAAATGTCTCAGAAGCCTACATCTATTATATTGGAGGTACATTTATAACAAGTTTTGTAATAATTTCAAAGAATACTACCATTTTTGTTTGGCCTATTTTTTGGCAGGCTCAATTTCAATTAAGGGATGTTAATTAGCTTAATCATATTTCATGTTAATGCCTGCTTGATAGAAACCCGTGTCAATCATGCAGCTGCTCCAGGTTCAGGCGCTCTACTCTAGGAACATTTCTACATACATCCCCAGCTGGAAAATGTGAGAAAAACCACATGGAATCAGTTTTATGTTTTCTATCAGTCCAGAAGGGAGTATCTCTTGGCATGTTTCCACATGAATTGACAACGTGTTTCTTCACCTACTTTATCACCTGCTTTTATCACCCTATGCCATAAGGCACCTTGAGGCCTAAAGGAGCAGGTTTCTTCCCTTGCTTTGCCTAGTTAAGCTGTAGCTAATCGCTGCTGGATCCATAACTTAATTCTGAACAGGAGCCAGGACGCCTTGTATATTATGAATAAAACAAACACTACCCCGGCAGTGTTTATTAAGAAGCTAAGGAGCTTCTTAATGTCCCCAGTGTATAATCGTGATTTCACCGAGCGCAATGCCCACATCCTCCCCCTCTCCAAGACACAAAGGATGTCGCAGCCAAAACGCCTGAGTGCCAGAGCAGACTGCTCCCCATGGGGCTGCCAAGTGGGGGCAGCTCAAATAAAACGTAGTCACTGTGAAAGAGAGGTTGCCCCTTCTTTTTCCATACACAGATCCTGCCCTTGGTGATCACAGGGCTTTTCTCCCTGTGTCGGCTATTTATCTGAAACCCGTCCATCTGAACTGCAAATCAGATTTCACAGTGCTGACCAGAGAACAATGTCGGGTAAATAAGTTAGCGGAGAAGTAGGCATCTTTCAACTGGAGCACACTGACGAGAGGCGCGCTTCTGGTTGGAATGAGCTTCAATAGTACTCCTCCTCCTAAAGTCGTATGCTGTCCCTGTAACCAGCAACCTATTCTGGAAGCTGGCGAGCTGAAATTGGATTTCCTCTGCATGTTTCACCAACAGCCTCAAGAAGGCTGTCCACTCTGCACATGACATTCCTCCTGGTGAGGTCCTGCAGCAGTCCGTACACCTGCTCACAGTCAAGGTGCTCGGCTTTGATTCTCCCACAGCTAAACAAGCGCTCAAGAAACACTGCTGTAAGCCTGTGCATCAGCAAGAAAACCTGGTGGCACGCCTGTGTATCAAATGTATGAGGTCTCACACTTGCTCTGCCTGTTGAAAATAGCTATTTGAGGTGGATTTGATGTGCGACTCCATGTCTTGCATTTCTTACAGACATTTGAGCCCTGAGAAGCATTCAGACTCAATTGTGCCTGGACATGGTGATGCAGACCTGAACATCTGACAGGGTGCCTCCATCAGAAGCCAGTGTTGGGACCCAGTATGGAAGAACTTCCTCATGAGAGAGGACGCTTAAAATAATCCCCTTAAAAAAACACAGGCTGTGAGGGAAGACACAGGCTGGTGGCACATTCCACCAGTGAATTAACAGATTATAATACTCACCACAATTACTTCAAGCACATCAAGCAGTCCCAAATACCAAGGACAGCTGCTTCACTCTGTATGAGCTCTCAAGGGGCCGATCAGCAGAGCATCACTTTTCTGTCAGGTAAGTTCTGGCTGAAGGATTCTCATTTTAGGTTCAAACAGTACTCCTTCGTCTCCCTTCTTTGGAGAATTCCTGCCCCCCATTCCGGCAGAGCATACGAGACGGGAGGTGAAAGCACACCGGTTTTCAGAGAGCGCAGCCAGTGGTTTACACAAGCTGCAGTGTTTGCTGTCACAGCGTGAGCCGTGACGGTAGGACCGGGGGATGTGGCAGACCCAAGCCAAGGAGGCTATGCCAGAGCTGCAGGAATAACTTAAGCTTTGTCTTGACACATTTCTGCGTAACTCCAGGAGGCAGTGAAAATACTAAGGTGCCTTGCACATTATCATGAAAGTATCTATTACGGGTCCTGAATCTCTTCCCTGTTGAGAGCTGAATGTCAGATTTTTTTTGTTGCTTTAGGATACAGAAAAGTTTTTGCATGGGGGAACTTCCTACTCTTTCAAAATGTACAATAAAATGAACCCTGCAGGAACAACATGTATTTGGCAGCTTTGCAGTTAATCTGTTAGCCCTTCCTAGTAACTGTATGACTGTTAATTTTTTCTTTTTTTTAAATGAATTGTCTCTGGCACTGGAGTTGCCTTTCACTTTAGGCATGAAAGAAAGGATTTGTAAACTACTCCCATTGCTCTGTATCATAGAATCATTTAGGTTGGAAAAGACCAAGTCCAACCGTCCACCTAACACTGCCAAGTCCACCACTAAACCATGTCCTTAAGTGCCACGTCCACATATCTCTTAAATACCTCCAGGGATGGCAACTCCACCACTTCCCTGGGCAGTCTGTTCCAATGCCTAACCACCCTTTCCATGAACAAATTCTTCCTGGTATCCAACCTAAGCCACCCCTGGCACAACTTGAGACCGTTTCCTCACATCCTATCGCTTGCCACCTGAGAAATGAGACAACACCCTCCTTGCTGCAACTGCCTTTCAGGTAGTTGTAGAGAACAATGAGGTCTCCCCTCAGCCTCCTTTACTCCAGACTGAACAGCCCCAGTTCCATCAGCTGCTCCTCATATGTCTTGTTTTCTAGTCCCTTCACCAGCCTCATTGCTCTTCTTCTGGAATGTGATTAACACGTTCCAGCACCTCAGTATCTTTCTTGTAGTGAGGGACCGAAAACTGAACACAGTACTCGAGATGCAGTCCCAGCAGTGCCGAGTACAGAGAGACAACCGCTTCCCTATTCCCACTGGACACTCTGTTTCTGATGTAGGCCAGGATGCTGTTGGCCTTCTTGGCCACCTGGGCACACTGCAGGCTCCTGTTCAGCCGGCTGTCGACCAGCACCCCCAGGTCCTTTTCTGCTGGGCAGCTTCCCAGCCACTCTTCCCCAAGCCTGAGGTACTCTGAGAACATTTGTGTGCTCTCACACATACAGCTCAGCACCGACTGAGTACCTGGAGACAATTTCTTTGTATTTCTTTCAGGAACCATCTATAGCCAAAGCTGTGGTGGGAGGAAACACACAACGGCATGCTGTGCCATGGGTCCTTCAGCACTGTCTAGTAACGAGAGCTGTAGTGACCTCATTTGTGAGTTGTACTTCTTGGTGTTTGAGTAAAAGACATTTTGCCATCACACCAGCAGTATCATAAAGTCCACCAAGTCCTTATAACCTGGTATTTTCAGACAGCATTTGAGTGACAACCAAACACTTTCTCGATTATGGCACTTGCTATGTGTCCTTAGGAAGAAATGCTTTTGCTGTTCTGGAGTTTCAAATTGTTACTATGAGCATGGCTCACAGATACAGAAATAGACTGGTTCTGATGGAAAGGATTTCAGCTCCAGCAAGAAAACAGCAGCTCCATCGCTTCTAAAACTTGGGGTTGGATCTCCCAAGCCAGCGCACCCTGGAGAGCGGGGCGCACACAGTGTGTCAGTGAGCACAGATTTCACCCTGCCACCATTTCCAGATGTGCCAAGAACAGCTTCCAGCGTGTAAATGAGCACTCAGGATCCCCAGCAGCATCCCAGTGCCACATCCCACGTCCTGGCTGGCTGGGCGGGAGGTTCACGTGCCACCAGCCAAGGGTAAGGGCAGGGTATCGATCCAAGCAGTCCAAGATAGCCAGGGTACGTTACCAGAAATATGCACAAGGAACCACAGCTTGTTATCTTGGTCTCCCTTTATTCCATTCAGTACCTATTTTCCCCCAAGAGGTCTCTGAGAAAGAAGCTAACTTCAAAAAATGATGATGTCTACCAGATTTCGTGTATCAAAAAATGCAATCATCAGTATGGTCACCAAGCTGCTCTTGGCTGCTCTGACTTTTGCAGCAAATAAACAGCTTTTTGGATGGGATATTGATTTTGGTCACAACAGATTCTGGAGAAGGTTCGAACTTCCAGGAACATCATATAAGTCCTAACAATTTTTCCTTATCATAACTAGAAATCAAGGATCTTTAGAGTAGATTTACAAGCACGACTTTGCTGCTTCAGAACTGCCTGCAGAAATTCAGAGCCTGAGCTAGGGACCCACACTGTGCCAGCACCATACCTGGGGAGAGCCAGGAAATTAAACAATTTCTGGAAATGCCACAATGAGTGGACGTCCACCCACACCATCTACCAGGAAATTCTGAGTGGACAGGTGAACCTGGACCCCCTCACCATTTAAGGGAGGGAGATGTTTTACTCTAAGCTGCTGAGAGTAAATCTATATCCTGTTTCAGATGCTGAACTTTGGCTTCTCTCCTGAGGTGGTACTTTCAAAGAAACAATGGTGATTTGGTGCTTTCCTGGAAGAACAGGCAACGCAGGAAACGTCAGCACTTCCAGCTGAGACCAGTGATGGGAGCATCCACTCACAGGATACAGGAGGCCCAATTTTGGTGAGCCAGGTTTGAAAAGGCTTCTCTGCCTCAGGGGACATGAACTCACACTGTTCACTCCTGGAGAAGAGTCTCAGCACCATGTGGGGAGGTGGACCTAGTGAGGACCAGGCTAGTCCTGCTTTCCCAGCCCATTGAGGGTGCCCGATACCTCAGGCATCACTCTCACTCACTCATACCCTCTCTGCTTTCAATGGTTATTTAACTAATTTTTACAAAGATGAAGAGCTTGAGCAGGAGACAACAGCCCGGCACTGTTCCGTGCCCTACCTGGCAGATCAGTGGGCTCTCTGGGGAAGGGAGAGAGAAGTACTCAAAGTCACATGGAGGCAGTGAGCGTATGAGTACTGCACTACCATATCACATACACATGCTCACACCAAGGGTACACAGGAGTACCAGCTTTTCTTCCTCTTCAGAGATAGGCTAAGACATTTTCATAGAATCACAAAATCATAGAATATCCCATGTTGGAAGGGACCCACAAGGATCATTGAGTGCAACTCACTTTCAGGGCCTGTCTGTCATTGAAAAGCGTGGGAAAGGTTTGGAGGGACTGCTTTTTCCTAGACCTTCTGCAGTACCCAGAGTTGTAAGTCAGTTAAAGGATGAAAGACTTCCCCAGACATCAGCACACGGACAGGACCTCAAAGTCTGGGAGTGAGACCATCTCAGAGAAAGACGTCATATTTATATATGCTGATAAGATTCATATTTCAGTCACGGAACTGTAGACTGTTTGAGGTTGGAAGGGACCTCTGGAGGTCATCTGGTCCAAACCACCCTGCTCAAGGAGGGCCACCTAGAGCAGGTTGCCCAGGACCATGTCCAGGCAGCTTTCAAAGATCTCCCAGGAAGGAGACTCTACAACCTCCCTGAGCAATCTGTGCCAGTACTCCATCACCTGCACAGTTATGAAGTGTTTCCTGATGATCAGAGGGAACCTCCTGTGCTCCAGTTTGTGCCGCTTGCCTCTTGTCGTGGCACTGGGCACCAGTGACAAGAGCCTGACTCCATCCTCTCTGCACCTCTCTTCAGGTATTTATGGCCACGGATGAGTTTCCCTGAGTCTCCTCTTCTCTAGGCTGAACAGTCCCAACTCTCTCAGTCTCTCCTCATAGGAGAGGTTCTTCAGTCTCTTCATCATCATGGCACTGCGATGGATTCTCTCCACTATGTCCATGTCTCTCTTGTACAGGGGAGCCCAGCACCGGACACAGTACTCCAGGGGTGGCCTCAGCAGTGCTCAGAAGAGGGGAAGGATCACCTCCTTCCAACTTCGTTATGGCTTATGGTCAACCTGGTGTCCACCAGGACCCCAGGTCCTTATTTTCCAAGTTGCTTTCCAGCTGGGTGGCCCCCAGCATATATTTGTGGTCAAGGGGAATTTCTCTTGTCTGTCAATTAGCTGTTTTGGGAGCAATCTTGAATTCAGAAATGGAAGAAATCTTCAGAGACATTCTGCCTAGGATGTTACCTGGGTCAGTCCTGACATAATGACTGAAAGACATAGGTTCTGTCCAAAATTAAGGAGGCAGTTTCCTACATGGAGAGCTTTGTGCCTCACCACTGGGGCTTCCTCTAGCCACAAAAGTGGAGCAGGACCCACACCCTCTCTCCCCCCACAAGCCCCCTGTGCCAGGTAAAAAGGCAGACTTCTGGCTGGTATTCTGGGGCTGAGTGCTAACGCTCTTGCACAAAATGTTTTTATTCCTTTCAGTTCCTAGAGCACTGCTCATTTAGCTTACTGTTCAATCTGCTGAGAAACGTCTGGTCTTAGATCATCGCTGCACAACTAAATGAGAATAACATAATCACCTGCTAACCAGAGCCAATTAGTGGCAGATTCACACTGTTTGGGAAAAGGCAAGCAATGGGACAACAGGAGTCACTCGCCTTCCCTGCTTCTCCTCAGACAGCTGCGAGACCAGAGTTCCGCTAATTAGCACAGAGGCCTGAGCAACAATTTAAAGCAGGAGCTGAGGAGCCCTCGGGTCAGATCCCAGCATCTGCCAGGAGCAGCGGGAGTTTGGCAGGTTGTTCCTCCTGCAGCAGTGGAGTTAGGATGGTGCATGGTGCTGCACTGTACGAGGGAAACGCAGCGCAGGACAGCACAGTGTGAGAGTCAGCCAACAACCAAACATGAAAGTCCTCAGAAGATGAACATTTGGCCAAGGAGCACTGGAACCGTGACCTATAAGACACTTCAGAAACGTGGGCTGACACTGCTGCCGAGGACACATTGAAAATGGCTGCAGGAGCTCGCCAAAGTGACAGCTGGGAGAGGTCCTGCAGGCACCCTCCTTGCTGGGCAGTGACCTATGCTTTACTGCAGTTATAAGTCTGGATGTTGAACTACATCCCTTGAAGTATAAACACCTCTGCCTGGCTGTAGCCACAGCCTTACAAACACATTTGGAGAACATGGAGCAAACTGGAAACCCCAGAGACACAATTAATTAAAAGGTTTTGTCTCCCTTCATATAATCATGGCTACTGATTCACTCTTTAAAATGCTCTGTGTGCATCCCAGACAGTAAAACATCCACAGTGGTAGCTGGATTTGTGCCTCTCCACCCCGACAGCCAAAAGTGTTTTATATTACTAGGTTGCTCCATCAGATCTTAAAAAGTCCTATCTAAAAGACTAAATATAGTTTTATCAGTTGACAAAGAGGATAATGGTATTTCTGAAAACTATGCCTTTAATCCTGCCTATCCTGCAAGATCACAGTCCTTAGGAATTTAGACAACCTGTCTGATAAGTCGAGCAAATACAGGAACAGACAACTGCAGTGAATTAGCATGCACCTCACTCTGTCAGATACTCTTCACAAAGGTGAAAGAAAGCCTAGTTTTGCTAAAGATGCATGACAAGTTTCCAGTAGATAGTAACTGAAGAGAGCTGCAAAAGGATTACCAAACCCCACACCTCATTGGAGTCTGGAGGCAAAGATTCAGGTGGATCCTTGCAATCTGCCACTGATCAAGACAAATACTCCAAAAACGTTGTTCTATTAAGAAAACAAAAAGATGAATCATTTCAGCAGTATCTTCTGGTTAGTGCCACCCAGGAGTGAAGGATCATTAATCAGTCCCTACCTACTTTAGATGCTATGAACTTTTCAGTCGGTGGCTTTGTGGCTTCCAGAGATGGAGGAAGCCATGCCATACAGAAGGCAGGAGCTACTTCATAAAGAAGGAAATCATTTGCAAAACCTATGACTAAGAAACCCTCAACATTTTGGTTGCTTAGTCCTTATGTGAGTCCCAGTCAAAATCCAGTGTCCTAAACATGGCATTCGGCATCCACCATGTGAAACAGTTCTTGGATAAGAATTCAGTTCCGCATAAACAAATATTCACATCACCACCTCCCTGTATGTGGCCAGACACTGAGCAGACTTCAAAGGTCTAGATGGACATTTCCTAGAAAGCCTTTCCCCAGGTGCCAAGGCAGCTCCACAAAGCACCATGACTGGCAGAGATCTGCCTACTCCAATGCAGCTGGTAAACAACTGCTGACTCTGCAACTCACAGCTTGACACCTTCTGCCTTCAATAAAATTACCTTGGGAAAATTGTTTAGATGGTACAGGCATCTGGAGCAAGAACCATAAATAGAATGAGTTGAGACTTTGACAACATCCAGCTGGGAACTACCTGAGGAATAGGCAACAGGGGCACCATTCCCCATACCTGGATGGACCAAAACACTGTGGAACTGTGAGAGGTACAAGCTAAGAACTGCTGACATCCTGGGTGAGAAAGACCAATGATTTTCCAAAACTGAGATGACTGAGCTTGCTTTCTCCTGGACCTCCAGAACAACACTCATGTTTGTCCTGGGAGACTGCCTCTGTTGCATCCAGAAGTTACTGGAACAGCTTAGAACTGTTAAAGTATTAAAATAAGGCCAACGAAAAGGAACTTGCACAGAAGCTTATCCCACTCTGCCAAAATATAGTTCAGAATATCACAAGAGGGAGGAAGAGCATCTGTCATTTGGTGCAGAGTGTAAGGTCAGGCACACAGCAACTGCACCATCTCCTGACCCAAACTTCACAGGGAGCCTGTGGTGTGAGAGGACATGGGAACGTCTCAGTTCCAAAGCAGATAGCAACTTTGCACGAAATTTCCATCATGTTGGCAGAAAAGTGCACAGAGTCTTCTCTCTTGGCTGGTCTGCGCCACTCATTTTAGTGACATGAAAACCAAGCTCTTGGAGCTTCAGCCTGAGACGGCCTCCAGAGGACCTCCAGCATGGCTGCAGCCATCTCCCTGTGGTTTGCATATCACTGAGATCCAGATCTTCAGTAATTGCTGTTTCACTAAAATTGTCATTGCCCAAAGACTGACCAAAGACAACGCAAAAGGAAGAGCTTTCTTCTCAAAGGACCAGCAGGTTGGGAATATCTAAGTTTTCCATAACACTGGAAGACACTCAGTCCTGAAGCATTTTTTTACTTGAAGTTATGGTGCCATGGATGTTTCTCCACAGCATGCTGCACCTCCAGTGAGGTGCACCTCCAGCCCAAGCCAGTAGAGGTACCATGAGTGTGTCAGGGCCACTGAGACCATGTCTGCAGCTGCTGGGTGCTATCAGCACACATCTCTGGAAAGCTAAAAGAGGTCTAGAAACTACTGCTGCCTTGCTTGTGATTTGGAAATCTTTTTTTTTTTCCTTTTCCTTGTTTTATCTTCAATATTCTTCTTTGGCTAAAGCAAAATAAAAAGAACTTAGAGGCAGCGTACTCCTCAACTGGACACGAACACAACTCACTGTGTTTGACCCCCAAAGCAGGAGTTCAGGCATTTTGCCACATGCTGTGTTACTAACAGATCTGTTTTCAGACACCCCAGGGCCACAGAGAGCCTGTCTGTCACTGATGTCCTGGACACCACTCGTGTGCCTTGCCTGGTCACTGCCTCTGCCTGAGAGAAGCAGCAACAGGGTGAAGCTTGCAATGAACATCCCAGCCCCTTGAGTTGCAGGTCCTTCGTACCCAGCAGTTAAATCAGCCCTTCTTCTTTGTTCTCAAACATACAAGCACAGCGATGTTGTACACAATATTTGGGACTGGTGTGTCTAAGCACTAACAAAGGAGCCACACTCTTGGGTCTGCTGTTCAGATAAGCAGTTCTTTTCATTGCAGTGGCTGCAAGGCATCAGGGTGAAGCAGGTCCTTCCCCCTACCAGAAAGGGGATGGGGCAGCAGCAGCTCTGTACGCAGCGACGGGCCCACTAGTGCCGCGGGCTGCCCAGGAGGATCTGCCTGGCACCAGCAGGCGCTTGGTACAGGTGCTGCAGGGACCTGCGCACGTGTGATGTGGTCCAGGGAGTTGCTGCTGAGGAGGAGTACTCATAACGGAAGCTTCCCTGGAACTCAAATTAATTTTCAATTTTATTCCCTTGGAAGGAAGGATGTGTCTGTATCAGATGCCAAATCAAGGGGATTCTTTGTGTAGGAAGTGTAATTGATTCCCATTTACTCCACATCTGTATTTCTTAAAAAAGGGAGCATGCTTGAGTCATACGCCCGGGCAGACCGGTTTGTTATGACTCCTCTAGCAGACAGGCACCTGGGAAGGGGCATATTGTCTACCCAGTTGACAGAAGTGTTTTGCCACCACCCAGTTTAATTCAGGATCCAAGCAGTGTAAGCAGACACTGTTCTTGCAGATGTGGTGGTCAGGCAGGAGGCATCCATTGCTCACTGTGGCCATGGGGTGACCTTCATGTGGGACCTGGTTTCAGCCTGGGACACTGTGGTTCACCTGGTGCTCCAAATGTTTTCAGGATTAGGAGCTTTGTCTCCAGCTTCCGGCAAGATGATGCAAAGACAAGGTTTGCCAACAAAGACAGCTGTACCAGGTGGAAGTGGGAGCACTGGCACTGCAAACGGACCCACTGGAAATGGGACCCACTGGGTTTTCACTCATCTCTCAGTGTCCAGAGAAGTATCAGCTGTGCAGAAAATAACAATGCTGAAGTTTCTGCTGCTGATCTTGACTAGCTAAGCTCTAACAAAGGTACTGACAAGATGCAGCTGAGAGGGATCAGCTTGAATCAGGGGTCACATGGTCCCTACACCATGTGTGTAGGACAGGGAGTGCCATCACCTATTTCTTACTGCCCTTCTCTGCAAATGCAGGACTGAACAGCAGAAGTACTCGGGCTGTCAATGCAGACTATATAACGCATTTCACCCCCAAATAATGCAAATCACAACTTGGGATTGCGAGCATGCAAGTGTCACCCCACGAAAATGGGGGGATGACTGCTTGGGAATACATAGTAAACACAGCAATGACTCCTTTTGTTTAAAATGATACAGCTTGGATCTAGGACAACAAACCTGTGTAACCGCCTTTCCTAAAGCTAAAACTCCCACCCTCTCTTTCATCACAGCCCCCTCCACTTGCTGCAATATCCCTTTCTTAGCCTCAACAAACTTGCTGTTCGCCAGCTTGCATCCCCTTGGATCCTGCTTCAAGGAATGCTTTCCCACTTCCCCTGCTTCTCCTCTCTCACCCCCACATGCTCCCCCTGCCCACAGCCACCCACTGCCTCCCCTGCTTCCATGGGGGCCCTTTGGCTGTGGGGGCTGCAGCCCTGCTCAGCCCTAGTGTCTTGGTGCCACCCAGGTGTATTTTCCTGTTTCTTGCTTATTTTCACTCTTAATTATACACTTTTGAGGTTAGAAGCAGCTTTCTTTACTCCTCATCTCACCAGCCCTAGAAAAACAGAACCTCCTTGGACATCTTCAAAAGCTGTCTGGACATGGTGCTGGGCAACCTGCTCTAGGTGGGCCTGCTTGAGCCGGGGCGGGGGTTGGACCAGATAACCTCCAGAGGTCACTTCCAACCTCAATCATTCCATGATTCTGTGAATAAACTATACACAGTAAAGTTCCCAAAGGGTAATTTTTTCACTCTGCAATGGTCCCTCTGACCTAAAGGATTGTGATCCTTTTGCTAATAACTTCTGATATGTGCAGGTTTTTTTTTCTTAATATTTAATCTCCGTGTACATCAGCATAGGGAAATAATAAAGCCACATCAGCTTTATTTTATGTAATAATTGCTTTAATTTTACTCAAATTTAGACCAACTTTGCATAAAGCATGCAGTGCTCCTAAATAGCCTTAGCACTTGAACAGCAAAGAACAGGTATGGCACATACAAAGCACTTACTTAAGTCTGACTGTACCGCAATCCCTCATCGAAGTAATTTCCCAGTCCTTAGAGGGGCTGGTTCTTGGAACAGAAACTACTCTTTAAGCAAGCTGGCAGGTTTGTCTTATAACCTTAAAATATTCCACTAAAGCCTGGAAGATGAACTAAGCCAGGTAACCCCAAACAGCGGTAGGGCAGATGCTGAAGCCATGTCCGTGCAGTACAAGGCCGAGGACAGGGTGAGGAGCGATAGGAGCCGCCAGCTCCACCACACTGCTCGGGGCCATAGCCAGGCAGTACCGGCACCAAGGGGACCACCCGGGACCCTGGACAGGCTGAGTGCTGCGAGGTTGAAACCATGTCTTGCAGTCCTGGCAGAGCCCACTGACAGTGCCCAAGAAATTAATTACCTATAAATTGTACACTCATTAAAACAGCAGTAAAAATAGTTCCAGCAAGCTGAAATCAAGCCTTCAGCATCACAGTTACTACATTCAGTGAATGGCCAGAAGCTCCACAGGACAGAGCTCAAGAGAAGGATGGGATGTTTTAAGAAGCCAGGGTAGGAGGTCCCACTTAGAGAAGATACTTGAACGTGAGACACCAGCTGAGAGTTAAACAACAGAAAAAAGACTGTCTCATGCATTTCCTCAGCTTGGGCAAGCAGCTTGAGAAGCATCACACCACAAACGTGGGAGATGAAGTTCTTTCGCATGAGGCAGGTGTCACGGTCCAGGCACACTCAAGTCAATCTCAGAGGATATTGCAAGGGCATAGACCAAAAGAAGATGGAAGAACATATCCAGGAAAGATCTAAACTCAATTCAGAATGGGTTTTCCTTGCTAGAAGGTATCAAAAGGTCTAGTGGCCAGCACAAACGCATATGAGGATTCATGAAACTGATAATACACTTCAGAAAGACACGTCCATGACAGACCTTGGTGGGTGCATGATCCTTTCATTCCTTCATCTCCACACCTTCTCCTGCACGACTCTGTCTGTACCTGAGAGTGAGTGCCTCGTCCCAAGTATGCGTTCCTGGTTCACCTGGATGCTTTGGTGGTGCCTACAAAGATGAACGCAGCCAAAGAGGAGCAGGACTGCTGCTACAGCTCTGCTTGAGCAGTGAGGCACGTTCCTCCAGACAGGGGTTACACTCTCAGAAGCCTCTAAAAAAATGTGCTTGGGCTACTGTGTTAATCTGCTTCACAAATACATACATGACTTCTTTGAAGGTCTTGGACTGTTTTCCTCTGCTTTCAGAGCAGAAAGAGTTGCTCTCTGTGGGTGTACCTTGACCTTACTGTGCCCACAAAGCCAGGAAGGTCCTGAGGAAGTTGCAGAAGGTGCAATAGACTCCGTCCACGCCTCAGACCAGCCCTGCCACAGGCGCTCAGGGGCTCCAGCCATGCTTGTGGACATGCTGACAGCTGCATAGCTCCTGTCCGAGTGGTCCGGGGCCTTCTGCACACCTACCACCACGTGGTTTCCAGAATCTCTTTTTAACTTGTTTCCACATCAGCTCCCTGGTCAGGGGTTGGGAGCTTTAGGAGCCAGGTATAATGTGCACAAATAGAATTATGTTTCTCAAAGTAACTACAGAAAATGTTATATGTGAACCAAACAGTGAGTAATTCTCATGTCACTTACCTTACCAGCACTTGCATACAGAGTTGTAACAACCCCCCCCCTCCTCAAACTCAGGAGTCACCCCATAAGCAGTGGATAGCAAATGTCTCCAAGGCAGAGCAAAGCATGCCAAGGACAACAATACCCACTGCCACCTGGGTCTTATGGTATCTATAGATTCAGATGGAGCGACCACCTTTTCAAAATAAAAAATGATTGCACCTTGAGGTTTCATATTTGAGGGACAAGAGATGGTGCAGAAGAACTCTGCATAAACATGACTAGTTGGACCCACTGGAAGGGGTTGCCCAGAGGAGCTGCGGGTGCCCCATTCCTGGCAGTGTTCAAGGCCAGGCTGGATGGGGCTTTGGGCAGCTTAGTCTAGTGGGAGGTGTCATGCCCATGGCAGGGGTTGGAACTGGATGGGCTTTAAGGTCCCTTCCAACCCAAGCCATTCTATGATTCTATGATACTAATAAAACAGTCAGTAACTGTTCCCTGAGCTTGAAGCCAAGTGGCAGTTGCAGGTTCATACCCACGCATCTCCCCTCACCACAGGGTGACCAGGTACAGACTTGCCTGTGGTCAGCCCCTGGTCCCGCCACCCAACACGATGCTGGCCCTGCTGGGGACCACGGCCATGGCCACGCTGGTCAGACTGTGCCCTGACACCGCTTTATTTACTAAAATAATTGTAGCTGTTTCCAACTCTGCAACAGCCAAAGAGCACTCCGAAGGTTTTATCTGCGCAGAATTACAGAAAGCGTAAATATGAACTGCGGTGCACTTGCTCCCCACGCAGATGGCTGCCAGGCAGACCGGGTGTCAGGAGCCCTATACAGCTCTTGAAGAAGAGCATTCGCACAGGGTGCAAACTGATTTCTGTGCTGTAAATTCACTCCTCAGCTTATTCAGCACTAACTTCGTCTTGCAGATGAGCCGCTTGATTTGAGCTGTTCAAATCACACAGAGTGAGTTTATTATGGAGCACTGTACAACTGCTCTTAATATCTCGGAGCCCAGAAAGTCTAACCCTAAAACTTATGCCATAAGGATGACTGATGACAAACTGTGCACATGATTTGTAGCTTTGCATGGAGGTGTGAAAGGCACCAGATACAAGCATGTAAGTTTGCAAAAAGCAAAGACAACGTGACAACTGAAGAAAGTGAAACCCCACAGAGATCTAAGATACTGAGTAAGCAGTAAAGGCCAATCACTGAATCAGTAAGCAGATCAGGCTAAGGTGGAGGCTCAGCCACGGCTATAGAATCATAGAATAGAATCCTAGAACATCCTGAGTTGGAAGGGACCCGCAAGCCCAGCGTATGGCTTCACATAAGACTACCTAAAAATCAAACCCTATGTCTGAGGGCGTTGTCCAAACGTGTCTTGAACTCCAGCAGGATCAGTGCTGTGACCACCTCCCTGGGGAGCCTGTGCCAGTGCCCAACCCCCCTCTCGGTGAAAACCTCTTCCTAACACCCAGCCTGACCCTCCCCTGTCACAGCTCTATGCCGTTCCCTCGGGTTCTGTCGCTGTCACCAGAGAGCAGAGATCAGCGCCTGCCCCTCTGCTCCCCTCATGAGGAAGCTGTAGGCCACCATGAGGTCTCCTCTCTGTCTCATCTTCTCTAAGGTAGGGGAAGATGAGCTGATGTCCCACTGTATGGAGCCCTCTTGCATCTGACTTCAGTATTGGTGCTCTGAAGAGGGAGGAAGTCTCATGGTAGGAAAGCACGAAGCTTGAGAAGGGGAAAACGCTGCCAGACAAGGCAAACGACAGAGTGGCCAATCTGATTACAAAGCACAGAGATGAACAGGTTTGTGAAACACAAGTAGAGTTCAGGGTGACAGATGTCCCATTTGGTAAGGTGGCAAACCTCATGGGATGTCTAGACAGACCCTTCAAAATGCTGGGGAAGATCTCATGTTTGAGATCCATGGGCCAATGACATGGGAGGAGTGGGAGAGAGCTGCTGGAGGCAACTTTCTGGGAGCCGAAGACCAAGACCTGCATGTTACTGTTTTCTGAAATACCCCCAGCACCATGCAGAAGCCAGATGGAGGAGCAGGGAGGTAAAATCCCACTGCACGGCTGAGAACGTGGTGTAATAAAGAAGGATGCGTACTATTAGAAACTGGGGAAAATGCAGAAAATAGGATACCCATGCAGGAGAGGCATACTGCTTCTAAACCACAGTGGAAGCAGGCTGCTGGAATTTAACTTAACAAGGTTAAGGAGAGCCTCTAACTAAAGGGAGGAAAGCTGGCATGTGCTGAAAAGCACCTGCTTGGGGATGACTCACGCTGTAGGGGTGAAGCCATAAAGAGAGAGGACAGAAGCTGGCAAAAGTCAGATATAAAGCAGTGAAGAGCAGTTGTACAAACAGAACTAGAAAATAGAAACCCCAAACTAATGCACGTTCCTCTGTATATGAGCTAGAAGTCAAAGAAATAAGAGAACCAGAATGCCTAGTTTTAATAAAAATATTGATACAATGGGCACTGGAAAGTCAGTGGAAGAAAGAAAAATAAAAATTAAATTTGGTATTAAGAAACTAAAATGGACAGTTAAAAGTAAAGCCTTTGCTGGTGTTCTAGAAACTACTTCAAGACACCTTATGGGATGTTCAGATAAATACTGCCTGTCACGAAGGACTTTGGAAAGACCTAAAGGAAGCCAGCAAGACTAAAGAATAGCAGGGTAAGTAAGGTTATAAGAAGAAATGTCAGTCAAAAAGACAATGTATTTAAATGCAAAAAAACAATAACAGCAACAAAAACCCAGAACAGATCATGCATTCTTTAAAGTCAAGTGCAAAAAACAAAACAAAACAACAGCAACAACAAACGAACAAACAAAACCACCCAGCCACGAAAATGGAGTTGAAAGAATGATGTGTAGAAAGCCTAAAAACAAGTGTCATTTTTCAGAAATATCCAGAACAGAAAACTTGTCAGGAACTTAAAAGACCAATAGATAACTGAGGTATAAAAGAAGTGCTCAGAGACAATAAAGCCACAGTAGAAAAACAAAATGAAAATTGCCTTCTATGTTTTCAGGAGATTGGACAGAGATTGGCGATGTCGCCGCACTGGATCTCTTCCTGACTGATGGTATATCAGAAAATCTGCCTGAGTCTTGACAGGAGTCGACAGAAAAACAAATCAGCAAAGGTGCGGCAAGAAATCATCAGGAACTTCAGTTTGAAAGAGCTTAACTGCTAACAGTGGTGTGTAACCTTTTGCTTAAATCTTCTTTTAGCATCAGAAGGTGGCAAATGGGCCAGCAATTTTTTAAAAAGGTTCTGGGGGAGGAATAACACACCATTAAGCCTGTTATCTCTACTTGCCAAATTGAGAGACTATTTAAAGATGAAGAATATTGTACACATGGACAAACATGAATTACTGGGAAGAGTCAACCCATCTTTTGAATACTCCATGTAGTTCTAGTCTCTTGACTCCAAAAGAGGCAAGTTCTGTTGCAGATCTGGAAGAAGCTGAGGAACTGGTGACTGGAGCAAGCAAAGGTCTACAATTGCTTCTGCACAAGGAGCAACTCCACAGCCAAAGCATCGTCAGCCTGGGAGGAGAAAACCATGGGGACATGGCAGAGATCTGTGAAACCAGAGGTGGGATTGAGGTCAATAGAGATCTGCTGCTCACAGGCTCCCCCACTGCAGGAACAGGATGGCATAAAATAAGTCAGGGAGAGGGTCAGGCCACAGCAGAGACAAGGAGGCACTTCTTCATATATGGATAAGGAAGCTGGCTGATGTTGTGAAAAGGAAAGTTTACATAGGTTTGAAAAGCAACAGACAAAACTCAAGGGAAAAACCTCTCCACTGAGAGCCATTAAATACAAAAGAAACCAAGCCTGACTCAAGGAGGCCCTGAGCCATATAGAGTTAGAAACAAACAGTACTTTGTAGAATTACAGGTCTCCATTCTTATTTTTTCAAGGCATTAGCTATTAGCCAGAGGATATTGGGCTAAATGGACCTTTAATCTGACGCTGCTCAGCCAGCTTTATGTAGTTACATTAGCTAATAGCAATGCTCAGATATGCACTGTTTCGTCTTCTTTCATTTCAAGTACTGCTCAGCACTCTGAAATCCAGTTTCACTGAATTATCTTTTCCTGGCAAGAACTGTTTTATCCAGTGCAACATTTTGTCTTGGGAAAAAACAAGCAAACAAACATTGGGGCATTGTTAAATATATTTCAATTGTTCTGATTTGCAAAATAAAAATTGGAATATGTCAAAGATCCTCAAAGAGAGTGTCTAGAATATCTGCCATAAACAAATTGCTCTGAAAACAAAACAAAAACAGGAACACTGGAGTGGAAGATATCGCCACTGAAATCAACCTCATCTTTAGCAGATAACTACGTCGTAGAAGATCATTAATGAACTTATTACTCTCTAAAATTACTTAGATTGTTTGTCCTTAGTGCTCTTACTGGAAGAACTTCCAGCTCCTGGGATTGCTTTTTACTTTCCAGATCCACACTGATGTATGGAATAATTATGCCAACTTGTACCTGTGACAACATTGTCTCTCACAGAATTACAGAATTGTTGAGGTTGGAAGGAACCTCTGGAGGTCATCTGGTCCAACCCCCCTGCTCAAGCAGGAACACCTAGAGTAGGTTGCCCACGTCCATGTCCATGCAGCTTTCGAAGATCTCCAAGGAGGAGACGCCACAACCCCTCTGGGCAACCTGTGCCAATGCTCCATCACCCACACAGTACAGAAGTGCTTCCTGACGTTTAGACAGAAGCTCCTGTGTTCTGGTTTGTGCCCACTGCCTCTTGTCCTGCACTGGGCACTACTCAAAAGAGCCTGGCTCCATCCTCTCTGCACCCTCCCTTCAGGTATTTATACTCTCATTTACATTAATTTTGGCCTTTGCTGATGCTTAATCCCATCTCTGTCTCCACTTCAGTAGGATAAACAAGCCCATTTTCCAGTGCCTTTTTGATTGTTAACCTTGCAGCAGGTACATGGAAAAGCTATTTGTTTCAGCTATGGGGCCAGTGTCACAGGATGTTATGAATGCCAATAGCAGAGACAACTTCAAAAAGGGATCAGAAAAATTCATGAAGGACAATCCACTGCTGGCTAATGAAAATGATAATCCACAGGCAGCCTTTGTCGCAGGGAGCCCACTAGCTGCTGATCACCATTTATGGGCAAATATGCCATGGGAGTCACTCCTGGGCATTTGCTCTGTTTTGTGACTTTTTTCCTGCACATGCACTACATGATGTCATTAGGGACAGGATCCAGGGTGTAAGGAGGCCTGGTCTCAGCATGTCTCATGGCCCTACCAGCAGCCTTTCTCTGTTCCAGCTTCAGTTCCTCTTTTTCTGAGCATTTGTAAAAATGAGCAGGTAAAAGGGCTGGAAGGCATGTCCTACGAGGAGAGGCTGAAGACACTTGGGTTGTCTAATCTGGAGGAAAGGAGGCTGAGGGGCGGCCTCATTGCTCTTTACAACTTCCTGAGGAGGGGAAGCATAGAGGGAGGTGCTGGTCTCTTCTCCCTGATAACCGATGACAGGACGCGCAGGAACAGCACACAGCTGCACCGGGGAGGTTCAGACTAGATGTTAGGAAAAATTTCTTTACTGTGAGGGTGGTCAAACACTGGAACAGGCTTTCTAAAGAGGTGGTTGGTGCCCCATGACTGTCAGTGTTCAAGAGATGTTTGGACAATGCCCTCAATAATATGCTTTAATTTTTGGTTAGCCCTGAAAAGGTCAGCCAGTTGAACTAGATGATCTTTAAAGGTCTCTTCCAACTGAACTACTCTATTCTATTCTACATAATATTTTAAATAATGTCTTACAGGATGTTGTACAATGGTGTTAGCACTTGCCCTCACATCACAACAGACTCTGGCCATCATCTTCTGATTAATATTCCCAAACATTTTCCTCTATTGTTTCCAACAGATAAGGCAACTATGAACTCATCATTGAAATTTTAATACATCTTGCTTACTGTTTTATCTTATTTCTAGCTTCAAGTTCTTCCAGCCCTCCTAAGCACTGACTTTATATCATCAGTAAAATTCAAGAGCGTACTTCTCATGTCGAGGACACTAGAGAAAACACTGAAGATTTTTCCTACTAACCTTCTTCCATCCTGGCAGTTCCCTTTTCAGCAACCCACTGTTCTTGCACATTTAGACCACGGCTTATTTATGTTACAGCTCTGCATTAATGCCATGTTCTCCAGGAGAACTACCTGTTTAACACAGGGCACTATAGTAGATGTCCACTGTCACCCAGACAGATTAGATCTACTGTGTTCACCTTTCCTGGGGAACTGCACATGTAGCAAGTATAAATCTAGGAGGGCTCGATTTAGTGATGATTAAAAAAAGATGTACAAGCTCCTTAAAACCTAAATCATGGATTATGGAGGTAAAGGGTAAGCTACAATAAACCATTCTGATAGATAGATAAAATGCATATATATGGATATGTAAAGGATATGCATACATAAATGTGTGCGCGTGCATGTCTTCACAGCACTGTAAAACATGAATTCGGCTTCCAAGTACACCAGCAAGGCAGAAGGAGACCCTGTCTGTTCTCAACACCTGCGTGACCACGAGCTGATTCTTGCCTGCGTTTCACGTCTGCCCTCTGTGAGGGGGCAAGCAAGGCTTGCCTGCACTGCTCAGAGGCTCCAGAGGCAGAGAGCCACTGGCAACGGGTCACAGAGTGGTGCTGTGAGAAGAGGACCCCTTGATCCCTCCTGTCCTGACCAGTCCAGACCATGCTAGTCAGCATTGGTGTCAGCAGAGCAGTGACGCAGTTGATGCACCCCAGGGGAGGCTGCCGTAACCCCCAGACTCCCGAAATTAACATCATTCCCCATGGGCATGTGTTCCCGAAGCACTTCTCCATGGGGTATAGCAATTCCCTTCACTGCCTCAACCTTTGTGGAGCCAGTTCCCAAAGGTCCAAGTCACAGAATCACAGAATCACAGCATCCCAGAATGGGCAGGGTTGGAAGGGACCTCTGAAGATCATCTAGTCCAACCCCCCTGCCGAGCAGGATCACCTAGAGCACGATGCGCAGGATGGCATCCAGGCGGGCTTTGAATATCTCCAGAGAAGGAAACTCCACAACCTCTCTGTGCAACCTGTTCCAGTGCTCTGTCACCCTCACAGTAAAGAAGTGCCCCCTCATGTTGAGCCACCTGAGCCTCAGGACAGAGGCAGGCTATCCTAATTTCTATGCAAAAGGAAGTTGTATGATATCATATTTACAGTAGCTCCCAAGAGAGGATCATCTCCACCACCCAACACACACCTCCAGGTCTCTGCTGAGGTTCCACGTTAATCATTCTCTCCCAGCAGCTGGAAATTGCAAAGAGACAAAAGGCAACACAGAAAATTCAAGCCTACTCGCCACCCTTGCCATCCCCCAGGCAGCAGAAGGCACCTGGGACCACCCCTTGGCTGCCCACCTGCTGTACCAAGGCTTCTGGGAAGGTGCGACGGGCCTGCCTGGCCCAATCCCTGTGCTCAGCAACATGTCCCCACTGCCTGCCCCCAGTGTCAGCCGCCAGCATCCCCAGGCCATGGGCAGAGCTCTCCGCATGCAGTAATGCGGACAGACGTGTCACCTTGACAAGGCCTGAGGTACATCCGTCAAGAAAGGGAAAGCCACAGCTCCCAGACTGACGCGCTCCTCATCATTACCCTGACGCAACATGGTAGTCCCCATCCTGACGTCACTGCGCTTGGTTTGCAGCCAGCCCAGGCCACCACGGCGAGCCCCCCGGGCCAGCAATCGCTGCAGTTACGCACCCCACAGTGATCTGCGCTCCTTCACGCAGAGCTCTCATGTCGTCCGCAACACTAATATGGTTTCACATTCCCTCTCAGGTAAAGGCTGAGGGACAATAATTTCACTAATCAAGGAAATTTCACCACATCCGGGGCGAACTAAGATCTGGTTAGCTGTGCAGAGCAATGCTACAAATCAGCTCAATACAGGAAGTGAAGCAGAATGCCACATTCAATTTAAAGTACACAGGGAATTTAGATAACCAGATTATAAATATACAAACTGTAACTTAACCAAGGGGAAGACATTCCTTATCAGTAACAGTAATTCTTCAAGTTCTTTGTCGCCATAGTATCTATTCTTTGTCTTTGACTAAGCCTTCAGATTCTGATGCCGATAAAACCCTCCTGCAGCAGTGACTGCCGTGGCCGTTTCCTCATCCGAATGCTGTGGACTACCAGTATACAAATGACTTCAGCCCCAGCCATCCTCCAGGCCTCTCCCCTCCACAAGGGGCTCCGTATCATATTGGGAAAACTGGGTATAGATAGGGTCTGCATCTAAACATGCAAAGCTGGAACCACCACAGGTACCAGCAAGTTATCTGCCAGCACAATTGATATCATCTGAATTATGCCTGCACCCCAGCAGACAAATTTGCCACTAGCAAAATAACTGGATTTAAGGACGTCACAAAACATTACTTCTCTGAACTGTTTTAGTTGAAAAGCATGTCAGACCTTACTCTCTGTGTGGACAGTGAATGAAAGAACACACTGAACTCCATTCGCTGCAGTCCTGTGTGGGCTGTCAGCCCAGCCATCGTTTTGCAGGATATATGGTTACTCACTTCTGAAAGAAGGGAAACTAGAACTGCACCTTTAAGAAGTGCAAAGGAAACAACATAATTTGATATATTCCAATAATAAAAACTTTGCTGGAGTATATTAGGCACCTGGAATGGGGATCTGATTGAATTTTAGAAACCGTTCTTGAATATGTGAATCACATTAAGAGCTGATGGAAAGAGTGGGATGTGGCTAGTACTCAGTGGGCAAGAGGAGGTCTAGAACACATAAATACCTTATGTGAAACTCTAGAAGGAAGTCAAAGGGAAATTGTGGCTTTTCTATTTCATTTTTCTCCTTATGAAGCAATCCAAAACAACTCCAGATGACCATAAGCTGCCGAAGGTATGTTTCACCTTAGCTGAGCCATGCCTGGAGAATCGCTGGAGGAGTACGAGAGCAGACTCTGCCTATAGGGATGGAAGAAACCACAACACACCAGAGGACACAAGGAGCCGCTTCCACAGAGCTCCAGCAGTACCCTGCACTGAGCTGGAGTCAGCCTAAAGGTGGTGCTGGGACAGGGGCTGAGGGCCGAGGGGCACAGCAGTGTTTATAGAGATAGTCTTTTGATTGTGCATTGAACACGCTGTTCTCAGCCCTCAATGCAATCTGAGCAACATTATGCAAGAACTCTGCAGGACAAACTAACTTCTAAATTGCCATTGTTACCTCAGGCTGCAAGCTGAGACAGACAGGACCTGACCAGGGAAGGTAACTGCCCTTTGCTGTGAGTCTCAGCTTGCATGGAGGGACGTGTCCTCAGTGCTCTTGAGCTTCAGGACACCTCCAGCCTGTTAGAGATCTGTTAGGAAAAGGCTATCCAACACTGACGCACCTAACCCCTGCCCTTGGCAGGCTTCAGCTGCTGGAGAAATAGAACTTGCTGGGAGCCAGGGAAATGGGCAGACTGGCTGGCACAGCACTGTGCTGACACTCATCAAGACCACCTTCAACTTCCACCTTGCCCAAAGACCTCTGAGACTTGCAGCTTCTCAGGGCCCAGACCTCAGCCAGCCTCAGATGATTCATTCCCACTACACACTGAGACAAATAAGTCAGAGCCAGTGCAACGGAAGTGCCCAAGTGCTCCAGGAACGGGGTCTGTGTTAGGACCTGGGTAGCCCGTTCATAGCTCATCTTCCTCTTTAAGGCATCCTCTGAACTGTCACAACTGAGACAAGGGAGAGGAAACTTCAGGGATGTGGTTTGAGAAGTTCTACTTAACCGAAGTCACACAGCCCCAACAAAGCAAGCAGCAGCTCTGTCAGCACAAACGAAATATTGACGTGTGCATTGCCCCAGGCAGGGTTCCCACACGCAGAAACACTACAGCAACACTGGAGCAAAGCTGTGTCAGCTCTAACACCAAGGGAGATAAGGACTGAGGGTGGAATTCATATCTAACCTAAACAGAGCTTACGAATGACACATCTAATGCAATCAGACGTGTGCTGCTCGCAACTTCCAGCAGATACTAAAAGCCAAAAGCTTTCCATCGCGCTTTGAGCATCTAGGGTGGGAACTGAAAGACTCTCTACAAACTTCAGGTAAAAGAAATACAACACAACAGCAGTTAAAGTCTCACTCTAAGGTAAATAACAAATGAAACACATGAAATACTTCACGGGACCAGGCTAATGGTCTGTTAGCACAGTTTTCTGTCTCTGACAGCAGCATTAGAAGATGCTATTAAGGAGAGCACATGTGCCTGGCCAGTTTGGGTGGTCCATTCCCCTTGTGCATTCCAGCATCCAAGATCATTGTTCTGGGGACACGAGCAGGAACGATCCTGCTTGGTCCTGTTAGTATCTGTGCATGGACCTGCTCTCCAAGTATTCATCTAATCTCTTTCTGAACGTGCCAAGACTGTCCACCCACACGGCCTCCCATGCCATGTATCTGGAAGACCATTGCCTGCTGCGTAAAGAAGACTTGCTTTTGTCTGTTTGTATCTGCTCTGCCACTAGTTTCATTGTGAGCCCTCCCCTTCTAGAGCTGCAGGATTTGGTGAACAGCGGTTCTGCATTTACTGTATCCCTGCCTTGGGTGATTTTGTAAGCCTTGGCCATGTATCTCTCCGAGCCTTCTCCTCTCCAAGCCGGAGAGTCCCGGCATTCTCAGTCTCTCCTTGTAGGGCAGCTGCTCCATCCCCTTGATCATTGTAGTTGTCCTTCTCCAGACCTTCTCCAGCTCTGCCACTTCCCCCTTGAAATGCTGAATCAGAACTGCACCCAGCTCTGAAGGCTTGCACGTGCAGGACCAGCATAGTCCCGAATGACATTGCCTGCCTTCTTTCCATCTCTTCTCTAAAGTATTTTGTTGGTTTTTTTTTTTTTGGCTACTGTTGTGCACCGAGCCCATGATTTTGAGAGCTGTCAGTATCAGCTCCAAGACCTTTCTGTAGCTGTACCCACCAGCTCCACATTCAGCATTGTGTAGCTGACTGTAGATTACTTTTTAATACTTTTAGATGCATTGCTTTGCATGGTGTCCCATTTGTCACCTTTTGCGCACTCAGCCTGGGAGTCCTCCTGGTGGTCATCAGCTTTGTTGCCTCATTGGGACACTCAAAAGGCTTTATGTCATCCACGGACTTAGAGGTTTCACTGCACACTTTTTTCTCCAGCTCATTGATGAAAACAGAGAATGAAGTAGTTCCAAAAGCATCTCCAGGTACCCTGCTGCTGACTGTTTGCCATCCTGAAAAGTGACATTTAAGTCCCACCCTGTGCTTCCTCCATTTACAAACCTTCAAGTCATAAGGAAATATTTTGTCCAATTCTTAGTTTCACCAACAACTTTGGTATGAAACCTCATCTAAAGCTTTTCAGAAAATCCAAATGTATTTTGTTCACCTGATTGCCTCCACCAAGAGGTTTGTCAACAGCTCCTCTATCAGGTCAGCAAGGGAAGTCTCGCTTTACAAAAGCCATGTTGATTCCTTCCCAGTAGGCTGTGCTACTCCACATGCTCAGTGACTTTATCCTTTATTAACTGCAGACGCTACCATCATACGAAGGATTTCCACAGCTCCCTGGAGCCCCTCTGCAGCCCTTCTGGTGGATGGTCATCACGCTGGCAATCCAAGTACTCTGGCAAAGCAGGAGTTTGCAATGACAAGTTTCACAGCACATTTAAACTGTCTCAGGGTTTCCTGTAAATTGTAGTCTAAAACCTCCTCCATGACTTGTCAGCTCTTGGTACCAGCAGGCTGACTCTGTCCCTCCTGTCCAGGTCCATACTGTCCCCAGTGGCTCCCCCCATTCCTCCCATGCCCAAATCCCCCTCTCTGCACTGTCATGATCTGTGCATCAGACACCAGACCTGCCTTTGGCCTCTTGCGTGCAAGGGGCAGCACGGCCAGAATGTCACCACCAAGGTTCTGGGCTCCATCGTTTCACCCAGAGTAATGATGGCTTTTGGGCAACCTTGTCCCTCTACGATACTATGAAAATAGCAAAAGCCCTATAAAAACATGCCCACGTACTCTTCTGCTGGAGGACACTTCCCTCATCTGCTTTCGCTGCGGATGCCTGCCACCTTGATAGCAAAGGATAAAGACATCTACCAGGACACCTTGGAGAACAAGCGAAGAGTAGCTGAGAGAAGCTTGTTAAAACTGAGAAGAGAATGGTGAGCTTTAGTGGTGACAGATGATCTAGAAGAGAAGACAGGATGCCAGCCTATGGGGCAAGCAAAAACCCAGGCCCACACTGGGAAGTCTCTTCTCACAAGCATGTGTTTCAGTAACAGGGCTTCCAGGGCGCTGATAGCCTCCGATGCCAGAGGAAGGAGAGAGCCTAAGTGGAGATGAAGGCTAAACATGTCTCCTAAATCTAAGGTAAGGTTATTGCAGTCACCTAACATAACCTTTCCAAACACAGACCACAGAAATTACCTCCATAACGACCTCCTGCCTCACCCTGGCCAGATCATCACACCCCAACATCCCTGCTCTAGCCTTCCACCACACAGCTGCACTAGAACAGGTCAGTTAAGGTGGCACACAGTCTCAGTTTAAAGATAACGTAATAATTCACTTAAACTCTTAATTACCCTCACTTAAACAAAAAATAATAATAATAAAAACAGAAACTCAAGATATTGCAATCTCTCATTTGAATTTTTCTGAATTCAGCTTATATGCAATGTCTTGTCTTTTGTGGTTGTTGCCAAATTCATAAACCTTTAGTCTTTCAAAATCATTTCCCCATGCAGATACCCACAGGCCATGTCTAAATCACCTTTCAGATTTTTGCTAGAGGTTTCAAATGCCTTGAGTAGTTCTTACAGGTCCCTTTCAATGTGCCTCAAAATTCTTCTTGAAAAATATAGACAGTGCATCAGGACACAAAAGTCAGCAATGCTCAACTAGTGCTCTATGCAGAAACCATGCAGCTCATGCTTGCTGTTCCCTTGCATGTTTGGATTTTGCAGGCCTGAATCATATTAGGAGGGTTGGTGCTGGGTTTTGTTATGAATGCTGTGAATCATGACAGCTACTTTTTCTGAACTGTTCAGACAGTGGAGTCTTCTCCCAAAACCATTGCTGTCAGTCCTGAGCTCTCTGCAATGATTTCTCTGCAAGCTGTGCCAATCTCAGCTGCCATTCCTGACTACTCAGATGGAAATTCAGGGGAACCTCCAGTAAGCCAGGCACCCAGTCCAAAGTGCTGCCATATTTTAACTTAGAGCTTTCATTCTCATTAAGGAGAATTTCAGAGCCATCCTCATTCTCAATACAAGACTCAAGCAATCCTCCTGTATGTAAAATCATTCCACAGCCCACTCAGTTGTTCAAAGACAGAAGTACAGGCTCCCAATATCCAACAGCTTCGCAGTCCTTCAGATCCTGATAGCGACCGGTGTCAGCAACTGCTAACAGCTTCTTGCAGGAAAACAGAACAAGACATCAAGTGCATCATCCGCGAGGGAAGTTTCTTCCCAACTTCACAGAGACAGAAGTTGGTCTGTGCCTAAAGATGGCATTCCTACATTGAGGGGATGTACTTACCTGCAGCTTCCTTCTTCTTGCTGGATGACACCGGTCTGAGAGCCTGAGAGCTCAGTGCGCCCACATGCGTAACTCACTGCTGGGAGGGGAGTTCAGGTCCCTTTCTCTCAACAGATGCAACAAGATGGGAACAGGAGGGTTCAGAAATAAGCAACTAAAATTCTGGAAAGGCTTCTGTGTGAGAAGGCAGTGAAAAGACTGGGACCGTGTAACCACAGCAGTCAGTCTGAGGTAAACCTTGCAAAGGAAATTAAAGCAAATGAGGGAATGCTATTCAGACATATAGGACAAAGGAACGCAGACAAAAGTGGCATGGCACTATGTGATGAGAGTGGTATAACGATAGTCTAAAAATTAATTTAATACTTTGTCTTGGCGTTTGGTAAGCACTTAATACAAAGGTTGACAGGCTAATGCAGATGAGACTATGGAAATCAACACACATGAAGTGCAGGGAAACCTATAGAATTTATTGTATTCAGACAAGACACTGGATAATCTTCAACTCAGATTTCTAAGGGAGCTGACACATGACAGCAGTGGACAAGTAGCGCTTTTTTTAATGAATTTTTCAAGTCAGGGAAGGACACCATATTCCTTTGGGAGTGGCAAGCACATGGCCTCTCATTTAAGGAGGGGAAAAGTGATATGGGCAACCAAGCAACCTACTTCAGGAACATCCACAGCACTGAAGCAGCCAGAGTGGGACCCAAAACTGCCCACAGGCACAAACACTGCCAGAAATGTCTTCCCGACCGGTACAAGAGTAATTGAACAATTATGGGAATCCCAAATAGTCTGATAAGGTGATGGCTTGCAATGAGGAGGGCAGGCACCACTGTGCCTGCTGTATTTGTTAGGAAAAGGTTTGCACAGAAAATCAGCATGGTGCTGGGGGTTCCCGACTGAAGATGAGTCGTTTTGCTCCAGTGATCCTGGAACACAGAATTAAAGGAGGTGTGAAGGATCTCGCAGAAGAAGGCAGGAGGAGGAAAGAGTCTCACACACAGGGCACAAATGTCTGATCACACCTCTGGGCAAGCCTCAGCTCAAACGGCAATGCTCTCCACCGCCACCTGAACTCGCCACTTCTCAGCTGTGGCAGGAAACAACTGCGGGCCTCCTGGATGGAGCTCTGCAGTGTGGAGGTGAGAACGAGACATGGCCATGACCTCAAGTTTCTGCTGTAATCTGCAAGGCAAACACTCAGCTCTGTGCTGTCTTACGCACAGCTCTCACCCTCACTCTCGTGCAAAGCACTCGTGTGGACAACAGCAACATCCTAAATGGACAATCCTCAGAGGAGAAAGCAAGTCAAAGTTGACAACTTCAACAGAACCTGTCCTGACACCTGCAGAGGCACGAGAAGAGGGATCTGCACGTCCACACACCCCACAGTGGCCCCATCCCCGCCCAGCACTGGGGATCCTCACGTGAGCTCCGGTGCAGAGAGAGAAGCACGGCACGGCTCTGCTGCCTGCCTGCACTGGTGCCACGCCGGGGCTGGCTCCGCGGCGTCCCCCGGGAGAGCAGAGCACACCTCCAGCAATGGATGCCCAAGCACCTGAGGTGGCCTCTGCGGTGGTCACCAAACTATCTCATGGCCCATCTGTCACCCTCTCCACATTTACAGACATGGCTGTGCTAGCAGGAGTGCAAGTGAGCTGCTGCAGGAAAGGGTTCCCCACCCTGTGCTAGAAGGCAGATATTTATCTGCTCTGTGAATTTTAGTGTCTGTTTCAGGATTCTGAGCGAGAAATGTCACCGCCAGTTCAAGTGCTTAGTGTGGTCAAAGGCATGAATGTACATCACGATCTCATGCCGCTTCTGGCAGACGAGGACCCACAGTTGGCTCTCTAATCTGCACACACTGTTAGGCTTTCATATGGTTTTGTTGGAGCAAGGACCAGTAAGTGACTGAAGGAGAGGGTAAGTGAAGCCAAGGTAAATCTCTCTGTAGAGCTATTACCTAGACCATGGCAGCATTTATGGGACCCTGATTTAATAGACTGCCATTTATAAAAAAATACACAAGTACAAAATCTGATTTTTCTAATCTCTAATATCATACAAAATCAGAATTCATTTCCTCTGAAGCACTAACTGTCACCTTTTTGCTTCACTGCTAACACCCATGTAAAACATTAGGTTTCTATCACACTGTACTTTTTACAAGCATCATGTCTATTCAAAGAATATATTGCAACCATTTTTCCTTCACCTTTCCTCATTTCAAAAATTCTGCTCCATTTTAACTGAAACTAAGCCAGAAGGAATGAAAAACTTGGGAAATTTCAGATTAGAAGATATTTGAACAGAAAGATTAAAACCAGCTAAAAAAAATTCCTCATTACAAGCAGTCTAGCTCAGTAAATGACACTGGTGAGCCTTCTACCCACCATAAAGTAATAGCTCCATAAACAGGAAACAAAACCACTTTGCAACAGCTGAGATTGCTACCCAGTGTCAGCAATGCTGAATTCCAGGCAATATTAGCAATTTCACGCCAAGCCATAAAGTGTGTTCTTATTTGGGGTGCAGATACCATAGCTAGGGAGCCTTATAAAAATGTGTAATAAATACTGCATCATTGAAATGGCAATGATAATACATTGATTGTTTCAGCCCAGGGTCACTCCATATGGCTTACACGAGAAAGCTCTGGGGGTCCTGAATGCCTTTGGCAGTCTTACAGGGAGACTTCTGCACGCTGATTATGAGCTACATAAATATTAAACCAAGACATAAAAGCCTTAAAATATCAGATATTTTGGGCTGAAGCCCAGCCTCACAACTGGGGCACCTCTGTACCATGCATTTGTGTGGTGATTCCCTCCTGAGAGCCTACCTGGGTACGTTTCCTGTGCAGATGCCTTGGAGAAATGGGTGCAGGGATGCCAGTGCCTGTGCCCAGCCCTTGCTGGGGCAGAAGGCGGGCGGCCATGTGTGCTGCAGCCTTGTGTCCAGGAGTCCAACAACCCTCCCAAGCAGCACGTTGTCCAAGAGCTCGCACTGTCCCTCCTGCCAAACCAGGACCGCTCTAGGCAGGCAGCAGGCAGGCAGGCAGGCAAGAATCGTGATGCCAGAATGAGCCCACAGAGAAGGAGGTGTTTAATCATCCTGGCCTTGCATTAGGACACTTGCTTGGGAGAAGCAGCTAAAAACTTGGATTATGAACAAGGCTTTTGGGTTCAATGTGTATTTCAAAGTTGGCCATCTTCAGGTAAAATCAAAAGCTGTGCTGGGTCCAAAATCCCCACTGAATGGGGTGCCATAAGCACCACTCCTTCCTCTCCTGGCCTCATGCCCACATGCATGCCGCTCACACCCAGGGTACCTGGTGCCTGGATTATTACAGTCCCTGCCGTGCTCTGGAATCCCCCACACCTGCACCTGTTTTCTGCTCTGAGACTTTGGTGATATGGACAATTGTGCTGAAGGTGAGCAACACTCCTGCAATATCAGATGAAGCAAAGCACCAACAGTGTGTGTGCAGACACTTCGTCAACTTTGGTACATGCCACTTAACAGAGTTTAAGCACACTGGACTGATCATCGCCTGCTGGAGCGTAAGTCACTGCCCTGCAGCTGGCTGTGCTCACACCAGAGCAGAGCAGCGTTGCTGGCGGGCAGCAGGGCTGGACATCTCATGCTGCTGCACTGAGCTCGAGGAAGGCTCGGCCCTGAGCCTGCTGAAAGGCTGTCTGACAGGGCAGGGGCTTCCCCAGGAACGGGCAGCACTCCCACCCGGCCCCGCTTCAGTGTGACCGCAGACCAAGGGGTGAGGAGGGCTGGATAGCCTCTGCCATGCAATGGCCTATGTAACTGAGATAGCTCATGGCATCCAACCATTAGGTTGGATATTAGGAAGAACTTCTTTACTGTAAGGGTTGTTAGGCATTGGAATGGACTGCCCAGGGAAGTGGTTGAGTCGCCATCCCTGGAGGTCTTTAAAAGACGTTTAGATGTAGCCCTAAGTGATATGGTTTAGTGGAAGTCTTGTGAGTGTTAGGACAGAGGTTGGACTAGATGATCTTGGAGGTCTCTTCCAACCTAGACGATTCTGTGATTCTGTGAAAACAACAGTAGAACCCTAGAAAAGGCAACTTTAATTTGGAGCCAAAGTCCAGCCTGCACAATTTCCACCGCCAGTAGGAGGCAGGCCTAATTTGTAAGGCAGAAGGTATAAAAGCCAATAGTAGCGAGCCAGGAATAACCTGCGCCCACAGAGGCATCAGTCCCTGTTAGAAATTCTCACAACATCTGACACGAGCAGTGATTCCCCCTGCTGTAACTCCTGTAGCAGCACTGCTCCTGCCTCGGCCAGAAGCATCACTCCTCTGTATCTTCCTGGGTGCTGGGCCCACCCCGTGCCTGCGGCAGGGAGTTCACAAATTCATTACCTGACGTGCAGTAATTACTTCCTTTGCACTTCGTCATTTCGCTGCTTGGTCCCTGCTTCTTTTTGCTATGAGTCAGTCCTGCAGCCAGTATCAGTTTTAAATACTCTGGACTGGCAAATCTGAAATCACTTACCGACGACCTGCACAGCATTCTTGTGCCTTAGGCACCAGGCTCTGCAGCGTCTGCGAAGCAGGGACTCCCTGCTGAGGAGCACATCCCCTTTGGCACCGCATTCGGTATTGACTGACCTCTGCTCCACCTGCTTGCTCATCTATCATCTATAAATACACATGTACCTGCTCAGTTACAGGAACAGTGATGCTGTGAGAAACGCTAGTGAATCACTGCGAGGAGGGCACGATTACAAATGGGTCCCTCCACCCTGCTCAGAACAGACTACCAATTTTATGACTCCTCCAAACCAACCATGACGTTAAATCACATCCTCCTTGTTTAATCCTGCCTCTGCAGTAACAATCCCATTCTTTCCAACATCTCTGCATACAAAGAGAACATCTCCAGCCCATGCTTATTTACAGCATTTGTTTCTGCCTTCATCCTGCACAGCTCTGTTCAAAGCAGGCTGCCCAGTAATGCTTACAATATTCAGACAAGACTGTGCCACTGATTGATAAAGGCACTGGTATATCTTCTCTACTACTTACTATGCTGTCCCTCACATTGCCAAACAGCCCGTTTAGTTTTTGGCAGAATCTGCACAGCAGGCAAAGCCTCCCAAGTTGGCTGCAGCAACATCCAGGCTGATGCCCTGCGCCAACACAAGCGCATCAGGCAGCGGCCGCAGGTGGAGCACCAAGGAGCACAGTGCTGGGATGGCACAGAGACGGTGCTAAGATGGCAGGCAACGCAGGAGGTAAATGCACAGAGACAGGCAGCAAGAGGCCGAAAAGGAGGGAGAAAAAGTTATCACAGCAAGGTAAAGGGACATCACCTACAGCTGGGACTGCAAGAGTCTCAGAGACGGGAGCAAAGCACAGCGATTCTGTCGTCTCCTGTAATTCAAGGACTAAAGTCAAGAGCATTAACTCACCCCCCAGTGGGAAGCGCTCAGAGATCACATCTCGGTGATGCTGTAAAAAGTTATTGTACTAATGTATTTGGGAAAAGCAGCTGGATGCACAGAGAACATGTAGATAGACATGAGTTGAAAGACATGACACATTGCTATCCAGAAAATACATCGCTGGAACCAGCCCAGCATGCACCAGGGCACCACATCAGAGAAGACAACTGTGTTATCTGACTGTCTACTGCAACAGCAGCTTCTTTCTTGGTAAATCTTCACTTGGGATGGCACCGACCACCTGCTCAAACCGCTTTGCATTTCTGTCTGCTTTCCAGGTCCCTGGTGAGAATTGGCAGGCTGCTCATGCCTGGTGCCTGCAGATCATTACAGAGCTCATTCACATTCAGGCCACTGCCTTTGCCCTGGCCTGCTGGTCTGAGCCATACGGCCGCATGGTCGCGCGCATCCTGCCAGGAAAGCGCATCGACTCTGAAACTGGTCCCAGGTCTTCCAAGGACATCCCCTCCCCAAACCTGCATGGACATGCACAGAGGCACAGCCAGACCCATGGCATGCCATGGGCACAAGGAGGGCACTGGGGCTGCGTCCGCAAGTTGGATGCCTTCATGCAGCCAGTCTTCTGCTGAAGGAATGAAAAGTCGGTATTGAAAATAACCCACACAAGCCTGTTAGCAGAGCATGCAAATGGCATATCCAGTATGAGAAGCCCTTATGCTCAGACCCTGCAGCTGAAGCAGGTACCCCTTAAAAAATTAAAAGAGAAAAGAAAGACAGCCCTGAGCAGAAACAGTCTGTGGATTGAAAAGCTCAGCTGGGAGAGCAACATCGCAGTGAAAGACAGAGTGGGGCCCCGGGAAGGATGCTGGTGGTCCTCTGGTGAGGCCAGGACGTGCGTGGGACTTGCCTGCCTGCGGGATGGCACAGGTGAGGCATGGCCACCTCCGCTCAGACCCTGTCCGTGGGGGTAAGCTAGCCACAAGAAAACGTCCTCCTCACCCACCACCTCAAATGACAAGTGCAAATCACAACAAGCAAATTGCAACAAGCATTAATCGCAACAAAGTATAAATTGTGAGAAATGAAGCTGAGGGAGTTGCATGGCCAAAGCAGATGCAAAGGAAAATGCGTCTCCGGTAGCTTTAAATGTCACCTCCGCCTTTCTGTGATGATTCCCCTCCACCAGATAAACTCTGCGGCCCCTCTGGCTGCCCAGGGCCCGTCGCTACCCACGCACAGTTGCTACCCACGCACAGACCGGCCTGCAGCAGCTTTGCTGCCTCCCCCACGCTGCACTGGTGCCCCTCATTGGGTTAGGGCTGCCAGTGCTGCACACTGCAGCCGGACAGCAACGTCCCACCGAGTGATGGAACAGCATCGTCATATTATTGACATTATTTTCTATCTCATTTTATACATTCTGATGTTTTGTTCTGTATTTTAATGAGTGATTCCTCACTAAAAAGCAGAGATTTTTCATAGCGGCACTGACAAGGAAGCCTGTGGGACTGCAGTTAATTTAAAATCCAGTAAAATGTAGAGGCTGTCTGAATTTATTCCTTGCAGTACGTATTTCCCTGTATTTATCAACGCACTCCATCGGACTTTGAAGTCTTACAGTTTCCTCCAGTAGAAAATAACCAAGCCTGGGATCAGCAATGCAGAGAAGCGGCACAAGGGAGGCACAAACACCAGCTATGGATGATTTGCAGTGGACCCCACATCCCAGGCTGTCCTGAGCAAGGAACCAGAAGAAGCCAGGAGTGACGTGCTGCTGGTGGCATCTCCCTGCCGTCTCCGCGAGGAAGTGGCTCTGCCTCCCAGTGCACCCAGTGCTGGGCAGGGGCAAGAGCAGTGCCAGGATGAGCCTCCAGCTCGGGTCCAAGGACAGGCCGGCACACCTCATTGAAAGGCTGGCAGCCTGACTTCAACAACAGTGTGATTTTTTGCTACATCGCTACCATTCCACTGCTCATTTTCAATGCAGGTAATTCCTTTTCTCTTAGGTCTGAATGGCTGGAGCAAATCAGATGAACCTCTTAGAAGAAGGTTGCTCTGCATCATACCCGTAAGTGCCTAGTTTCCATGTTAACCTCACATGAGAGAAAACCTAATGAAAGCTCTCAGAACCCTCGAATGTTGGCTCCAGTCAGTGGTCCACTTGGCTTCACCCTTTAGATGTGCTTTCCCGCACCCATCTCCTGTCCAGTCTTTGCTTTTCATCTGCATTCATCCTGTTTGTTTGCAGCCCCGTACTATCAAAAAGATCAAAAAGTGGGGCAGGGGGGAGAGGGGGGGAAATGACACACTAATACATTTTTTGTACGTCATCGTAACATTTATAGTGTCAAGTTTCAATGTTTTGGACTGGTGAAACTCAAATCCCCTTCAGTTTAAGCCTCCCTCCATTCACATAGCCACCACCTGCTAAAAACAAGTAAGTTGTGCAACCTTGTTGACGTTTGCCACCACAGTACTCACACTGCTCAGGGTGACATGGATTCTCTTCCCAAACCTTTATTCTCTTGCCAATTTAGGGTTGAGAGGTCAGTAAAGGAATTTTCCTTTGGGATGCTTTCCATCCTGCCTGGTGCACCGGGACCCTACTATGGGTGAAGAACAAAGTCTACACAAAAGTCTCTTTTTGGAAAATGGCTTCACTTTGCTCCTGGTGGCTTGTGCTGTCTTCCTTAAACCCAGATTCCCATTTCCTGTGGTCCCTTTACTCTCAGATAGTTTCCTAGACCTACTGCAGGCAGCTACAGTGCCTTATTGATGAGCTCCTCTCCCAAAGGTCCTGCCTTGTGCAGCTCTGGTTGGATCACTCCAGCACCTCCCATATTGCCCTTAAGGATGTTACCACTTCTGATTTCTCAGGTCTTTCTGATGAATTTCTGTCATCTTTTTGAAATTCCCCTTCAGAACTTAGCACAGCAAGTGTTTTCAGTGTCTCACCTTCCTCAAGATGCTAAGCCTAGTAAAACTACCGTCATTCACTATTCCACATTTTCTGAAACATGGCTATTTCTGTAACTCCACGTACAGGCAGCATGAAGGTGATGTGCATCCCCTCCTCTGACGTGCACTGGTGTCATCGGTCCTGGTGGGGGGTCACCAAGAAAGCACAAGCCAGCCCCCAGCACTCCCGGCCTTGGGCACTGGAGCATTTGGCACACACCACCGAGCCCTTCCCTGATGAAGGGTCACCCCACCACCAGTCTCTGGCAGCACTCCTGCTCCAGCACCCCCAGGCTTCAAGGCTTGTCCCCACCACCACTTGCCTGGATGGTTCCAGCTATTCAGACCTCAGCTCTTCAGACCGTGTAAAACCTTCCCAAACACTGCACCAACCATCCTAGACCTCACTGCCACGTCTACGTGTTGAGTCAGATTTTATGCTACCCATTGTTTCTCCTCGCGCTACCATCACACCATGGCTCTCTTCCGCTGCCAGGCACTCTGCACCCAGAGCAGAAAAGCTCGCCAGGGGGTCCTGCAAATCCCCCACCACTTCAGAAATCTTGCATCTGAAAATTGTGCTGCAGGATTTAATGTTTTAACCAACAGAATACATGAAAGCCTATCAAAATGCTTCGTCATTTATTCAGATAGTGAGCTTTACTTACTGTAAGATCTGCATGCATCGTTCACTCTCTTTGCATTGCTGCAGACTTTTGTACATATTTTGTAAGAGTGTCCTGGACAACAGCCAGGGCAATCGCCACGGGGGCAGCCTTTGGCCTTCCAGTCCTGGAGGCAGCATAGGTGCGTGCACCCCAGCAGAGGAAAGCGTGCTGCAGGGCAGCTCAGCTCCCCGCATCTAGTCCCATTTTAATTTTGTCTAGCTAAAATAAATATTCCTGAAGCTTCACTGGTGTACCAAATTGACAGCATATATCCTTATGGGAACTTTAAGGCAAACAGAAAAAGCTATTACAGAGACAAACACGCCTGGCATGGAGGTAATCTCACTTGAATATTACTCAGATTTTCTTTTGGTTTATCAAAACTTAAAAGGCATGTGTCCTAGTTACTTCAGATGCATTTTGGCACACATTGAGGGGAGCAGCACATCTCAGAGTTGTTTCTTGGTGCAAGTGGTTACTTGTATGTTTAAGGAGAGACCCTGTCCTGAGAAGAAATGCTGCCAAAGGAGGGTTTCTCTCACCGGCAGCACTTGTGCCATGGGCAGGCGGCGGGGGAGCTGGCTCCGGGGCGCACACGGGGTCTGCCACAGGGTCCTGCTGCAGCCACCCCCAAGGGCGGCGGATCTCTGCTCACCAGCCTTGGGGCTGGCCCCGACCAGGCTTCCTGCACCCAGAGCCCCACCTCAGCTGCACGTCCGGAGCCCTTGTCAAGCTGCAGGAGCACCCCCAGGGGGTGAGACGAGGCCCTTCCAGCTGCTTTACCAACAAGTTCTTGGAGCTTGCTTTTCTCCTTAAATGGGAGGGTTTGACCAGATGACCTCCAGGTGTTCCTTCCAACTTTAATTATTCTGCAGGTCTGTAATACCTCTGCAAGCACTCCATATTTCCTGCACAAGGTGTTCAGTCAGACAACTGGGGACTCAGTACTCTTCACCGTGTTTCTTCAAGAAGCACTGTCCATCTAATTCTTTACCGGTCCTCCATCCCAGAACTACAGGCAAGAGATCCCCTAACTGTGCTCTTCACTATTCCACCTCAAAATAAAACATCATACCAGAAGTGTCAGACACAGCACCAGTATTGCTGTACTGCTTGGTGCTGTCAGCTGTGCTGCAAATTGCAGAAGCACTTGAAGCAGCCTGGAGACCCTAGGAGAATCCAGAGGAGTGGCCTTCGCACCACAGACCTTCAGGTTCCCCAGCACCCCCAGGGAATTATTTTTGCTGCAATAGGGACACTGAGGCTACAGCTGAGATGCAGAGGGGACTCAAATTAACAGCTGGTGCCAAGCTGAAAACCAAGGCACAGAAGAGAGAATGAAACAAATTGTGGCAATTTCTTCTTAAATCCCTGATGCAGGTAGAACAAATCAAATGGCTCTAACCCTTTCAGAAGCCAGACAGGTAAAACAAATCGTCTAAGGTATTTAATAAATAAATAAATAAAGCAGTGACTTAGCACTTAGGGCAAAGATCTCATTCACATTGCTGAGAAAAAAAAGAGCTTGGGAATAGTGAATTAGTTCACACTGTTAAAAGTAATAATACGAAGAAAGACATTGGGACAAGACATTTATTTTATTAAACCATCCAAAGAGAGGTCAAGAATATTAGAAATAAAATCCCCAGGTTGCGGTTGATGCAATAACTGCAGTTTTAGCAATTTCAGAAGAAGGATATTTGTTCAAGGTGGCAAAGCGCCAAGAATCTTCAGGGGAGGTGCTAGGAAAGGATGCTCTCTGTATTTACTTGCAGCTGAAGAGCACTGAGCTCAGTGCAGTCTGCATGGAGAGTCTCTCTCTCTGAACAGCGCTTTGCCCAGGGCTTTCTGTCTGTGCAGCAGCCAGTCACACATTAGCAATTCACATTTCCTTTTGCAGAGTTGCTCACGGACAGGACCAAATCAGAAGGTATTTCAGAGAGCAGGTAGGATAATCCCTGGTTTTCTCAACACATGTCCTGCTCTCTAAGCACATGCCATGGGCAGCCATCAGCCAAGACACTGGGCTTGGCAGATACCCATTCTGATCCAGTACGGTGTCTTACACTACACCCTTCTTAGGGACAATAAGAGATGGCATTTATCTGGAGATCTACTAGGTAAAGAGCAGGACACTGACAGTCCAGCAAGCTCTTGGACTATATTCATGACAATTTATTTTGACAGAGAAGGTGCAGAAAAAAGACATAGTAGCTCCTTAAGTGCTTTGATTCCAAGTGGCTGAAAACACGAAGGCAGAGGTAACATTGGTGGGAACAATCACAAAATGGTAAGCGTTCAAAGAAAGAAAGAAAGACAGACTAGCAAAATATGGGCAATGCATTTTGAAGCCAATGTCTATACATTCTTGACTACTGCAGGCAAGGTTTCATGAAAGGTTGGCCCAGGGTGGCACAGATGGCCTTCTGAGGACCCTTTTAACTCAAACTATTACATGATCCCATGACAAGGAAGGTGAAAGAAAACAGTCATATCATAAGATAATCAGTGACTTCAAACACACCGCAGAATCCGGAAAACAGGAGTGATTGCCATAGGCAGATGTAAAGGAAAAGCACAAGAAAGAAACAGGAACAAAAATCCAGAAGGCACAAGCATAAGAAGAAATGCCACTATGGAGAGAAGCAAGGAAAACAAGAAATCATTCTATAAATACATTGGCAGCAAGAAAAAGATCCCAGGAATGGCTGGTAATTGCTGGTGCTCTTTTGGATAACTGCAGAGAGGGAAGACTTCCAATGGATGAAACTAAAAAGAGTAATGTGCTTAATATTTGCTAGTCTTTAAATCAGCCTTTAATACAAAGATCAACTGTGAGATGATACGTACGTTTTCAGAGGCAGAGAGGTAAGATCTCACCTGGAAACCAGAAGCAGGAATTAAGAATACCTGGATGAGCCTGACTACACATCTAGTAGGGTGTTTAAGAACAGATTGAAGCAATCTAAGAACACTTAAGCTCATCTTTGAAGGCTCATTATATAGAATACGTCCCAATAGCATGGAAAATAGCAAATGGCTAAAAAGGGGAAAAAAGAAGAGCCAAAGAAATACCATAACTTCAGTTCTTGGAAAAAAACATTGAAACAAATTACAAGCCAAAATATTTTTTACTTGCCTAGGAGGAAGCAACACAGTAACAATAAGAAGGGATTTGCCAAGGACAGACCATGAGAGGTGCTGACGACCAAGAAGCAGTCACATGCCTTGACTTTCCTTTGGCTTCTCACCCCCGTCCCGCAGCTGCCCTGGGAAACACGGCTGCGATCAGCCTGAGAACCTGGCCTGATGCCTTGCCAATGGTCTAGACGGGTGGAGGTACCGAGGAGTTATGGAGGGTCTGTCCTGGGTTGGGGTCACCTTTAACAAAAGGAATGATGGATTGGAGAAGATCCTTACTAAATCTACAGGCAGTACAATGGGCCTGCAAAATAATCTAAAGACCAGGAAAGTACAGGGTTAGGATTTAAATGGATTGTGATAAGCTGAAGGTACTAAATCTATGCAGGAACCATCAGCTGCAGAAGGATTCAGATAGGGAAACACGTGTTATGTAGTGGGTTTTGAGGGAGGAAAAAAAAGTGGAGGCTATCACGCTGAATGTGAGTCACGCATCACACCATTTCATAAAACGCAGTATTATGAGCTATCAAAGCCACAGCTTGAAAAACATGCAACGTAATTCTGCTGCTGCACTCCTCTGCTGTGCTGTGCCTGCTCTGGACACTACACTGCCAGGAAGGAGCAGGCCGGCAGGAGGCTGTAGAGGAGCAATGCCAGCTCTGGAAAAGCCAGACCTATGCGGAAAGGCAATGGGAGTCGACAGCCGAAAGAAGAGGTGACACTGAGGAAAAGACAGCAAGCAGTCTTCAGCGTGCACAAGGCTGCTGCGAGGGGGACGTGAGCAAGCTGCTCCCTGTACCTGTACGGAGTCAACATGGCATGACAAGCTAGGGGAAGAATCGGGCATTAGAAACCTTCTAGAGGTGAGGACAGAGGGACACAGGAACGAGGGAAAGGCCGTGGCACTTCTGTCACTGGGGCTTCCCATGACCACGTAGGATGAGCACAGTCACACAGGTTTGTGTGTTAGACCCTTCCCAGTAGTGCTCTCGGTTCCTCCTGGGGACCCGCACCAGGACTTCAGCGGTCAGAGCCAACTGCATCAACAATGGCCTTCCCCCAGGCTTGCTCCCAGCAGCGAGCTGCTAGCTCAAGGGCAGCTGACCACCAAAAGGCATCTGGGACATGCTGAGGGTGGAGTAACCTCTGGTGTCACCTAGGTCCACCTTGTGCTCACGCACACACTGGTCCTCCAGGGCTAGACGTGTGCTCTCACTCAGCCTCCCCAGCCAACCAGGGCATTGGCCTCCTGCAGACCTCCACGCAACCTTCTTGTGAAGCTCAGAGAGCCACAGACCACAAGAGAACTCAGCCACCAAAGTCATCAGCATGGCTGGAGCCTCAAGAGCAACACGAGTCAATAACTGCTCCTGCTTTGAGCACAGCTGAACACTAGTGCTGAGGCTACCACTGGCCTGCCCACGGGCACTTGAGGTGCTTGTGCACTTCATTCTTGGAAAACATGAAACACTAAAGCTAAACCAGTCTTCATTTAACTTATCTTTGCAATTCTGAATATATTTGCAAAACAATCACTATTTTGCTGGCAGTTTTCTCCCTCGGAATACAGAATTTCGGGGCACACACCGCAGATGCTGAATTTTCTTAGTATTTACTCTGATACAAATCTGACCCAGAATCAATTTTTCTGCTAAATTTTTCAAGGAAGATGCAAGAGGACTCCATGTGTTTATGGATGTTTTGTCACTTACCTTTGTCACTTTACTAAGCAAAGGCTTTCTTGTTAGAAAAGAAAACATCACTTGGAACAGAGTATTCGGACGATCTAGGGATCACCGCACTGCTGTTCCCCAGCCCTACTGTAGATAAAAGCTCTGTCAAACCTAACACAAATGCACTGGGAACTGACTGGGAGAGTGGTAAGGCCAAACAACAAGTGAGAGAAATACTGGGTCAAACAAAATATGGCTATTAATTAGCTGCTGTAAGCACTAGTTAGCATATAGCTTCATGCTGAATGGCAGCGGTGCACGCATACATCTATATAATTTAAAATAACATCAGACCATACGACTTGGAGAGTGGCACCCACCCAGCTTCCCCAGCCACCGTGGGCTGGTGGTGATGTGGGGACAGCTGCAGGAAGGAGTACACAGCAACGCCGACACCATGGCCCAGTATTCACAGCCGGGATGAGGGCAGTGGCATGCTGGAGCCATGCTAGCCCTTCTCCATGCAGCCCCCTTGGCTCTTCAGCTGCTTGCCGGCACCAGCACTGCCCTGCTGCAGGCACCGCCAGCCCTGCACAGGAACGTCCCTTTTTCCCTGCCCTGCTCGCAGCCTGGGGCAGCTGACCTCTGTTCACCAGAGGGGACGCAAGAGAACACGGGACAGCAGCTATTGGGCTCAAACCCCATTGCCTGGTTCAACAGCCATTGCTTTTCCTCGCTTTGACACATCATTTCCTTTTCTCACATCACAAAGACCACCTCTGTACAATCCTGACAGCTCCAACCTATCCAGCATGTACAAGATGTTAAGCACATAGGTTGCATGTGCGTGAGTTTCACTTGTGCCAAGCTCAGTGCTATGAATCTCAGAATATTCCTATCCCTACAAAATAATGCAAGCATCTGGAAAAAAAATAAAATGTGTTTTTATATGCATTTTATAAAATGCATTTGGCTAGGAATAACTAAGTCACATCCAGCAATCCTCTATAAATTTGCACAAGCAGGAGACAGAAGACGACGGGGCAGATGCTCGCTCCAACAGCGCTGGCAGCAGGACCGGAGAGGTGGCCGCCTTCCTACGCCCCTCGCCGTGAACTGCCGGCTGGGGGAAGCTTGAGCCTTCCCCACGCTGCCCCTTCCCCCTGCGTTGTCATCAGGGGCTCCAGGTAATTTTGAGAATAGTTCCAAAAGCTTATTGATATAAAAACCCATAGCATTATTTTACCCACACCAACATCCTAATGCTTTTATAAACATACTGTGCTTCTGGCTTTAGCAAGTTCCTGAGGCAGCGAATTCCAGAGCTAACTGCAGGGTGGAGAAAACACACTATCTCATACTGGTTTTGAGTTTGCTTGCCATTAATTTCATTGCACACTCCTTTTTTCTTGTGCCATGAAACAAGCAGAAGTTCCCTATTTCCCTCTTATAAGCCATTCAGTATTTTCAATATTTTTAACATATTTCTCCTATTCATCTCGTTTCTAAGGTAACAATCCTGCTCTTCTAAATCTCTCTTCAAAGAAGAGATTTTTTTCATTCCTGATGATTTTCACTGCATCTCTGAGACCCTTTAACTCATTCTATTCTCGCTCACTAAGTGAGAGCCCACAATGGTGTATAGCACTCAGAGGTGTCATCGTAGATTTTGACCATGGCGTTAACTGTTTTCCATGTTATCATCCATCACACTCTTTAGGTGATCTAATATCACCGCATTTTGTACTGAAGCTGCATGTTGAGAAGAGGTTCCCAATGAACTGTTTAGAAAATAACCTGTGACTTTTCCCAAGTTAAATTGTTAATTAGGAATCCTACCAGGTACTTGAGTAGTTCAATTTTTTCCCCTCTAGTAGCTATTTTGCATTTATTTTCATTATTTTTTATTCACTGACATGTTTCTTTTTTCTCAGTTTCTTTAGATTGCCTCGAAGGGCCTCAAAGCTGTTTCTGATATGGAGTTAATGTAAATAACTCATCTGCAGACTCTTTCTTCACTGCTCAAATCCATTTCTTGGTCATAAGTAAGCACAACCACAACCCAGACCTCGCACCCACTCTTCAAACTCCTGCTCTGACCTCACAGTACTAGAGTTTCTCGTTAGCCCCTTTGAGCAGATGTCATTTTTCACCAGACATGGCTGCTTTTAGTCTCACCTCTCTAACAGAGGACTTGGGAAAGCAAAGCCTGAACCCAGTCCTCACCAAAGGCACCCTCATCAGCCACCACTCTCCAGCAGCACTTGTCCAGGAAGGTCTTTGTTGCCTGAGATGACTAGCAGTCATCCCCCTAAATAAGCAAGGGCATCCATGTCCTGGCTTCCACTCAAAGGTAAGCACCAGCTGTGACGAGCGATGTCAGAGCTGGAGTTCATATTGCAAGTGGCCATTGAAAGGCTAGGGAGCAGCAGGAGAACCGAGGTTCATGTCACTCCTGCACGTAGAGGCTGCTGAAATCACCCACAGCACAACAAACGCCTTCCTGTGCTGACCAACAGGAGGGTGACTGTGCCCATCAGCCACTCCCAGGCCCAAGTGGGTTCAACAGAGCAACCACCTGTGCAGGTATGCAGAAGGCAGCAATAACCACGAGTCGGCTCAGACGCATTAGCTGTTGGCTTATATGCAATATGCCACCTCGAAGTATTAGTTTTCAAGATGCATTCATTGTCATAGCAACAACAAGTGCAACATGGAATTGATGTACTTACTATGCTTCCGAGACACAAAATTAGACTGAGGGCTGGGGAGAAGATTGAGGAAAACAGCCCCCACAGTGCTCGCGCCAAGCCCTGGACAGCCCCGCTCCCTGTGGTGCTGGGGTGGGGAGATGCAGAGCTGGACTGGACTGCACCAGTAGCAGTACTGGACTGCACTCCCTGCTTCCCGTCCAGGGTCCCACAGGTGCCTGGCCCCATGCAGGCACAGGGCTCCCATGGCTGCCGATGCACATGATGGCCACAGCACGAGTTAGCCTTGCTCTGCCTCCCCTTGGCCCCTTACCTGGCCTTGCCACGGCTGCTCCTCCGGAGCGTGGGCAGGTCGGCCTCCTTCTCCTCCTGCACGCGCTGCAGGGATGGGGAGCGGCTGTGGGCACTGCGGGCACTGCTGGAGCTGGCCAGGCTGCCATCCCCACCTCCGGCCCCCACCGCAGCCTCCTGCATCTGCGCCAGCAGCTGGGGGGGCAGGCTGCGCAGCGAGGGCACCGGCGAGTAGGATGCCCGGCTCTCCGCCTTCAGGTTGTTGTCGCTGGCCGAGCGCTGCAGTATGCGCGGGGAGGAGAGGCCACCAGCGCTGAGGATCCGTCTCCGCTTCGTGTAGCTGGGAGTTTCTCTGAAAGGCACTGCAAAAGAGCCAGGAAAGCAGCATCAGCTACCAGGCACGCAGGTCAAAGCTGGCGTCAGCCGGTCACGCTGGGGCTGGAAGATGGTGGCAGAGGAGCACAGAGCTGGGGCAGGAGAGGAAGCACATCCTTGTGGGAGTGCAGGAGCAGCCGGAGAAGATGAGGACATGGCTCCATCTGCTTCCAGCTCCCATGCTGGCAAGGCACCCAGGGCACGCTGCTCTCCTCAGGGAACAGCCGCGGGCCCGGGAGCATGTGGAGCTGGCAAGTTGGATGGCACAGCAGCATGGGGAAGGTTTGGAGGCAGTGTCTGGAGAAGCATTAGGGAGCCCTGTGGGGGGACACACTGATGGCGAGGGTCAGGGCCACCAGCAGGACCCCTTCCAGCCCACCTCCAGTAGGTTCAGAGGTGGTGACACATACACAGGACACTGTCACTGGCAGTGGTTCAGGCCACCAGTTACTCCTCTGTTCTGGAGGCATAGTAGGCCTAGCTTTAGGCGTGTGCCATCTCTAAGCCTCAAAAATATAATGTACAGAATAAATGTACAGCATAAAACACCAGCTACTCCCTGCCCTTCCTGACCCTGTACCTAACCCCTAACAGTATCTGGAAGGACCAGACCTCACAAAGCCACCTGGAGATGCCAACTCCTGCTTCTGCCAGCAGCTTTGCAAGGGGAGGAGGAATGGAAATGGGGAACCTCATGTAGACACAAAGGGATGAGTGGTCTGTTGCAGCCACTGCACGTGAGCACCGCTGAGCTAGAGCATTGCAGACCTGAGGTCAGGAAAGATATATTTTCCTAAATTTTTTTTAATGAATCCATTTTCATCCTAAAGCTTAAAGTTTGTCTCACATTTGTGGCAACCTTCAGCAGGGAACCTACAGTCAACAATATCCAGCTCATTCCATAGAATCATAGAATATCCTAAATTGGAAGGTACCCACAAGGATCATTGAGTCCAACTCCTGGCTCCATAGAGGACTACATAAAAATTAGACCATAAGTCTGAGGGTATTGTCCAATCGTTTCATGAATTCTGGCAGGCTTCGTGCTGCGACCACCAAACCCGGTGCAAATTCAGTGGCAAAAGCAAGGGATACTTAAAACACGCCATTTGATGCACTGCAAAGGTCTCCTGCACTCCTGCTCAAAGGCACTCTCAGAAGCGGTGTGATCCTGCTAACAGGTGACTTCACCCTTCCAAGGGTGCTCCTTCCACGGCAACTTGCACCTGATGTGCAAAAAGGTGCTGAACCCTGAGCACACTCCAATTACCGCAGCCAACAGGCTTCAGAGGAAGGGACTGGCCAGGCATCCGAACAGGACATTGCCTGACATTTAGCGAGGTCTCGCACCGTTTCATCACTGACTGAATGCCTTGAAAGCACTTCCCAGCTGTGCTGCACAGCCACACTCGGAATATTTTTCTGAGGAATATTTTAGGTTTAAAGTACAAGAATCTCAGGCTCCTGTAAATCTTCTTGTTGTCATAGCAACTTGATGCATTTGTTCTCTGATGTTCCAACCACGTGGTGGGGGATTTCTGCTGGCAGCACCATGCTCCCCATGGGGGCTCAGCCCAGCTCCCAGCCCAGCACCACAGCATGGTGGCTCCTGCCCCTCTGCCCACGGCTGCAGCACTGTGAGCGCCTTGCATCCAGGCCACCCCACAGGAAAAACGAGTCAAAATGGAAACCCAGAAGCAACAAGATGGCAGACGGAAAGAGGCAAGGTCTGGGCCGCGTGAAACGTGCTGTGGATTCAGGTGTGTAGGAGGCTGCAGGACTGTAGCAAACAGGACTAATCTACAGCCAGTCCCATCAACACAATACATTCGAGCTGAAGCCAAAGTCAGGGCTAACTACTACCCTTTCAAAGGCAGCATTGAATGTGTTTGGTTGACAAGGACTGCCAACCTGAGCTTGTGTGTCATCCAGACATTTAATTTTGTACTATATCACCTCTCGTAGAAAACTACTTTAAAAAAAATTAGAGAAGCAAATATTAAATGGATGCATGTCACAGTAACTGACAGACTTAAAAATTATTAGAAATTGGAAACAGTCGCTGGAAACACAAGGAAGCTCCTTGCTAGTCTCAAAGATCTGTTTTCAGACCAAAACAATCCACACACTTTAAGCACAGTTCTTGAAAAAAAAAGTACAGAATTACTTTTAGTAAAAGAAGTGCTGAATGCTGACTAGTGATGAAAGCACATCAGTCAGTGTCCTGAATACCTTTCCAAATTGAAGGACAAGGCAAATAGCAATGAGTACATCCACGGTGTGCTTCCAGATACCCAAAACATATGTGAAACCCAGCAATGAGGAGACCGCAAACTGCGAAAGGCTGTGAGCTCATAGTGGCTATCAGCCAAGCACGAGCTCAGTGCAACACTGCCTGGAACAGAGTCAATCGGAGCCCGTTACGTCTAAGCTGGGGAACGGCAAGGCCCCATAGAGGTCGTCTCAGTAGTGCTCTACCAGGGGGCAATGTCACAGCTGGAGAAATGCCAGGTTTGGACCAACACCATATTAAACTTTCATAAACTTTTCAAAACAGCAAGGAAAAATTCAAGATCTAGAAGAATCTTCCTGGCCCACTCTTTGCCCACCCAGGAGCAGCAGTCGGCCCTTCGCAGACAGCCAGGGCCACCAGCGCTCTGGGCCAGCCGCTCAGGCCCAGTCCGCACTGTGCTCCCCCGTGCACGTGCGACCCCATCCTTTATTACGAGGAGGCCAAAATGGCCACCAAGAGCATCAGAGCTGCAGCCGCAGCCCAGCCGAGGCATCAGTGCGGTCACCACTCTTCTGCACCTGGCTAGGCTGAGCATCATCAGTCTTGGCACCAAAGCCAGAAAGAAGGAAAGAGGAAAACAAGAGTGCAGCAATGAAAACTTCAGACAGCAGGAGTCAGCCTGGTTTGTTTTAGTGTATTTTATAAATTAATTATTACTTTCTTGATATTAACTGCTTAGGAAAAAAAATCACTACTGTATGTTCAAGTGATCACATACAAACTTACTGTAAAACCATCCTGTTGGTAAGATGCTTTTACTCAACTGGACTAGGCCTTGCAGAACTTGGCCAGAGTCATGCAGCAGGCACAGTCCTTTTTTTTCCTTCATGGAAAAACAAAACAAAACAAAATAAAACAACCACAAAACCATTTTGGGGATAGTCTCGAAAAGCCTGGAAAACATTGTCAGTATTCAATATCAGATAAAAGGAAAAAAAAAAAAAAAAGAAAAGCAGTGACTTATCTTGCAAGGGAAGAAAACAATACCTGACAGGAGATCCTTTCAGTCAGTGTGAGATCTCTGCTCCTTCCAGCCTTAGCTTAACTGAGAAGCAGCAAGCCTGCCCCAGTCCCTGCACTATGACCAGCATGGACATCACACCAGGAGATGTGGAGAGGGTACAGATTTTACTGTGAGATGTTCACAGCAAGCACCAATTATTAGGCAATGAGAGACACACAGGTTTCTCAAGGACTCCCTGGTGAAAGGGAAGGTACTTTATAATTTCTGACACAGGTCAGGGTAAGTGCTTTAATTTAGCCTGTCAAATTAATCACTTGGTCACCCATTTCCACACTCTGCACAAGAGCAGTCATTGCCTTACATAATCAAAGTGCTCACTCCCAACACCAAAATTATAGCATCCACTCTAAAAGCAGAGCAAAACACAACCTCTGTCTCAGATTCACACCAGAGAGGAAGAGCAGCAGGGCTGCAGAAAACAGCCCAGGACTACTCTGCTACTCACTAATAACATCAAGCATAAGAGTCCCTGAATTACAACATAACATAGCATTTACAGGAGTAAACTAGAAGCTGTCTAGGTCACATAACAGACTGCAAAGCCAAAGTTTCCTGAGTATTTAATTCTAGAAGCATGTTAGGAGAATGGTGTTATAGCTGCAAAGGCAGTCTCTTGAAAGACAGGAAGATACCTGCACTGTCTGAGTAATTTTAATACGGCACCCAGTGCACAGTAACTGCATGTGAGATGAGATTGAGACAGCTTACTTCACTTGCCAAAGTGCAATTTAGGGACAAGGGAGTCACAAGTCCAGAAAATGAGTGAAAAAGTCTGCTTCCCAATACAATCACAGATGCAGTGACTTTCAGATGATGTACATGCAGGTTGTGCAGTTCCTTAGGCTCTCAGGTGTCCAGCATGTCCTGATGTCTCCTGGCCAAGGCAGCCGCACCCTGGGACCCAGGGTGCCTACCCTGGCACATAGAGGAGAGCTCAGGGGACTCAGCAAAGCCCTCAGGAGCCTCAATGCAGAGGTACAGCTGATAGAAACCTCGCCTTCAGTGCTCAGCCCCTGGAGCCTAGACTGCTTCAGGGCCCATTCCAGGGTCATTGTGCAGCTGGGAAGGCAACTGGACCAAGACCAGATGTTTCTACACAGCTAATGATCTAGAGATGATGATAATACCTGCCTGGGAAAGCCTGGCTTTAACTGAGAACACAGATGAGCAGACATCCAGGCATTGCTTGTATGAGCAATATAGGACTTTTCACCCCAGATGCTCCAGAGATTCTTCAAAGCCCTCATATAAACACCGACTTGCATCCAGCCAGTCTGCATACTCTACCATGCAGCTACAGTGCAAGCCTGGGTCTGCTCTCACAACAGAAATTAGGTATATTCAGGGAGATACAAAAACATGCTCAGCTGTGCTATGCAATGAGATGAAGACAGCAAGGGAGACAAAATCTGTTGCATGTGCCAGAACCATGGAAGAGAAGATTGTGCCTTGGACAGATGGCAGAAAGGACAGAAGAGAGGTGGGCTGGGGCAAATCCATGAAATGGACCCCAGAATGAAAGAGCTAATGGTGGAAGCAGTTTGGTGTTGACAGGTGCTATGGGTGCACTTATTTGCACAAGAAAGTCCAGCAGAAAATCAGCACTTGGCACAGCCACATGGACAACAAAGGCACCAGGAACATGTCCAGGGCTGCAGCAGACAGAAGATTCACAGCCACCATGTACACAGGGCAGTGACACAGGCAGCTGTGCAAAGAACAGCCATGCTCTGCACTTCCAGCAGAGCCTCGCTCAGCGCTGGGAGCTCTCCAGGCATCCTTTACTGCTGGTTTTAAAGTAGCCTTTTATAGCAGCAGTAAGCAAGGGACCAACAACCCCCACATGTCATTTGCTGTTTACTTCTCTCCCCAGTGAAGCACTGCATGTTCAAAGGCAAAAATTCTGGGGAAACCCTGCCCAGTTCTGTGGGAGACAAGTGAAAGGAGAACTTTCTACTAGGGCTGAAAATACTGTATTAACTGTAACTCTCTGTTTTGAGCAGCATGTTTCAGAGGCTCTGGCTACCTAACAGAGAAAAAACACAGACTAGCCTCGAGCTCGCAACAGCCAAATTACATGTGTAATGACATCTAGGTCTCCGGAATGTGCAATAATCCCAGGCCCATTTACTGTCTTAAAAGCACAGGAGAAGACATCTGCCAGGTTGTCCTGCGGGACAGCAGGGGCTCAGCTCCCACACAGATGCCAGTGAGGATGCTGAGGTCCTGCCTGCTACACTGGCTCTAACCCTGATGGCCAACCACCTGTATTGGGTTTACGTGGTAAAGGTTTGGTAGCAGGGGGGCCACAGGGGTGGCTTCTGTGAGAAGATTCCAGAAGCTGCCCCATGTCAGATAAGAACCAGCTCCAGCCGGCTCCAAAAGGGACGCACCGCTGGCCAGACCTGAACCAATGAGCAATGTTGTTTGTGCCTCTGTGAGAGCATATTTAAGAAGGGGAAAAAAACTGCTGCGCAACAGCAGCTGGGAGTGAGAGGAGTGAGGAACAGCCCTGCAGACACCAAGGTCAGTGAAGAAGGAGGGGGAGGAGGTGCTTTAGGCGCTGGAGCAGAAGTTCCGCTGCGGCCCGTGGTGAGGACCATGGTGGATCAGGCTGTCCCCCTGCAGCCCATGGTGTACCACGGCGGAGCAGATCTCCACGCTGCAGCCCGTGGAGGAGACCACGGTGGAGCAGGTGGATCTGGCCTGAAGGAGGCTGCAGCCCATGGAGAGCCCCCGCAGGAGCAGGCTCCGGGCCGGACCTGTAGCCCGTGGAGAGGAGCCCACGCAGGAGCAGGTGATCCGGTGGGAGCTGCCACCCGTGGGGGACCCATGCTGGAGCAGTTTGCTCCTGAAGGATGGACCCCGTGGTACGGACCCATATTGGAGCAGCTCTTGAAGAGCTGCAGCCTGTGGGAAGCCCACGCAGGACCCGTTCGGGAAGGACGGCATCCCGTGGGAGGGACCCCACGTTGGAGCAGGGGAACAGAGAGTGACCATGAAGGAGCGGCAGAGACAAAGTGACACGGACTGACTGCAACCCCCATTCCCCGTTCCCCTGCGCCGCTCAGGGGGAGGAGGTAGAAGAGGGTGGATGGGGGGAAGGTGTTTTTAGTTTGCTTTTAGTTTCTCACTGCTCTAGTTCGCTAGTTATAGTAATAAATTATACTAATCTCCCTATGTTGAGTCTGTTTTGCCCATGACGATAATTAGTGAGTAACCTGCTTGTCCTTAACTCAACCCTTAAGCCCTTGTCCATCATATTTTCTCCCCCTGTTTCTTTGAGGAGGGGGAGTGAGCGAGCGGTTGTGGTGGAGGTCGCCTGCTTAGCTGGGTAAAACCACCACACCACCTCCAACACAGCAATACAGCCTCATTCAACCAAAAAATTAGGTCGTTCTCAGCTTTACAGAGAACCTAGTCATCTTCTGATCAGAAGCACATTGATCAAGGTTTCCATCATGCTGCACTTCCCATTGCTTCTACTGTATGAGCCCCAACTTGTCACTGAGATGTGACTCTACCCCACCCCCTGATGGCCACTGTTGCACCAGTGTGAAAGAGAATGAAATCATGCTTTTCACCAGAAAGAAGATAGCTGGAAAGGAGGGCTGTAGAGGGCTGCCAGCAGGCTTCTCCCACTGGAGATCTGTTGCAGGACACTAGATGTTTGTTCAGGAAAGCTGGCGCTGATCTGACCGCCTCCCAGCACCACAAGGTGGCGGCACTCCACCCCGTCCCCTTGGCCGCTCCCACAGCTTGCCCCCAGTGCAGCATGCACCAGCGCCCAGAGGCCAGGCCAAACCACCAGCCAGCTTATCTCACCAGCATCATGGACAGCACCCAGAAAATACGACTGATGAATAACTGCATGAGAGTAGTTTTATTCTGGATCAGTGAAAACCAGAGCCATGCAAGAGCAAGGGGGAGAAAGACACCCCAGTGCAAGGGGTGGATAATAGCCCTGCTTGGGCCGGCAATGGAGACCGGCACACAATTGTGTCCAGAGCAGGGGCAGCCAGCCCAGTGCAGGCAGGGGGATGGGGCCACCATCCCTGCAGAATCCCCTGCAGAAGCAGGAACACCAGGCTAGGGTAGCAGAGCTGAGCGCCCAGCCCCAGGACACAGCTCCTCTTCCCCCACCCCTAAGGGGTAGGAAAAAAGGTGTGGACAGCAGGAGGAGACTTCAGAGCTGACATCAGAGCTGTTCCCCACCCAGGATCCGATGTGCCATATGCCAAATCTCAGCACAGAGGTTCAGGTTTTGTACACGCAGTTTCCTAATAAAACTAATTTATAACCAGAAGTGCTGCTCTGCCTTGGTTTGTCAGGTGAAGTCCTCACCAGGAGGCTCAGAGGTACTCTGCTGCGCCGTGAGGCCCCAAACTGCTGTATGAGTCCCGAGCAGCCCAAGACATGTTTTGGCCAGTTCTACAGGCTGCAAGGCCAGCTTCTCACTGCACCTCAAACTATCTGAAATTGGTAATAATAATAAACTGCTGAGCCTGAGCTGCAGCCACCAGGTGCAGAGACAGGGTGGTTCAGGCTGCTGCCAGCCAGCCAGTTCTAGCAAAGGCTTCCTCTCCCCAACCCCCAAACCCACTGTTCCCAGTGGGGAAAGGAGGGAAGTGAGAGCAAAAAAGAAAAAAAAAAAACTTTGTGCAGCTCATACAATCAGCTTTGAAGATTCTTTTCTATACCTTCTCAAGAGTTTAATCAAAGTGTGTTTACTGGGTTTCTAGCAGCAAAATGAATCACTTCAGTTACCATGACAGCGCTGCTTGAAGAAGCACAACCGTGCTCCAGCCAGCCTGGTTAATCTGACACTTCCATGTTTGCTTTTGCCCTCCAGGAGGAGGAAACATAGCTCTTGGGCTGAAAACGCCTCTCGCCACTGAGGTGTGGTGGGAGCAGGGTGCAACCAGGGTTCCCCAAGGAGTTTTGGGCCCTGAGATGCTGCACTGTCACCTGGGCAGCACCTGGACCATGCTCCAAACAAGCCCAAGCTGCGGGCTAATGAACCAAAATGTAATCAACACAGAGGTTATTTAGAGATTTACTGGCTCGATGTTAAATATTCATGTAAAAGAGCAAAAGCACACGAAGTGCAAATGTCTGCGCAGTTCCAAGCTGAGAGGCCGCATTTACATTTTAATAGTGGAAAATTACAAAGCAGAACGAAGAATGCACATAGCATCTCGCCTCATGCAGCACATTGATGCCCAGGTTTCTCTTCCATGCAAGAGAGAGAGGCTACTCCAAGAGACCTTTCAGGTATTTTTTCCAGGAATGAAAACTAAAGGAAAAGTACAAAACGATCAGGCAGAGCACAGCCGCCTCAGCTCCAAAGAGGTAGCTGGTAATTTACCTCAGTACTGAGAAATAGTCCACTGGCAGGAATTAGAGCCCCATTATTATTATTAATATTTTTTAATTAAAAAAAAATCATCCTCCAAACATTTCTCCAGTCATCTCCATTTGCCTCTCAATTACCCATTCTCATACCTGATGTTTCATCCCTGGACAAAGCCCTTCAGAGCCACCCCCTCCTCTCTCACCTGCCTCTCCTCGCTACTCCATCTCAATGCAGGTCTCTCACCCCATCCCGCTCAGAGTGCCAGCCCTACATAGCTGGGAACAGATTTTACTCTGCATTTGTAAAAATTAAATTCAAGCTGCTAAAAATATACCTTAATTAAACTTGCTACTTGTCCCCTACAAGCTATCCTCAAATGTGCTGCAAATTCACCTGTGATGGTACATGATATGAGATTTTCAGCCCTTCTCTTCAGACAAAATCTATCAGCCTGATCCATCTCAACACTGGAAATTCTTCCTTGAAAGAGTCTCGTGTAATTTTCATTCCTCTGCTTCACCTTTTTACATTCAGCACCTTGAGAGTCCTGCTTGGACTATCAGGCCACTGCTGAAATCCCCACAGAAGAAATCCTGACAACTGCACAGACTTGTTACAGGAGGGACACAATGAAATTAACAGTGATGACAGAAAATCAGAAACATCAAATGAGTATTTCTGATCTATATTTGAAAATAATTCCTATACATACCTCTATATCATCAAAAAATACACCCAGAAATAAAACAGAGCTTAAAACTTCCCCCCATAATTCCAAGGATAGCAGTAACAGACATTTATTCAGTTATGTACATTCAAATTAGCAGGTCAAAGGCTTTTGCAGCAAAGTTCAAAAGAATTTGCAATATAGTTCACTGAAGCATTGGCCTATATCTATAATACTCCTTCAAAAGCACCAGAGGATAGGGAAGCAGCTTTGAAAGGGTCAAGTGGGATGATTCAGACAACCATGCAGACCATAGCTTCATATCATTTCTAGGAAAAGCCTGGAAAAACGGAAACAGGACACTTATCAATTGGAAAAAAAAAAAATAAAAGCATGAGAATTCAATTTATACCAGCCAAGATGGCTTTAAGAGCTCAGATCTCACTGACAAAAATAATAAGCTTGGGTGAAACTGTTGACTTCACTGTAATGATATTCTGATTACATGCTACCACTGGACAAGATACCTGGGCAGACTTTAACAGACAGTAAGACACAATAATGAATCATTAATGGAGAACAACAACTGGGAATATTTCGAATATTATTCAGCAAGCCAGTTCTTGGTACAGTAATATTTATATTTTTATATTTAACAATGACATTATATTTTTATATATATGGACATATATGCAGACATATATATATACACACACGGACATACACACACACACACAGACCATCGGCAATCAAAGTACAGGTGATGCCATGGCTGGTGCAGTGGCACATGAGAGAGGGTATTGGCACAGTGGAATCTTGGGCATTTGTTAAGACAGAATCATTTGAACACATTTCATCGCAGCCTGATGCAAGACAAAGCAGCTGGGAAACACAAATGTTGGTTGTACAATACGGGACTGTTCCTTGAAAAGCAGCGAGACTGAAACAGGCCTGTGAGTCCTGCCACAAACCACCTACGGTCAAGCTCCAAGACCAATGCAGTGATCAGAAGACCTAACATAACCAGCAGGTATAACAGTCCCTGAAAATGGTAGCATGGTCTGCTCACCCATAAGGTTATTATCGAAAAACACATTGAAATTCAGTCAACATTGCTAAAAAGAATGTTAAACTGTTGCATGTTTTTTAGAACGTTAAAAAACAGGAAGAGTTCAAAATAAAGCCATGCAATGGCTCAGACATTGGTCAACCTGACCTATACTAAGAAAATAAGCAGAAGCTAGTCACAGTTTGCCAAGGAAATAGAGTCACAAGTTTGTATAGTGGGAAAGAGTTCTTAGGCAAAAGTTTGCACAGATTTGTGCAAGCATTAGTTTTCACCACAAGGTGACAATACTGGCCACTCTGGTGCTCTTAATATTCTGTCTGACAACAGTGAGCACAAAAGTCATTGTAGACAGTACAAGAAAGAAGGGCACATAGAAGGTTATCATTCTCTATCTTACCTCTTTGCCACTGCCAGCTCACAGATTGCCAACTACCCTTATAAATAGAATAAGCTCAACAAAAACATCCACGTTTGTTACACATTCTGGGAAATTTGACACAATTAGACTAAAAGAAATAAAGCTTTCCATTGTACAAGTACTTATTTATGGCGTCCATACAAAGTTTTTCAACATCTACCTCATTTAGACTTTCCAAAAATTTCTCTGAGAAAGGATCAAGCGGAAAACGTCAGAAAGGAAGAAGAAATGTATGTCATAACCTCTACTTCTGCTTGTCTCACATGTTTATCTGAGTTGCTGTATGCCATTCCACAGCGTAGCTCCAAGCACTACCAAGCTCTGAGATAGCTTTTAGTTAAAAACACTATTCAAACAAAGGATACGATTACAAAAATCTAAGCAAAGCAGACATCCTTATGTCACTGTAGAAATCCCCCATCTCAACATACTTAGTAGAACCAGAAGAGGTTCAGACCAGGGCAACAGGGATGGTCAAAGATCTATAATAGCATCACATTTCCTTCATAAAAGGAAAAATGTTTCACCAAAGGTGCATATTATGAACATGTTACTGAATCTTAGCAACGACTGATATGAAGTCATAGTGCCCTAAGGAAGCAAAGTGCTGTCTTTTAAATGGATCTTTCAAATCCTTATCTCCTTAGAGGGGAGAACAAGAAGAATCAGTAGAATTGGAAAATGTTAGATTTTTCCACTCTCTGGGTAATCCCAGCCTGAGCTCACATACACAGCTTCTAACATATAGCTTCACAGCTCATGGAGATACCTGGGACAGGCTTTGGATGACGAGAGAACTTGGAGGACAAGGAGACACTGATCTCAGGTTGGCTCCAGGACAATCTTTTTGATGAGAAGTAACTTATTCTTTGGTTTGAGCTATAAAATGTCATCAAGCTGGGATTTCTTGGTAACAACTGACAATTCAATGCCCAAAGCCTCATATAATCTTCCTAACACGTCATGGTCTAAATTAATATCCCGGTGTCAATTCACACAGAGAAGGGACTAGGGAACTAGGCCACATGCATCAGGATATGCACTGCTTATCATCTCTCCACCTGGGATGGACACCTAACGAGGAGTTAGGTGACCAGGTCATTTTCTGACACTTGCTAGGCCTAATCTGCATCTTCATATGCCTAAATACCTTGAAAAAATCTGTCCCAAGGTAGCAGGAGAGATGAAGGCTCTGTGCCAGCAACTCTACCCACACAGAGCTAATGGTATGCCAGGGCAGCAAGACTTTCAGCAGACATGGGCCAAGAGGCTAACACATGCCAAAAGCAAGGGCCACTGTGCGTCCCTGAAGCTGCAGAACCAGACCAGAGGGGATGAGTTACTCCCCCACTATTTTACATAGTATAGGGTAACTGTTTGGGGTCTCACTATGACTGATAATGAATTAATTCCTTTGACTTGAAGTTGGTGGTTGCTTAGTGACCATGAATCATGACCTGTTAATATTCCACATAAGAAAAGAGAATACAGCCCCAACCAGTCTTACATACATGTAATGCTTAAGGCTAATTTCTCACTATTGAGCTAATGTTGTATTATTTCCTCCAGATCTACTTTCATGTAGAGAGAGTAAATATGAATAAAAATCAGGAGTTCAAAAAAATTAGCAAAGTTATAAAACCACAGTTATGAAATAAAGCAGCCATGGTTAAATACCTATTTGGACAAAAGTGGCAAAACAAAGACATCAATTGGTATTGCAGAATATATTTATCCTACAATTATGAAAAATAATTGAAATCAATATGGAGTTACAATACACTCCAAATTGATAATGGGAGCTAAAATATTAACAAAAAAATGTTTGTAGAACAGAGGAAAATTTTAAAAAGCTTTTGGGTCATTTTGTAGATGCAGAAGTAAATTCTAAAAGAAGCAGGAAAAGGCACTTGTATCACATCACGATGAGAAAGCATAGACAGCTACGAATTACCTGAAACAAACACTTTAAAATTTGCAGGCTAAGAAAACTTCCTAGAAAGATGGATCATGAAAAGTATTGAGCAGCTGACAAAGGATCCAACTGATAAAAATTGGTGTGCCATTAACATCACTGCAAATGTTTTTGTGGAAAACAGGTAATGTGGTGCACACTTGACTTTCTTGAGTGGAGTTACACATGTGGCTGGTAAATGCTTATGTAGATTTAAGACTCGAATGCTGATGGGACAAGCAAAGAGACATGCCAGGAGGCTGACAGTGGTGCTCCAGAGAGGCCCCAAGGTTCAGGTGCAATCCTGCTTGCATTGTTTCCCACTGACCAGGTCTTGGTGTTCCTGTTATACATCCAGCCTTTTTCCACTGCCATCCCCTGCTTTTCCAAATCTGCCTGGCATGGTCAGAGACCAGGTTCTGCAGCTCTGCAAGGAGACCTGCTGATCAGGAAGAGGGTTAGGGCTGCCCTTGCCATGCCAAAGAAACTGCTTCCATACAGGCAAAGTGGACCAGCACTAACCAACAAACACCATGCTATGCTGCTTCAAGCACACAGAGGGTCTGTGGTGACACTGACAAGTCCTCACTATCCAACCTCTCAGGTCCAACAAAGAAGAGAAAAGGCTGCATTTACTACACGTGGCATTCTCTGTCTGCAGACCCATAAAACATGAGAATCAGGAGAGAGAAAGAAAAAAGATGGAACAGCCCAATTCAATAGTATCTGCAAACATTTTCCACTTGTAAAAACACATTCTCCCTCCCTAGATTTGCAGCCTTTCACTCTGTCTTCAACTTCAGTGCTGGTAGCTGTGATGGAACAAGCAGCTCTTGGTGCCTGCAGTGACTGAAGGGATGGAGACCCATGCACAGGAAACTACTGTGAAGACTGCGCAAGAAGTCCTGTAAAGAGCAGGCACTGATCACCCAGCAACCTCACTGTGCACATTCTGGGTCATCTTCCTTCAAACTATATCAACCCTAGCTGGACCCATGGGCTGAATGCCTGTAAGCAGATAGAGCACATCAGGTGTGTTTCTGGAGCACAGTTTTTGGGTTATATTCACCTGAAAGAAATTCAGTTCACACCCTCCAGACCTGCCGTACATTGTGAGACAAACTGCAGTGAGTGGGGACAGCCAGTTCCACCTCAGAAGTACACTCCTGATCCAAACTGAAACACTGATGAATGCTCTAACAGCCAGAAAGTAAAGCTACATGCAAAGGGCTGTCATGCAGAAAGGAGCAAAAGCTGTTGCTAACCATCCTCCTTTCCACAGCCTTAACGTGGCATGTCCTCTCTGAATATATCTGATGGTGAGTGCCACCAATTCTTGTCTCACAGCCAGACAACTGCTGCCTAACTCTGAGAACTTGAGAAGATTTCTCCAAGAGCTATCACTTACAATGCTGCATTATGCTGCCCTTTCCTACCAGATTGTTTCAGTTTTTCCACAACTACTGTGATAGAACTATCAGAGAAGAGGAATGGAAACAGCCAGACTGTCTAACCCTGACCCCTTCCTCATCCCAAATCATGCCAATCTGCTCTCCTCCAGTCAGCCACTTGCACTTCTCAGTTCTTAATGAACTTCAAAAAGCAATTTCTGCTTGCTTGGGAAGTTCATCTGCTAGTTCAATCGACCCCAGGTGGACACCATCTGGACCTGCTGGTTTGTGTGCGATTAGTTTGCAACTGTTTTCTGACCTATTTTACATAAACAGCCGTATTTAAAACATGAACAATTCATTCCTACCTGACATATTTTCATGCTATTTTTCCTTACACTTTTTCAATAAAAATAATTGAACCATTCAATCACATACAGATTTGGTCACAGAAGAATTTAGGTTGGAAGGGACTTTATGAGGTCATCTAGTCCAATAGCCCTGTCAATGCAGTCTCTCTTCTTGAATCAATATGGTGGCTTTCTTGTGAGTACTGTTCACCAACAGTTATAAGGAATTTTTGGCTTTTCCCCACATCCTTTCTGACTCTTCTCACAAATTCTCAGCAGCTGTTTGTAGCTATCAGTGATAGCTAGCTAAGAAAAGAAGTGATAAAAGGATGGGTTAGGGTGCAGGTTTCTAGATTCACAGCCGCTTCCAAGAACCAAGCCCAATAGTTGAAGGCTGTTTCATACTCCACAAGTCTTTTTCCACTCGATGACCTGTTGTGGGTTAACCCTGGCAGGCAGCTAAGCACCACATAGCCGCTTGCTCATTCTCCCCAGGCAGGACTAGGGAGAGAATCGGAAAGGTAAAAGCAAGAAAACTCATGGACTGAGATAAAGACAGTTTAACAGGTAAAGCAAAAGCTGCACACACAAGGAAAACAAAATAAGCAATTCACGCATTACTTCCCATCAGCATGCAGATGTCCAGCCATTTCCAAGAGAGCAGGGCTTCATCAAATTTAACGGTTACGTGGGGAGACAAACACCATAACTCTGAGCGTTCCCTCTTCCTCCTTCTTTACCCTTTTATTACTGAGCATGACATCATATGGTATGGATTATCCCTTTGGTTGGTTTGGGCCCCCGGGCTGCGTCATCTCCCAGCTTCTCGCGCACCCCAAGCCTCCTCATTGGTAGGGCAGTGTAAGAAGCAGAAAAGTCTTTGACGCTGTGTAAGCATTGCTTGGCAACATCTAAAACATCAGTGTGTTATCAACACCGTTTTCATTATAAATCCAAAACACAGTGCCATACTAGCTACAGTGAAGAAAATTAACTCTATCCCAGCCAAAATCAGGACATGACCTGATGATTCTGTACCTTCTGTGGAGGCACATGCACTGAGACAACAGTGAGCACAAAAGTCATTGTAGACAGTACAAGAAAGAAGGGCACATAGAAGGTTATCATTCTCTATCTTACCTCTTTGCCACTGCCAGCTCACAGATTGCCAACTACCCTTATAAATAGAATAAGCTCAACAAAAACATCCACGTTTGTTACACATTCTGGGAAATTTGACACAATTAGACTAAAAGAAATAAAGCTTTCCATTGTACAAGTACTTATTTATGGCGTCCATACAAAGTTTTTCAACATCTACCTCATTTAGACTTTCCAAAAATTTCTCTGAGAAAGGATCAAGCGGAAAACGTCAGAAAGGAAGAAGAAATGTATGTCATAACCTCTACTTCTGCTTGTCTCACATGTTTATCTGAGTTGCTGTATGCCATTCCACAGGGTTTGTTTGAAAACAGTGTTTGAAAATACTGTTTTCATCATAAATCCAAAACACAGCACCATACTACCTACAACGAAGAAAATTAACTCTATCCCAGCCAAAACCAGGACATGACCTCATGATTCTTTACCCTCTGTGGAGGCACGTTAACTGAGATTTAACTCTTCGCATTGGTTCTTCCCTTGCTCTAGAGAGCTCTGAACCAATAAACTTCCCAGAACAATTCAGGAAAAATCATCAGGTGGTATGATTTTATACCTAACCTAAAACTCAGTTCTGCATGACATAATATATTGCATGATAATGTCTACACCACAGAAGTACAGAAGAGATGCTGCAAGGAAAAAGGCTGAGCAGGAAATCCTCCAATATTCCTCCATAAAGAAGCAAGTAAAACCAAAATGGGTGCTACTTCACTTTTTCTTATAGAAACTTCAGTGTGAGGCAGCTCCATAATCATCCCTGCTAAGAGAGAGAACGTCTCCTTCTTGCACCAAGTCCACTAAACAGACTTAGAAGGAGAGGATCTCTGGTATGAAAGGGCCTCAAGGACGCAAAGAGAGAGACAAGGTAAGGGATTTTACAAAGAGCTTTTCAGACCCACTCCAGACTAATGGTTTGGCTAATTCTTTAAATTGGCAATCTCAGCAGCCATAAGCAAACACTGGATCGAATAAACTAACTGAATACTGCCTCACGAGGAAAGCAGATCTGTCCTGCCTCTCCCAAGACCCAAAACTAGCTGCAGGCTGCAGCTTCCACTGATCACTACAGGCAGCACCAGGAAACCACCAGTTAACATATCCACTCTAAAACAGCCCTAGACTCTACAGTAAGATTAAATAGGGAGGGAAGGGGGGGGAAGAAAAAAGATCAAACTCACCAACATCGGACTCTTTGTGGGTTTTGATGATTTCAGCCAATTCAAAATTTCCTGCAATGATGGCCACCTGAAAAGAGAGGGAGGGAAGACAGTTGAGCAGCTCTGAACAGCACTGATCCTGTGCTTGTTTGCACAGATTACGCCATATGGACTAATAACAGCTGCTTTCTGTGGGGGACGCCGAGCCAACAATTGTTCTGCCTCAGCTCACCCAGTCAGTAACCCCAAGGTGAAAATACACTCTCAGCATTGCAGGGAGAACGTATGCCGATGGCTCATGCAATGAGAGGGTGGCAAATAGCTCGGCGATAACCGTTCCCATCTCCTCAGAGTTTGGTGGTGATGTGTCTAACACCAGCTAGGAATTAATTTTAGGTATTGCAGGTACTGACAAACTGTTCTCAAGTCTGAAGGTTTTCAGTGAACCATAGTTTGCTGATGAAAGGCAATTTACCAGTGACCCAGCTCTCTGCACATCCTACTTCAACAGCCCACAGGTCTAACTCCTGCTCACTCCAGGCTGCATTGGCCGAGGAACAACTTGCATCACAGTTAGTAAGTCAGAACAATCCAATCTTTTTTTTCAGAATAATGTCCAAAAATATTCTTTTAAAGTGTGAAAGAACCACAGTGAGATGGGTAGGAGAACATGAAATCCATCACTGGTCCTCAGAATATTAAACCAGAAGAACTGCTCTGGACTGAACTGCTCAAGTCTTGCATTTGACACAACCGGCCCTGCGCACCAATGCCATCTCTGCCTCTCCTGCCCACACCGCAGCACATTCAGCCCCCGCAGCCATGGCAGAACCCCTTAGGACTGTGCAGCACCTACAACTGATTTTGGAATGAGAAGCAGCTGGACCAGGTTGATTCCCAGTAGAAGAAAAGTGCTGCCACTCAGAGCACAAAAGCACCTCTAAGAAGAGGCTGAGACACCACCGATGATTTTGCCTGTCCGTGCTGGGACCATCACCACACCTCTGTACTTTTTTTAAACTTAGGATTCATATTTGAGACAAACAGATTTGATCAGGTAGTCAGCAGAAACCAAATCCATCCAGACACTGACAGAGTCAAGAGCAATACTGGCAGCTCCAACTGTCTGTTAAACGTTTTCCTGCCCTCCTACAAGAACAGCTTTTAGAAATTTGAGGTTCATTTGCATTTTACCACTAACTTGTGATGAAAGGATATTTTTAACTTAGTGACTCAGTAAGGCATATATACCTCTCTACTATGATCCTTTATCAGCAGAAATAGTCTTACTACCCTCAGCTCAACAATGTTTATGTGAATTTTTTCCTTTCCTGAGGCCTAGAATTCGTGCTCCAACTCCTCAGCCAGAACTGTAAGAGATCAGCGATGGCTGGAAGAAAGGAAATCTTCCTTCTACAATCTCAAAATTAGGCTACAGTAACAGAGAAAACCGAGTAAGAATCTCTGTTTTCCCCCAAGCTTGCTTCCAATTGCAATCTTTCTCTGTCTTTCTATATATGTATACAACGTCTACTGTCCCAAAGATCACGTTCTCTAAACAGGCAACAAACACTTTTGTACAGAAGGACAAATGACCTGAATCTGGGGAGATCTGATAGCTAAAATACCCACACTGACAGAAAAAAAATGGAAAGGAGAATTTAGAAAAAGTATTTGAACTTCAAAGTTCTTCAAACAAACAATTAACACGTAGTCCATTGTCTCTGTGAAAAATCCAAATTCAAAGTACAAATTATGAGTTTCATTAGATGTATCCAAAATGTATGATTTTGTATTGAATGTGTGTGCTGCAACATGAGCAGCTCCTGCCATTGCACATACCCCACAGCGTCTCTCCTGGTCCAGCCGCAGGAGGTAGAGGTCTCCCTCTGCTGCACCCACCACCCCATGGGGAGGCCTGACAGCTGACACTGGACCCCTATGTGCAGGCAACAGAAGCACTCTCTCTCATATCCTTGGAACTGTTACGACTTCCAGGAAAGGTGAGAAGAAACATGCTGAATAAGAAGTCAGCTAAGAATATAATCTCACATAAATCTCTAGGAAGGGAGAAGAGCCCTGCTGTTTACATTTTTCAGTCCAACTTGGAAAATGCAAAGGAGATGAAAGGATTTCCCTTATTGCACTGTCACCTCAGCTGGGGCTTTACGGCACACTAGCTTCCCCAGCGATGATTGCATTCGACAGACGCCATGCAAGCCCTGGCCAGCAGGACACCACAGGACACAGCTCCAGCTCTGAGTCCTGCAGTTTTTCTGAAGGAGAAGGAGCCACAGCACAAAGAGACATGAAATCTATTTTGTTGAGTGTCCTAAGGATCAGGGGAGTTTTCCTATATTAATCTGATATCCATCTACTTAGCAGTGCTGTAAAAAGACAGCTCACCACTGGACTGACTGAGCTGCCTATTAAAGCCCGCGACTCAGCCAAGGGCATGAGGTTGCTTGGTCCCACCTGAAGCAGATTGCCACCATGGCCAGGACCTCAGTGATCCTGCAGAGGGCTCCAACCTGCAACATTGTATTTTACATGAGAAATGTGAAGAACAGCTATCTCGAAGATTAAAAAAAATAAAAAATGAAGCCTGTTGCCTGGTGCAATGACAGTACGACAGTGAGTATACTCACCTTGAACTTGTGCTTGTAAGTATGAACACTGGGAGGTCCAAGGTAGATTAACATTATCTGCTCTTTGGTCCCTAAAAATATCCACAGTAAAGCACCATTTCCCTCTGCTGAGGAAGGGACAGGTCCTGTGGCACTTGAAGCTAACAGACTGCCACCACTGGAGATACCACATTGTAAAGGTATCAAACAGAATGGAAGTGGTGGACTGGGAGACAGAAGAGTAGCAAAACGTATCAACTAGCTGTGAGTCAGAGTCCTAGCCAAATGCATCTGATTTGAGGGAAGACTCCAGCTGACATAAAAACTGATAAGGATATCCATGAAGTGGGAAGAAAAAGAGAGGAAGGCAATTTGAAGGTATTTTGATGATACCTTCAAAAGGAAGTTGCATGGATGAAGCACAGAAGAACACTGAGCAGATGCCAGAGTGTGTGACTCTGAAAATGCTGATATTTTTGAGTATTTTTGTACCTGAAAAAGTACATACCCCCCACTCGCTGGCACCTCTGACTTGAGAAGAAGCAGTGAAATATTCTTTCTGAATCAAATGAACCCCCATATTTTTTGTTCTGCATTAAACCATATTCTTACAGGTATTTCTCAGTTGTAAACTGCAACAATTAGAGAAGCCCAGAACTTCACCATTATCATCATTAAAATGCATTTTGACAGTCTTTGGGTGCAAAGACAGCAAAGACAAGCAGGAGCAGAGCCATGAGTGAGGCAGGTAAAGGTACAACAGCAGAGGCTATAGGATACAATAGAGTCAGAAGGGAGCAATTACCAGCAATGCCACTGAGCAAGAAGAGAGTGGATCTTCTGTGGAAAAGGACAGTAAAAGGGCCTATTAGTTTGGATGCAGGCAGCCCATTTGGTATCATAACACATTCAAGCTATTCAGCTCTCTTCAGACCCTGAGAAGCATCCTGTAACCATGCCAGACTTTGTGATGTTAACTATTTCTATACCACTTTCCCTAAAACTTCTCCAGTTACTGAGACTTTCCATTGTTGATGGTTTTCTGTCTCCCATATAACCAAGAACTAAAAGATTATTTTTAATCACCACAATTTAGAGCAGTGCTACCTGAGTAAATATGTCTGGGCTTTTTTCAAAGTTGTCTACCATTACTTGGCCAGACAGACTTCAAGCATGTTCTATATTTGTTCTAGATTTCCAGAAATCTGGCAGTCCTACTAGGTCAATCCTACTGCTCACATATGGTAGTTCCATCTGGACTGCCATATGAGCCGAAACTCTAGACACATTCACAGCAATGTGTGCTGCCATTATATTGCACAGATGCAGCTAGTCTGATGCTTTCAGGAAGTGTCGTTGGGGTCAGTGACTGTATGACTACACGGTAGACCAAACACTTCCTGGAAGCAACAGGCAGACCTCCTGTGCATGAGCTACACAGCTGATCTGAGACCAATGCATCCCAAGTGCCCTCTGCTCCTGCAAACCAACCATACAACGTGTTGGAAACACCCAACTTACTGTCCATGGTCTATACAGCAAATGAGTATTTTTTTTTTTTCTATGGACCACACAGGCCTTGATTTAGAAGAGGCACTTTAGCCAGGAAGCTAGACTAACGTTCTGCCATTAAACCTACAGGAAGTAACTGTTAATGATCTGCATCAGACAGTGGGTACAGGTAAACATATATGAGAAACAGAAGAAAATTCCATAGGCTAGAGCTGAATGGTTGAAGCTAAGAGAGACAGAGAACCTTCTCAGTACTTTCAGATGAGGCATATGGAGCTACTGGAAAAACAAGATAATTCTTCTAATGAGATGCATCATAAAACTGTCCTAAAGAGAGGCAGATAATGCTATGATCTCTACCATCAAGGGGAACAGGGTGTTCTAAACTCCGAATGCTGCTGGGAAGCTAAAAAAGCTTAAGACAACAACTTAGAGCTATTGTGCTCAGGAAGCTTTTGAGCTGAAAGAGAAGAAGAAAAATGAGCTGCAGACTTCGAGGAGTGAATCTTGCCTCTATCAGGACTGCTGTTTCTAGGAGGGATGTTAACCATCAGTACAGGCTACAAGGAAAACAGCAGTGTGTTATCCAAGAAGTACTGGTGTGATCACCACCAGCAGCCTTGGCATGGGGATATCACCTCCCCTACAGCCTGCTTTTGGAGACTCTTGTAGGCCATGGCAGCAGGGTGCTGGGCTCCCCAACAAGTGGGATGTCCTGGAGGTCACGATTTCCATGAATTGGCTGTGTTGCAGAAAGGCTCTGGAAGTGAGCTTCAGCTTCCCACAGAGACAAAAGGTGGGTTGATGGTATCTCCTGAAGGCCCAGAGAAAGATTCTGCAAGGGAAGAATGATAGATTTGGCTAGAGCTATATGGTGTCTGCACAGAAACCTCACAGTGCCATGAAGCACACCTTAAGAGATCAAATCACAGAGAGCTGAATGCAAGGTCCTCAGATGGTCAGTGCCTGGGAAAAGAAGCCAGGCTCATTTCAGTGGTGCCCAGTAACAGGACAAGAGGCAACAGGCACCAAATGAAACACAGGAGGTTCCCTTGGAACATCAGAAAACACTTTTTTACTGTGAGGGTGACCAAGCACTGGTACATGTTGCCCAGAAAGGTTGTGGAGTCTCCATCCTTTGAAATATTCAAGAGTTGTCTGGACATGGTCCTGGGCAAGCAGCTCTTGGTGACCCTGCTTGAGCAGGGAGGTTCATCCAGATGGACCCAGAGGTTCCTTCCAACCTCAACCATTCTGTCATTCTATGAAAAGAGTACCTCTGACACGGGAGAGAGGGACGACATCAATTGGTACATTTCTCAGCTGTCTTCTTCAGATGGAGTCATGATGGATGGTGCTATCCAGAGCAGGTAGCACAGGATAAAGAGGACAGACCAGTCCTCTTGTGGGAAGAGTTGGTCATAGTCTGGCCTCTGGTCCAGCCAGCATTGAAGGATGCTCCCAAGGGACTGGGTAGCATGTAGATCTGTCCCAAGAATGGTTCTTACCATCAGAATTAGAGATGGGTCTGACAGACCTCCTGAGAGCTATCAGACAGTCTGAAGGATGGGGAAAGACACGGCTTCCCGTGCAAAGCAGAGACTTTGTTTAACATCTGTAACTGGAGCGCGACTGCTGCAGGTCAGGGAAGATATCAAGTAAGCAGCATCACCTGGATAATCGAAGCTGAGATGTCTTCTGACTCAGAATTAGATCAGTCTCACACTGAAGACTGGAGGAGTGGGAGGGAACCAGGAGGCCAGAAACCTCATCAATTTCTACAAGGCAAACTTCAAATGAAAAGAGAGAGAAAACAAATTAAATAAAATGAGGATAAGAAGAAAGCCTTGAGAGAGTAGGTAAGTTAAAAAGAAAAAAAAAGAAATAGAAGTTTATCAGGCAAATGAAAGCTGCTCCTTGGCAAGCAGCCTGCCTTGTGCCTGGAGCAGCACAGACACGTACCTCTACATCCCCACACCCACAGAGGCAGCACGTGGGAGAGGGTGATGTGTTTCCCATGCAGGGCAGCAAGCCTGAGGTACACGTTCATTTGGCACATACATCCACTCATTGAGTGTGCCCATGCTTGGCCCCTCAGAAAAAGCAACTTTCAGCCTGTTACATGATGACAGAAAATCATTCATGGTCAGACAGTCTTCTCATGGTCTGCAATCTTATACTCCAGCAATGGGAAGCCCAGAGTTCAGCTGTATTATGATCAATAAGAGAAGCTGAGTAGGCCAGTCATCTACCAGGAGAAAAACATTTTAAATCTGTCACAGAGAAGAAAAATCACAGGTCAGTCCATGGTCCATCACGGATGCAGATGATGCAGTTGTAGGCAGCAATGCAGAAAAGGCAAGAAGGCAGGTATTTAGTAGGAACAGGGGAATGCATTCTTCCCAAGTAACAGAGTATATGGAATGGAAATTTACCAACTATAATGAAGAAGGATGGCAGATAGTATTTGCTAAACATAATTAATACCTGAATAGACAAGTCTCAATAAGTTATAGAAAATCTTGAAAAAACTAGTAGAGGAACTTTTCATGCCTATTAAAATATTGGGCCTTGGAAAATCAGAGAAATTCCAGGGAACGGGAGGATCACCAGCGCTTTTAAATATTTACAATTATCAAAAGCATTGACCTCAGAAATCAGAGACCGAGCTGCCTAACATCAGTCACATAGATGTGAGACAAAATAAACATTCCCCTGCTGCCTGGTGGCTGCCAGCCCTCTCCGGACAGCCTGCTGCAGAGGCATCACACAGCTCAGCTGGCATGCTCAGCCTCCCCAGCCACGCTCCCCAGGCGCTGCGGCTGGCATGATGCTGGCCGCCAGTCGGTGTGAACCACCACCTGAATCGGCCACTCACACTGAAGGGACTGCTCTGCATGCAACAACATCATCTGAGCACACCAAACTATCAGCACTTCTGAAATAAGACAGTTTTATGCTAACCAAGTAAGGGCTAAAGTCTCAGTTACAGAGTGGAAACGCTGCTAGAAAAAGTGTATGCTCTCTCATTTCCTTCAAAAAAAAAAAAAAAAAGCAATTTCAACTGTTGAAAATTAACTCCCCTTTTTTCTTCCTTAACTGTTTTCCTCTTTAATTTCCTTCCTGTTTCTCACTCTGCTAAGAAGCCAGAACTCATCTTCATATTTTCAATAATGGTGCTTCACACCTTTTCCCTTCTCTTTGCTTTACAGTTGCATTTTTTGCCCATATCTGGATTTATTCTCCTATTGTTTCCATTCATTACTGCACCTTTTTCCTCATCTGATCAGCTTCCTTGCTGTTCAAAAAATTTTCAGAAATATAACAATATTTTATAAATAATATAGGATAAGAAATATTAACTATACTCACAATATCTACATTGCTAAAATCTTCGCAAAGATCACGTATGGTACATTAAGAATACCGATGCACATTTAGCATTTAGAATGCTTTTCTAAATTATTTTCTCCTGCATACCTTATGCCAGTTTAGACACCACAGACTCTAATTAGATTTTATTCTTGTTTTACTGATCATTTCTTTAGTTTTAGGAAAATTTTGTTAAAAGAAAAAGGCATAATACATAAAGTTTGATTGACAAGTTTGAGTCTGGCTGACAGAAGCAACTATGTCTGAAGTCAGAAGGATGAAATTCACGTCTACTATAAAGTGTTACACTTGGAATGGAGAAATCAAATGCATAAATACAAGGCAGAATATAGCTAGGAATCATAAATCAAAAAAACAACGTGTGGTAATATCAGTAACCCCAAACTAAACACAAGCCAAGAAAATGGTGATATTACATAGACAAATTTAATTCCAGGAGTTATTACAAGTTGGCAAGGACCCATCTGGACTGACATGTTCAGTTTTGGGACACAGGTCTTTAAGAAAGAGGTAAACAAATTGAAAGCAGTGAGTTGGAAACGAGACTTAGAAAGCATGAAGACTGAGGAAAGACTGAAAGAACTGGGCTTGTTCACCTTAAATCTTAACAAAGTATTATGAAAAGGATAGTGATCAATTAACCTACCAATCCACTGTTGGAAGGACAAAAAAACATGCTTACTTTGCAAAAAAAAAAATTAAAAACTAAGCGCAAATTTCTGATTTTCTCAGCACAGACAAGCACTGAGCAAAGCTACTTTGACTGGATGTAGACTTTCCTTAGCTGATAGTTGTAAAGTAGATTTGACAAACATTTCTAGGGCTGATTGCCTACTCATGGTAGGTAGAAAAAGTGGTATCTGGACCTCCATTTAGACGTTCGTGTCCAAGAACGTATGATACAGCACATCAACCTTTTTCCATGACAGTATATTTAGATTGGGTCCAGGATATACTGATTATATATATATATTATTTGCTATATACAATTTATCTTGCTGAAAAGGTATTTGTTGATGTAGAGATATCGTCAAGTATGGTGTTACTCAGTGGCTTTGCTCAGGTTCTTCACCCAAGCCTACCCTGTGCCAGTAACAACCATCTAGCCAAAAGTATCGACTCTGAGAGTAAAACCGAAGATGCACAAAGTCTGGTGGGATAAGAGACAGGTCACAGCTACAGCAGAATCTGAGCCAAAATCTGATGTTTGCCTGAGAGCAGCCAGGCTGAGTGAGGGGCACAGCACACCACTGCAGGAGAAACTGTCTCAGGAAGCAGGCACACAAAGGGGAAAAAACGTCTGCAAAAACTCTCAGGATAAACCTGTACAGCCATAAAGACTAACTGAAAGTATCAACTAGAAATACACGAGTTCAGCTCTCTATGTCACAGTAGCAGGACCTGTGCTAACGTACTGGGTCACTCCTAGATGCCACGGTCAAGAAGAACATGGGAACAGAGAGGAAGATCCACTTGATGGACACAAAAATGATCCAGCAGCTATAAAAGCCTTTAAAATGTGTATGTGAAGGAGAAAAATTATTAAGCTTATCAACGGAGATGTGATCCCTGTGCACAGGTGTTACAACATGGGGAAGAAGTCCAACTACAAGGCTCTCCAATTACTGCAACACAGAGAAGAGCTAATAATGGGAGCATTAAATTAGGCAGAGCGGCACTGAGGTAAGACATAACTTCTAGCAGCAAGGGTAATTAAACTGCTTTTGGAAGAGGTGGCAGACCCCACTGCACTGCAATTCGCTGGCGGCAGACAGCGCGTGAGTGAGGAGCACAGACATGGCAATCCCTGCGAGCCAAGCGTCCCATGCTCTGGGACGGGGGAGGACAGGTGTGCCTGCACCTGGTGGCATTTCCAGCCTTGAATCGAGACCAAGTAACAAATTTTTATTTTCAGGAGGAAGGGGAAGGGGTTGTTTTACACTCAATTCCCAATAGGCCTAAAGAGACAAAATGACTGAAAACTGAGAGAAGACATACACACACAAGCAAGGCTTGTTATCTTCTTGGCACATCTGAAAAACAGAGCACTGCAAAGGCAACATCTCCTCTATGTCTAGAGAAACAAGGACGGTGGTGGGAACAGACACAGAGTACCCCAAAAGGTGTTGAGCCCTTCTTAGCTTCACAGACAAAATGAGAAGGTGCCAGCCTCACACATGGAAAACATTATCAATCTGAAAAGAACAGTTAGGCACTAGAATCACTAATAGTTTATTTTTGTTGCAAACCACACTTCTTAAATCTGGATTATGAGGAAGTTTTAAACTAATTTTGAGTGTTAGAAAGGTTAAAAGAAGCTTGGTTACTATGCTATCTGATCATTAAAGACAACAAAGATCCTAAACACACTCAAAATTTGGGACACTCAAAGGTCCCAAATTTTGATCAATTATAATGTTAACTTTTAACAAATATGCTTTTAAATGTACAAAAAAAAAGTTTTCCCACTCAGATAGCAAATGCAGTAAGTTTGAGGAAGATGCATTAGATTTTAAATACGTAACAGGTTGAATAACCACTCCAAGTGCCAACTGGAACTCCACACCTCCATAAATTATTTTAATTTCTACTATAGTAGAGCTAGAGAGTAAAATCAATAGGCTCTGCACACACTTACAAAAACCCACAACCCTTACAATCCAAACACTTGACAAGAGAGAACAGATGGCGGAGAACAAGGTTACCGTTGTAGTGACGACAAGAAAAATATGGAGCTTATTAATAAAAATAATGTTATAGACATTCTCGCATCAGCTAAAAATTTTAGCGTTAGTACTAATTTTTTAAAACATGTCAAATAGCAGATGTTGTTTGTGTTTTACACATGTTGAGGAACAATAGCAGCTAGCTTGCAAGAGTTTACAGCTAAGCTGGCTAAACTGTAAAATAACTATCTTTGTCATTTCCTTCTCAGTATGCTTAACATTGACACTTCTAATCTACATAAGTAGAATTAGATGTATTATTTTCTATAACATCACAAGATATGATGTCATTAGTTAGTTAGAAATCCTAACACTGTCAACAAAAATTTAAGTTAAATTAGAAAAATCACAGTTAAGTGAAGACATTCTTTAACAAAATCACTCCATTTGAGAAAATTCTGTTGCCTGGGCAACATGACTGCAAATTGCAGAGTTCAGACCATGATGTCTATTTTAAAGCAACAAGATTCAAATCTTTGAACAAAATACATCTAACAACCTGTTTGTATTGTACTAAAAGCTGATGCAAATGGTATGTTAAGTTAACATCAAAGCGTAAATCTTTAAGGATTTAAGGCAAACCATTCAAAGTGTTTCCAGGTTATTAGGCCCAATTATGTGTATGACAGATGCAAAAGAGTTTGAGAAAGGTCAAGGTATGAAATGAGATATAATAAGCAAGGTGTGCAAAGAATAGGTGGGACACAGGAAAGCGTAATAATGCACTCTGCAAGAGCGGATCAAGTGCATCAGCAAATCAGTGGGGGAGGAAAGCTTTAGTACCACGAATGCCAGAGGGTTTATTGGCTTTTTGCTTTAGCTTTTTACTCTGCAATTGGCTGTGATCATGCAGCAAATATCATCAAATCATCAAATCAGTTGGGCCTGATAAAACTGACACACAGTATTTGGGACATTATTTGCCTTTGTGTCTGTTTTTGCAATCTGTCTATGAATCGCCTTTCCTTTTCTACAAATTACCAGAGATCTGCAGACCATGGGTGAATCACACTGCCAAAAATCTGCTGGGAGAAATCTCCAGCATTAGTGGTTAGCTCCAATAATCTCTGAAGGTTCTCAGATGCCTGGAAAAGGAGAGACATTATCACTAGTTTTAAAACATGCAGCACAAGAAAGAGAGGAACATAGCACTAGAGATGAGGCAATGTATTATTGTCCAGAACAATGCTGGGTGAAGCAGACAATTTGTAAACAGAGAAGACCAACAACAGTAATTTGCAAAGAGCAAACCCAATTCAACGAATTCAAATTACTTCTATGACAGGGTAGCAGGCTAGCCTTTATGAAGAGCAAAGAAACAGATGATATCATACAGCTGTCTTCTGCAAAAATTTTGACAGTCTCATGTGACATAGAAACCACAGAAATTAAATCTAGGTGAAACTCCTGCCAGGTGGATGAAAAACTGATCAGAAAACTAATTCATGACTCACTGTCAGACTAAAAACATATGCTAAGTGGGTTTCACAGGACCCTACCCCAGGTTCAGTAGTATTCAATTTTTTTCATTAGCAACCCGGATGATGGAGTACAGAGCATGCTTATTTAAATCCTAGATGAGACCAACCTGGAAGGAGGTGCAAACTCATTAGAGGATTAGAACCAAAATGATTGTTGGAAACTCAAGAAAAAAGGAAATGGAAAAAGAAAAAAAAAAAAAGGATTTTATTCAACAGAGACAAGTATAATCACAATTTATGTACAAGGATTACAGAAGATGGAGCCAGACTCTTCTCCCAGGTGCACAGAGAAAGAACAAGAGGCAACGGGCACAAGTTGCAACAGGGGAAATTTTGTCTGGGCACAATTGAAAGACTTTTCACCAGGAGAATGGCTGAGTACTGGAACAAGTCCCAGAGAGGTAGGAGTGCTCCAGGTGTGGGAACTTTCCCAGCCTGACTGGGTAAGGCCCTGAGCACCCTCACCAGCTCTGGGGCTGGCCCTCCTCTGAGCAGCAGAGCTGGACTAGAGACGTCCCAAGGTCTGCTCAACCTGAATTGCTTGGTGACTCTGTGATACCAGGCACAGACACAGGCCAAAAGACAGCATGCAACAGTCCTGCTGAAAAAGATCTGAGGATTGCAGGACGACAAGCTGAACCTGAGTCAACAAAGTCACATTGTGGCAGAAAAGGAAAAATACACTAGGATTTACAATGAGCAGCCTCACCTCTAACACGTGTGATGTAATCCTTCTGCTCTGTGCAGAACAGGTAGGGTGTCAACTGGAGTAGGCTACTTTGGGGAACCGAATTAAATAAAAGATATGGGAAGAACCCACAGTAAATCAATAGTAATGATCAGATTATGCTTTCAAGGTCTCTGCAGGAAAACCTGCATGTTCTGGGATATTTAGTCCAGAGAACAGAAGATCAAGAGAGAAAGGGATGATGAGGCCATAAAAGCAGGAAGAAGGCAGTTGCAGCAACAACAAAAATAATCTGTTCTCAATAACCATGGAAAGTGATGGGCTTAAAATTCAGTAAGAAAGATTCAAGTTAGATGTCAGAAAAAGCCTTCTGACAGTAGAGACAACTAAGCACAGACTGCATAGGGAGGCATAGGAGGGTCTCAGGAGCAGGTCAGACAAACATCAGTCATAAAACATTCAGACAGAGCTGATCCTGTGTGGCAGAAGAAGAGCAAACAAGACGGCCTCTCAAGTTTCTTCTCACCTGCCTATGGCCTGCTCAAATGGGTGGCTGATGCTGAATGAGAGGAGCACAGGAAATGACTAATCTGAACTCAGGGAAGGTTTCAGTGTGGTCTCCCACAGCACCTTTATTGCAGAACAGGACAGGGATGGTTTGGGTAGGTGGATGATGAGGTAGGTGGACAGCTGGCAGGACTGCCAGGCTCAAAGAGTGATGATTAGCCATACAAAGCCCATCTGATGGCAGGTTACAAGCTCATTCCTCATGGATGGACATGGCAGCTGACACCATGTGGTATCTTCCTTAACAGCTGCGATAATGAGAGGGAGACTGCTGTCAGCCAGTCTAGGAGCACTCAACAGGCATGAGGGCCAGGCTGCTGCTCAGAGGGCCCTCCACCCGCTGGAGGAGTGGTGACAAGGACTGGCAGAGACAAGCATCAAGCTCTGACCATGATCTGCAGCAACCCCACACAGCAGGACAGGATGGGACAGGACAGGACAGGTCTGGGGTGACTCGCCAGGAAGCAGCTTTGGAGAAAAGTCCAAGGGACTCTGGGGCCGTCAACCCAGCACCGGCAGTGCCCTCGGGCAACGAAGGCCAAGGACTTCCTGGACAGCGATAACTCATGGCCACTCAGCACTGGTGAGACCCGTCAAGATACTGGGGCCAGGCTGGGCTCACCAACCCAGAGCAGACATTGACATAGTCCAGCAGGTTCCATGGAGGCCCCGGGATGGTCAGGGCTGAGGCGCAGGACGTAGGAGGAGAGGCTGAGAGTGGTGTTTTCTCAGACGAGGAAGGAGAAGGGGAGACGTTACTGCCATGTGTGACTGACTAACAGGGTGGGCAGAGGTGACAGAGCTGGGCTCCTCTGGGAGTGCCATGATGGAACAAGAAGCCCAAGCCACAGCCAGAGACATCCTCAGTGCCCTTGGATGAATCCCATCTGGACCCGTAGACTTATGAACATTCAAATGACATAATAGGTCACTTACAGTTTTCCACTGGATTGTAGGAGTTTCATCTCACGCCCTGTCACCATCTTCCAGCTCAGGGGGCTGACTACCCTGAGAATAATTGGCCTTACTAATAACAACTGAGGCAAAAAAAGGCATTAAGTACATCAGCCTTTTCCTCATATTCTATCACTGTGTTTCCCTTCACATCCAATAAAGGATGGAGATTCTCCTTAGTTCTCCTTTTGTTGTCAACATATTTATAAAATGTATTTATTGTCTTTTCCTGCAATAGAGAAATTGAGTTCCAGTTGGGCTTTAGCCCCCCTAATTTTCTCCCTGCACAACTTCACAGCAGCACTATAGTCCTCCCGAGTTGCCTGCCCCTTCTTCCAGAGTTCATAAACCCTCTTTTTCTTCCTGAATTCCTGAAGAAGCTCTGTTCAGCCACGCTGGTCTTACGATACTATTCATTTTACATGTGCGATTATCACAGCTGCATTATCCCCAAAGAGCTAGGGAAGAAATCCAGTCATGATGCAGAGATGTACATCCTGCCCTGCAGCACGTTTGAGGGATGAGTCATACCCTAAACTCCATAGGCTCTGTTGAGCATCTCCCCAGTGATGCCGTGGGCAGCCCCACCAATTGCTCAGACCCAAAGCCTGCTTTTTGCCAGGGGAATCTCACAACGAGGCATTTGCCCAAGTCACAAAGGCCAGGCGAGTGGTACCTCACCCCATTACAGGTGGAGGAGATGAGGCCACTCACTTGATCCGCGCTGTACACATCCAGGAGCCTGGTCACCTCCTGACATGCCCACACTACCATGCCTAGATAGGGACCTTGGCTGCCCGCCAAGGGAGGCATGCAAGAAACTGCTGCCAATCCCCACGCTGCTGCCCAGCACATCCCCTGCCCTGCACTGGGCCATCACAAACCAGCCCATACTGAGTACCACCTCTGCTCTGCAGGGAGCAGATCTCTGCACAGGTACCCCCGATTCAGGCAACAATTTCCTTATGTCAAGACAAACGTTTATCCAAAAGGCTGATAGTGGAGGTTAAGGCTGTCTAGAACCTCTGGCTTGTGCTAGAGCTTCATGATCAAGGTCAGTCTTGCCAGTTAAGAAGCACTGATGTTAGCACAACTGATTGAGCACACCATAGTCAAAGAAGCGCTCTACAGCAACAAAGCCTGTACTACTCGTAACAAGAAACTGTGTTTACCTATAGCATAATTACCTACCCCTCAAAAAAATCCTGTTTAGAAAGAATTTAGCCTAGGTGCCTAGGTGGAGGGGAAAAAAAAAAAGCACCAATCAAAAGGTCAGATAACTTTTTGACAGATAAGAAGCAGCTCTGATTTTTAAATTTCAGTGAAATGAGAAGAAATTTGACGCAACTACTCATGCTATTTTTATACTCAGCATATTATAATCCTGTATATGGAAAAGTTCAACCATGAGTATCATGAGGACAAAGAAATTTGCATAAAATTCACATTTACTGATTATTAAGAAACTTGTCTGCACTTCTAAAACTCACATTAGAAGTGCTGGGGATAAGCTAACACATGCAATCCCACAGCTCCATTGGCATACAAGCTTGACAGGAGACAAACCAGGATCTATGTTTAAAGATGTTTAGTTTCAGCTTGATAACAGAGTCACCTGCTCACATTCATATTGAACTAAAGGTTTGCTTATGCAAGAAAATCATGATAGTCTTTTTCAAATATCACTGAATTAGTATCCCTTGATAACTAAAACCTCCAATGCTGAGTTCACTTTCTGATAGGTTCTCATAACCATCTGTATTGGCTGTAAAAGCTACATTGGTACAACAAAGTCACATTTATAATAGCTTTCCAGTATCCAAGGCAGAGTGGAAATCACATGGAGACAAATGGAAACACCATATAACCAAGCTGTGTTTTACAGGCAACCTTTCTTATTTTGGTTTCATAAGCAGCGTTCAGACACAACAGCACTGAAGTGTCTGATGGGTCAGCCCTGACTGAGGGCCACTATCTGGACAGCAGAAATGTTGCTGAGGAGACGAGGGGAAAAGTCACCTTTGACTGTGGCCAAACAAAGTGATTTGTGGCAAACAGATGAGAACCATCCACCAGAAAAGGCAAATCACAGGTGCAGTAAAGTATCTTCTGTTGCCACTGGGAAAGGAGGACTGGAAAAATACATACAGAAAAAAATGACTTACCAGTCACAACACATGCATGTAAACACAGATGTGAACTAGAAACACCCCAATACTGACAGCTGGATTTGTTTCACTTTGAACTACCATGGGAGCTTAAGCTCATCTCCATCACCCCTCTCCTTCTGAGCCTGAACACAAAAGATACAGCATGCCCATTGCCATTCCAGATCTTCCTCAGAGGAAGAAGTCAGTGCCTGAGAAGGCTCCAGAATAGGCAGGTACACAATAAGCCAGCATCTGGACACAGCTGCCTGAGGAACTGCAACTTTACACCAAGCCTACATGTATGCATGCACTATGGATGACACTGAGGCAACTGCATCCCTGCTGTAGAGAGCTCCTGAGGTCTTTCATGCATGCACTAGCTGCAAACTGCTCCATCAACACCATTCCAGCCCTGAGATGGTGCAGTAATACAGCACCTGGAGAAGGCAGGGGTCAAGCTCCAGGTGTCCACACCAGAAATATCAGGGATGGAGATATTCAACAAGCGATTCTGAAGCAACTTGGACACTGAAAACACATCATCCAGGAACACACAGGGGCAGCGTAAGTAACCTCCAAAACTCTCCAGATAAGAAAGATCCATCTTTACATTGAGAACACGAAGCACAGGCTCCATATTAGAGACGAGTGGACGGTGAGGTGGATTGGCAATTGGCCGGACGACAGAGCTCCAAGAGTTGTGCTTAGTGGTGCGGAATCGAGTTGGAGGCCTGTAGCCAGCGGTGTCCCCCAGGGCTCAGTACTGGGTCCAGTGCTGCTTAACCTATTCATCAATGACCTGGACGATGGAACGGAGCGTACCCTCAGCAAGTTTGCTGATGACACAAAGCTTGGAGGAGTGGCTGATACCCCAGAGGGCTGTGCTGCCATTCAGAGGGACCTCGACAGGCTGGAGGGCTGGGCCGAGAGGAACCTCACAAAGTTCAACAAGGACAAGTGCAGGGCCCTGCACCTGGGGAGGAATAACCCCAAGCACCAGTACAGGCTGGGGGGCGACCTGCTGGAGTGCAGCTCTGCAGAGAGGGACCTGGGAGTCCTGGTGGGCAGCAGGCTGACCATGGGCCAGCAATGTGCCCTTGTGGCCAAGAAGGCCAACGGGGTCCTGGGGTGCATTCGGAAAAGTGTTGCCAGCAGGTCAAGGGAGGTGATCCTCCCCCTCTATTCAGCCCTGGTGAGGCCACTCCTGGAGTATTGTGTCCAGTTCTGGGCTCCCCAGTACAAGAGGGACATCGAACTACTGGAGCGAGTTCAGAGGAGGGCTACTAAGATGATTAGAGGACTGGACCACCTGTCATATGAGGACAGGCTGAAAGAGCTGGGCCTGTTTAGCCTGGAAAAGAGAAGACTCATTAATGTATATAAACATCTGAGGGGAGGGTGTCGAGAGGATGGAGCCGGTCTCTTCTCAGTTCTGCCCAGCGACAGGACGAGAGGCAATGGACACAAACCGAAACACAAGAGGTTCTGGCTCAACATGAGGTGGCACTTCTTTACTGTGAGAGTGACAGAGCACTGCAACAGGTTGCACAGAGAGGTTGTGGAGTTTCCTTCTCTGGAGATATTCAAAGCCCGCCTGGATGCCATCCTACGCAACGTGCTCTAGGTGATCCTGCACGGCAGGGGGGTTGGACTAGATGATCTTCAGAGGTCCCTTCCAACCCTGCCCATTCTGGGATTCTGTGATGTGAGGTTTGGGAAAGAAAACTAGGAAGTTAGTATTGTTACTAATATAAAACTTGGATGCTCCTTAGAAGGAAACTGCTGGCGTCTCCAACAGGTCACTGAAAAATACAGTGCAAGGTAAGTCATCGATAACAACGTGAACTTCTACTTTTTAAGCAGATATTAAGGGCAACTGGAAAAGCTACTTTTATGAAATGAAGGGTGAAAAAATAACCCAGAGGTTTAAAGTGCAAGCTTGCCAGTATGTGACACCTGGTTTAATCCCATCAGAGTAGTGGGCTTCTGAGAAAGAAAATACTTAAGTGAACCCTTGAGACATCTGAAAACCAGGGAGGAAAAGGAAAGCTAGACTTGATGCACTGGCAGTGACTAGCCAGGAGATAAGAAACCACAGGACTTAACACAGGTAAGGCAGGGTCTTAGCCCCAGCTCACACCAATCACTCAGAACAGCTGGGACTGATGAACACATGGGGAAAGAGACACACAGGCATGGGCAGCAGAAACTAAATGTTTTGTATGGCTACTACACAGAAGGAGTTTAGGATTCTCCTGGTGTTTACAGGAAAATCTCTACATGGAGGAAAGCAGGGTTCCTGTGGTTGCAGCAGCTCTCCACCCCCACACCACAAAGCACACTGCTGAGAGACAGAAGTGGCACAGTTGGCCCAGCCTCTGATACAGAAGTAGCAACACCAGCAGGTATCTCAGGGAAGTAAGACAAATGGGCCCTTCCCATGTCTCATCTCTGTATATTAGGACACTACAATATGGATGCATGGACAGCTAGATGGGAAAAAAACTGGTTGGATGGTTCAGGTCAGATTGATTGCAAATGGGTCATTCTCTACCTGACAGCCAGTTACAAGTGGAGCATCGCAAAGGTCATCAAGTTTGCAGATACCACCAGACTGGGGGGATTGATCAGTGTGTTCAGGGGCAGAGCTGCAATTCACAGGGACGTGGACAGGCTGGAGGAATAGGCCAGCAGGACCTCCATAAAAGTCAGAAAGGACAAATGCAAAGTCATGTGTCTCGGAAAGAAGCAGCCTTGGCAATAACACAGGTTGAGGAGCAGCTCAGCAGAGAAGGCCCTAGAGATAACAAGCTAGATGAGAGCCTTAGGGACAGTGACTTTTACAAGAGTAGAAGGTGTCTCCTTCCCTCATACACACTTGTTAATGTAGACTCCAACAATGGAACCATCAGCAGGACATCAAACCTCACTGTGAGACAGGAAGGCTGTTTCACATAGCCCATTGACAACATCAGATGTGGGTCGTCCATAACACCTCAGCAACAGGACTTCTGATGGGCTCCTAAACCCGGTTAGTCTCATCCAACATCCTACTGGAAAGGCAAAAGAAATTTTAGGGGCTTGCTTTTGCAGTTATCAACCCAATCCTGCCACATGTAAATGGGAATTCTCCAAATCCTGAGGATCAGTGGAGAACACACAAAGTAAATGCACATTCAGAAATAGCTGTATGTCATGAAGATGCAAAAGGCCATATGCTCTAGAAGGCAGGACAGTTTCTCTTTGGTAGCCCAAGCAGTGCCAAACCAAGGTTAGAGGAGACTACCTGCACATGACATGCTCACCTGGAAATCAACAACTATTCAGATAAAGTTCAGCTTGCAAAGGTAAATGCTTTCATTTCAAAGTCAAGTCACATGATTTGCATGCTCAAAAAGGGACACAGTTGTTCACAGAATTTGGAAGGTCTTCCCTTTTGGAATCACTCTGTCAACTCAACATTAAGGAATAAGAAAAGAGAAGCCCAAAATATTGCAACTGAACAGCAGCTAACATTTAATACTCCAATAAAAACCCCAAGAAACTGTAGACAGGCTGACCTGGAGGACATGGAGCTATTAACAGTCCCATGCAAGAACAAGACTGAAGTAGTGACAGTGGGTCAACCTTATCACAATATAAAAATACACCTCTTGAAGATCAAGACTTACAGACAAGTTTTCACCCTCTTAAGAGACAAAACATTGCCAGATGTTGCCATGCTGAACTTCAATTTATCAACGCAGGATTTCAGCTCCTGAGGATCCAGCATTACACATAAGCAATGGTGCTGTGATGGCTGTTTTGCCCCTAAGGGATGGGGAGCCAGAAACCACATGTTATACAGCTGGCAGGACAGGGACCTCACCAGCTAGGAGCTGATCCCCTTGTAGCTGAGTGAGACAAGCCAGGCAGACCCACAGATCGTGGCCAGCTTCAGCCAAGAGTCCAGAATACCAAGCAAGTTCATAGTGACAAGGCAGGTTTGAGGTCAATCCACAGACCAGCGTCAGAACCTAGCCTGGTGGGGCCAACCAGGGTCAGACACAGCCCACTGACTGCCAGACAGGGCCAAGGTCAGTATGGAAGGCAGCCTGCAGGTCTGGACCAACAGTGTCCATGACAAAGCAAGGGAACAGCTGTGGCTTAGCTGGAGACTGGCATTCCTACAACACAGCTCAGCCTGGGACTGAAGGTCCAGGCTTGGGCTGAAATGGGGCTTCTGGGCCCACAGGCAGGTTGGGGGCCTGTGGTTAGGCTAGTCAGGGACATTAAGGTCTATTAGCACCCTCAGGGCCCTGACAATCTAGCCCTGAAGTGGAACTGGTTCTCTTCCTCATGACAACACAGTGTTGACCTCCAGACAAGGCAGATTCATGAAAAGTGTCCCTGAAAAAGGAGAAGAAAAAGAGTCAGAAATAAGGAGAAATGGATCATTCAGCTGTTGGTGATTGTTCAGCACCCAAGTGTCTGATGCTGTATGATCTCAAGACATTAATAACCTAGCAGAAGCAAGAAGAGACAGAAAAGGGAGCCTAGAGGACAAAGGGGCATGTGGCATCCACAGTGCTCCTGCCTAGTCCTTTCACAGAACAGAAAGGCTAGAGCAGGCTTATGACACGTAATGTGAAATACTTGACTGCTCTATTGAAAGTGGCCAGCTTGGAGAGCCGTCATGTCAAAATAGGACCAGCTCCCCTCCACCTCACATGCATTATGACCACAGGGATGAGGAAGCTGCAAGGGGAGAGGCAGAGGGGAGTAATGCAGGAACGAGCCCACAGGAAGCTTCTGTCTAAGAGTCCTACAGCCATGCTGACGTTCATCATTTTGTCCAGACCGTGTCCCATAGCATCTGACACTGTTGGGGGACAGGGAGGACACCACTGACCACTCAGCAACCATTCACTGTGTTTGCATAACCACCTACTTGTACATCTGTCCACACACTACAATCCTCCGCTGGATGCCTTTCTGTTGTTTAAATATGATGGTGGGTTCACCACATCCCCAGCTGCAATTGCCAGTCTTCACAGTCCTAGCTTGAGTGCCTGTCCTTCCCATTGCAGCCTGCTGACCCACAGCATGTTCCAGTGGCCAGTACCTCAAGTCCAGTTGGTGAGCTCCTCAAGACACATAGGAGGTTTGAGGTTTGTGTGACAACTAGTGCTTTGGTAACACTTTGTTTCTGGTCCCCCCCAGCAGTGATACTGCTAAAACAACTGAAAGGAAAAACAAACAAACAAACAAAACCACCTTTCTTTCCGTTCAGTGTATTTTGAGTACGTAATATCCTACCTGAAAAATGATGTCTCCAACCTTCAGTGAGAAAAACATATTTGGATGATGCTGAGGAGCTTTGGGAAGGACTGCATCGGCACATAGGACTGCTATACAATTTATGGAAGAAAAGCCAGCTAAGAGCCAGCTAAGAGCAATTGAAGACAGATACAGGTATAAACCCTGGCTCAGGAAAAGAGTAAGCTGCAGATTGCCAGAACTTGAGAAGGTACTCTAGGAAAACTCTTACCCTTAACCTACTCTGCTCCTGCACTCCTCTCTGAAGCCTGCTACTAGGCACAAAGAGGTGATAATGCTCCCAGCACTCCTGCCCCACCATACAGGCCATGTGCTGCACTCCACAAATGCCGGGTCAGGCCAGTCTGCAGCTGGAAGAACTCCGCACAGCGAGATGTGGCATGCCACCCTAGGCAAAGAACATGCTGATTTGCCTCATGGAAGATAACCAAGGAGATAACACCAACTAATGTAGAGGGTTTAGAAGTTGTAATCTCAAGCCATCTCAGGCCACTGACACCAAGCTATCTGATTAACGGTAACAATCAAATTAACACTAGGTATGTGCAGTAAACTGACTAAATAGCTATGCAGAAGCAGAGGTATTTATGCAAGCTCCAAGCAGCCACATAACTGATCTGGCTAGTGCACGCTCCCTTGTGCAGGCTGGGCTTTCCTCTGCTGTGCCAAAACTCATCATAGAAAGGTAGCACCCCATTACTGTGGCTACATGAAGATGATGCATGAGAAAGCGCCAGACTTTGCAGCGGACAGTGACCTAATAACATGCTGAAATCCTGAGCAAGCAACATAAGAAGGGAGTCAGAGAGCTCTTTTTGATTGCTGGGAGCTGATGGGAGTGCATAATACTAATATCAAATTCTGGTTTGGATCAGTTTATACTTTTGCCAATAAACAAACTGATTGGATTACTAAGCACAGTTTTCATTCTCTGGAACAGAAGCTTCCGATTAGTAACACTACTTCAAAAAGGAAGACAAACACTGCTTATCCCTCATTAGAACTCACTAGGACCCTGCAGGACATGAGCAAAGTCAGAGCAGGAGCCATTTGCTCTCTCCCCACCACCTGCTACACCATCCCATGTCCTGCAAATGCCCAAAGCAAAAAGGTTGCCCTTCCTCCATCTCTTGATTACAAAAGTTCAACTCATTCAGCAAGGAGGCCACAGTTTCCTGGAAGAAGCCCTTCCCTGGAAATACATATTTTCACTTAAAATCAAAGAGCAGTCAGATGGGAAAAGCCTCAGTTCCCAGACCAAAGCTCCCTGAAGAGCAAGTCCGAGCACAGCAGATCTTGCTGCCTCCATCCACACAAGCCCTTTCAGGATCCACCTCCCAAGGTGGGAGATAGCACGGAGCAGACAGAAGGAGGTCTGAGTTAAGGTGGATTCACAGAGAACAGGCTCCCACAAGATGGGGTCCCCACCAAGGGCTGAGCACACGCACCCTTCGGCATTCATTGTGGCTAACAAGGCACAGTGTTCACCGCAGCCATTCAGAGCAAAGCTATCTGTGGTGTGGTGGCACTCTACTTGTGTGCAGGCGCACTCCACCGGAGTCAGTATCCTGTGCTCCCTGGGCCTCTGCAAACAGGCAGCTGCACTTCATCACATAAATGACACTCCCAGCTTCACCAGGTATGACCAGACAACAACCACATACTAGGTGAATTAAGTCCATTACTGGCGTACCCCCATGGCGCAAATCACTACAGTTCCTGCATGTGACAAAATACCAGACAGCCAATAAGGAATGCTCAATTTGACCTTCCAGGCCCTTTCTTCTCTTAGCATCCAAGCCAACATGTAAAGCAGCTTGTAAGCAACATGGCCTCAGTCTTAATAAAGAAATTACTTTTAAGAATATAAGCTATATAATCATTTCCTGAAACTACACATGCATTTTTAGTTCTGTACACACAAGAGCTTAGTAACTGGTATCTCTACACAGCTGCCTAATTTGTACACAAAACCATGGTAGGTACACGTGTAAGTTCTATGTACTCTTTTTAGGACTGTTTGCTGAATTTGCATTAAAATATACTTAAAATTTAAATGAAATATCCTGATGCAGAATATAACACCATTCCAGTGTCTTGCAGCAGGGTTTTCAGGGGCAACCACTGCCAGTTCACCATGGCTGCTTGTAAGCAGGCAGGTCAGGTCAGAGAGCACTTCAGTTCCCCTGTGTACTTGTGGCACTCAAGCTACATAGGTATTTGGTGCATTTTCAGGAAAGCTCATCCTTCAGGACAGCAGGCTCACTAGATGTACCCACTTCCTCCACGTGAGAGCCAACACTGGTGCAGCACAATCTGAACACAGTAGATTCCCAGCACATATCTTGGCAGAATATCTACCCAATTTCCTACCCCTCTCCTCCTAGGACATGCTGCTGCTCCAACAACAGTTGCACACATGGAACAAGAGTGATTGCATCCGTAATAAAGCTTCTCACAGCAGCCACTCGTGATGTTTGCAGGGACTGTATGACATCATGGTGATGGTCACACTGGAGACTCTTTGGCCTACAGCCTCTATACACAACATTGAAACACTGAGGAAAAACATTTCTGAGGGGAAAATGGTTAGGGAGCTCAATCTGCAGCTATCCGAGCTAGTACATGAGTAAGATGCTGACAGACACAGTCTGCTCTCAAGGGACACCTGAAGATTAGTACTAGCTGGACATTGAGTTACAACACTTCTGAAAGGTCCTCAGGCAAATGACTGTGCTTCACTAAGAGCACAGACAGAATGGATTTTAAGTTCAAGAACTTTTCAAAAGAAAGGCAAAGCAGACTGAAGGGAAGAGACCTCCAGCATCACAGACTGCAGCCTCTGGTATTTGCAGGCAATCACTTTCCATGACTTGCAAACTTAGGAAGGAGTCACTGCAAAGTGACTGAGCTTCCCTTTTCCACCTGTTTTGCTCAGCATATTTATGGGAAAGCTGTTCCAGAATTTCACTCCAGTTGTGGCTAGAGGTCTTCTAATCTCCATTTTAAGTTTATTAACAGCAAGTTTAGGTACACTCATTTCTGCTGCAAAACTGTCCTTTATTCCTGAGGATTTTGCGCCCTCGCTAACGTTTACTACAACACTTCCATAGACAGCAATAATTCCTCCTTTCCACCTTCATTACACATGACTAGACAAGCAAAGCTCTTTTAGTCTCCCACCATAAGATATCACCTTCACAGTCCTTCCCATGTACAGCACATGTTCTCTTTCCTCCCTCCTGCTCCAGCAATTAGGCCAGTGTCAGAACAGGCATCCTGAATCAATGGTTTTGTTCCAGCAAGCTTTATCCCCTGCGTGCCCAGGGGTTGTGTGACAGGCTGCCCTTGCCTGGGGCCATGAGGAGCTCCGTGGGAGATACCAGGGCCTGGAGCTCGCTGCCTCACCTGGAACGCTGTCTGGCTGTTGTAGTTGCGAATCTCTTTGCTCGCACCACGGAAGAGGAGAACCCGAGCGCAGCTCTCCTGAGAAAGCAAGCAAAGGGGAAAGAGGAAGAGACTTGATTAGCATTGCAGACTGGTGACAACAAGAAACACACCACATGGTTTCATTCTGCTCAGAAAACCTCCTTTGGCAAGAGCAAGAAATATATAAGGATCTTGAATCCCCATGAACTGGTCATCTCTAGCACCAAGCTAACCAAGTCTACCTGTCTGTGCACTAGCTATAGGGTGCTGCCACTACGGTCATGCCCTAAACTCAGCCCAAGATCACAGCTATGAGGCACAGTGGCCACATGTTCCCAGGTATTGCTGTTTCCTAGCCTTTTATTGCTTTTGTTTTGAATGCTCTGTGCTGTTAACTCACCATGTTTATGGGCCTCTGTTGCTCTGCTTTATCCACCTCAGTGGGCAGGCACCCAGGTACAAGAGTCTTGGGTGTGCAGAGCACACCCATCACCAAACAAGCCACAAATCAGCTTCCATGTACCATCATCTATTGCAAATCATAAGAGTATTCACTTTTTAAAACATGGGCACCTCAAAAACAGAAAATTTTCTTTATAGCAAAAACAGAAAATACAACGTATAAAATCTCTAGGAAGGAAGAAAACCTACAGAAGAAATCCTTAGATACTGACCTCTACATATTGGAAAGAGAACAGTGGGTGTAGAAGATCAGAGAGGGCTCTCACCACCCTTGATTTCTCCTGAACTGACATCAGTGACCATACAGAAAGTAAAATAGAAATGGTGTCCTGTGTCACCTGGGCAATCTTCTTTAAAATACAGAGACTGGCTATAAGATATTAGGAGCATTTGTGTCAGGGATGGAACCCCAGCCCACATGCCTACCCTAAAGGCTGTGAGAGCCACAGGACACACCCAAACCCTGCTTGGGGCACATTCCCTCCTCAAAGCTAAATGCAAGCACCTGGGCCAAATTAGCACTCTCCACCCTGGCAAACTGCTCCCTCCCAGCCACTGATGGGGACTTGCTGCTTTTGGTGTGAAGAAGGAATAGGAACCAGAGGAAAAATTACACAATAAGTTAGGCAGTAAATCAGCAAAAACATCCTGGGAATAGGACCAGATTAAACCATGGACCTTTTCCCCTGTCCACATGCCTTTTGAGAAATCTAAAATCAGACTGATACTACAAACAGAAACAGCCTCATCCCAGGACAGAGGGTGGATACAATTCAGAAGAACTTTTCTAGGTCTGGAAACAGTAACAGTAATAAGACGATGCCCCAGCCCAGCGTCGTTCCCTCAGGCAGGTTGGTTCCTCATCTTTGTTTTCTTTGTTCTCACGCCCCAAATCACACAGAAGTACCTGGTTATAGAGAGCACAAATATGAAGAGCAGTGTTTCCTGAGGCATTCTGTGCAGTCATATCAGCTCCGTAGAAGAGAAGATGCTCCAGGTGCTGAACGTGGCCATAGCGACATGCCTACTCGAAATGCAAAAGGGGAAAAAAGAAATAGAAAAATAAAATGAGGGAGCAGCAGGAAAATTATAAACCCCGTAACATCCTCCTGCCTCTTCTGGATTCATCCATGCTAGAAAAGTTGCATCAGGCTAGAACAGTAACCTGAAGAGTTCCACTAACGCACATGCACATACACTGCTCCTTGTTACAGAAATATATACACGAACAGTTATCAGATAAATTACCTCCACACTGATTGCAAATTTGGGATCAGCATCATACCGGTACCAGGGTCTCCTCCAGATGATTTGCTACATCAGTATAATTATCTGCTGAAAAGAAGCCCTGAAGCACAAGCAGGCAAAGTGGAGGGCAACAGATCCAAATCTAGTCTGGTATTTTCATCTACACTTAGTCCATCCTGGGATGAGCAGACCTCAAAGATCTGCCACAGCAATGTAGGATGAGGCAGGAAAGACAGTTATTTCCAGCAAATTGAGATCACAAATGCATCTCTTGTTTTTTCACTCTTATCCATCCATCCTTAGATGTGCCAGTACTTGTTCACCTCGTGGGGCCTGAGAGCTGAGTGCTTTGGGAGGCCATGGGCCCAAAGGCAGCCTGCCCTCCTGACGGTGCCAGACTGGGGGAGTCAAGGCAGAGCCAGCACACCCTCCCTTCTCCAGAAGGGGCTCAGTCTTGAAGCACAAAGCCAGATCAGGTCCCCTCACCCATCCAGCCCATGTCTTCCCTGTGCCACATCCACTTGTCAATGTGTAAAACAGGTGCAGATATAACCATGGTTTTGTAACCAGGATGCCTCAGGCATTGAATCAAGATCCCAAAGCGCTGTCCTGTGACAGTTGTAATCTGGGGAGGATCCCAGACACTACTGACTGAGGCCAGTGTGAAACAACCATCAGGCCTGAGGTGGGACACAGAGCTGGCACACCCCGTGCAAATCCCCAAACAGGAAACTGCCCCCCTGTGCCAGCCAACCCTACCATGCAGTGCCACCACTGCCTGCCGAGACACCGCAACCCTGTGGCACCTGTGGGGACAGGACAGGCCTCTCCACAGACAGTGGGACAGTGGTGGCCCCAGCTGGACCTCGTCCACCATCCGTCTCACCTGGTGGATCTCCTGCCAGCCGTTCTCATCCACGCAGCCCAGCCGGGCGTAGTCGTGCAGCAGGAGCTCACAGCAGTAGGGATCCCCCCCGACCATGGCACTGTGGTACAGGGGCGTCAGCCCTCGGCTGTCCTTGTAGTCCGGGGAGGCACCCAGGTCCAGCAGCGTCTGCAGGAGAAGTGCCTGCCTCGCTCTGCAGCTCCAGGCAGCTGCGTAGGACAACCTACCCCATGAGGGACCAGGGTGCTGTGGCCATGGCAGCGGGCAGTGCTTGCCCCTCCCTCCCCAGGGCTCAGGTCATCACTGCCACGTTTTTGTAACGAGCTGTGCTCCCCACTTGCAGCGCGAGAGAGGCACTTTGGCCCAGGAGGGCACGCTGACGGGACAGGCAGTGACATGAGGCTGCTGTGGGAGGAGGAGCAGCTAGCACTGGGGCGCAGGGCAGAGGGGACCGAGCCCCGACTCACCAGCAGCGCCGCGTGGTTGCGGCACCGCACGGCCTTGTGAAGAGCAGTCATTCCCTCCCGCGTCCGGAAATCCAGGTGCGCTCCCCCGTTGCGCAGCGCTTTGATCATCTCAGTGCTGAGCTCCAGTTGAGCCGCTGCGGTCAACGGACATTCTGCAGAGCCCCAAGAGAGAGGGGTAAGAACCGTAGGGGCACGCGCCTGCCAAGCACCATGGAACTGCCATGTCGCCTGCCCAGGCTCCAGCAACGCAGGCTTCTCCCCTCTCCCCCTGAGGGAGCCGCACCAAGCCCCACGTCTGCTCCCACCCCGCTCAGACACCAGTGGGTCTTCCCAAACACCGTGTATGTAGTGGGGCTGGCCATAGGCTGGAGGCTGCCCATCAGTTTTGTATGGGTGTGGGATAACTGCCTGGAGGAGAGAGGCAAGGAAAGTGCTGGCAGTTTAATGAATGGCAGAAGTGCCGTTGCCGGTTCTTACGCTGCAGGAAAGGGCACATCTGGGCATAGCATTTATACAAAGGGGAAAAGAAGAACAGGGTGAAAAACGGTATCCTTGTTCCTTTTCTCCCTACAGCAAGGCATGGACAAGGGCTGCTGTTCTGAGGGGAGATGCACAGCTGTGCACCCCAGCACCACTGCCAGCATCCATGGAGTTGTCCAGAGCCCTTTCACACATGGCTGTCCTGCGGCTGGTCCTCACCATATCACATCACCAGCAGCAAGCTTCAAACATGAAATGCTCATCCCCAAGGGGAGAAACACCCATGCACCCAAGCAACACCCCCTCTCACCACTGACAAGCCTGGCTTGCTGCACGCAGAGCCCGCACAAACTCGCCCAGCTGACTGCAGTACCAGCTCTGACCAAGAAACAGTCCCAGCTCCCAGGAGTGCCTAGCGTATTAAGACTTGCTCCACTTAGGGGTATAACTGGAGTAGGCAGTGGAAGAATTACGGAAATCCCTTTCAACAGTCCTCCCTCACCCTGTGCACCTCCAATGGCCCCCCAGCCACCCTCTGCATTTGTGTTGCGGATGGGAGCAAGAGCCCTGGTGCACATCAGTTGTTCTCTGTTGGTGCATGCAGCTCCAAAAAGCAGAAAGACTCTCTGCACCAGACAGTTACAGCCTCTTCTGTCAGGAGCTGCTACATCCTTCCATCAAGTACCTGATTGCACTGTCCATCTGTCAGCCAAACGCTACTTTGATGGATTTGCAAGCGAGAAGCACAGCTTGCCTCCCTCTGCAGGTGCATCTGCAGACACTCCACCGTGGTCCTAGCATGGACAAGCGTGAAAGATCTCTCCTTGGGGGAAAGCCATGGTGCTGACACAGCAGAATAGTGGTTTCTGTCCTGCCCTGATAGTATTAGAAGAACCATGCTTGCCTATTCACAAGCTGATTTGATGCTCCTCATAGCACAAAGAAGGAAGAAAAATGTTCTTTGATATAAAATGAGTAAGGCCTCCTTTTAAGGAGAGCATGTGCCTCCTTAAGACAGAATGTTTTTCTGAGTGTTTTGATTATAATTAAAATATTTTTGTTTTCTTCAGAGTGCACTACTACCAAAAAAATATGTCGTCTTTCTCAAACAAGTCTCTAAGTATTTCCATCCAAATCCCCCATACCACATACAGAGCAATGTGGACATTAGCTAAAATAAGATTTCATCAGCTAGAAATACAGTCATGTATTTTTTAGGAAAGTACCTAATTTTCACATAAATTAAAAACTCCTGATTTAGTAGAAATAACTATTAAAATAAGAATAACAAAACGGTTTCAGATACAAATTAAAAAAGCATGTGAATATTAATTCTAGAGCATTGCTATTAGCCAAATTTTTAAATGAGATAGGAAGAGGTCTGACAGGGTTCTGTGGCTTTGCTATAACTCTCTGGCTTCTGTGCTATAAGACACCAATATCAAAAATGAAGATTATTGAAGACTGTTGTCAGGAGGATTTAAGATGGTTGCACCCATAAAAGGAATCACCAGTAAATGAGAATGTTACAGCTGGGTCTCCTAAGAACTTGTCCTTAGCTCAAAACTGTCAATCATTTTTAACAACAACCTGGAAGAAACAGAAAATAATCTCTAGGAAAGTTCACACACACACAATGTTGTTATGTATCACAGAAGCACAGAACGGTTAAGGTTGGAAGGGAGCTCTGGAGGTCATCTGGTCCAACCACCATGCTCAAGCAGGGACACCTACAGCAGATTGCCCAGGTCCATGTCCAGGCAGCTTTTGAAGGTCTCCAAGGAAGGAGACTCCACAACCCCTCTGGGCAGGTATGAATATATCTTTGCATATATGGCAAAGTCAATGGTGTAATGAATAAAACGCCTTCATACATGCATTGACCAATGGATGCAGAGGACAGGTGCAATACTTTAAAGCTAGAAAATACAGGGATGCATTTTAAACATGAAGGTAACTACCACCGTAACAATATATGCATTACGTGGGAATGTAATGATGTCCACATGGTCAGCAATGTCACCTGAGAAAAAGCAGCGGAAATATTTCCTTAGCTCAGCAAAAGCTGTGAAAATTAGAGATTGGTGGAAAGTTATTGGTAATGGTCCACATCTTTCCTCACACTGCATGCAACCACCAGGAGAGAGAAGTGTCAGACACAGCACGAGAACCATAGAAAATGCCACCACTTGTCACGATGGATGCGCTGCTGAAATGATGCAAAATGCCAGCCGCAGCCTGAGTAGGTTCTTGCAAGACCTTGGCAGAGTCTGCAGAGATGTCGTCGTGGGTGCTGCAGTTTGGAAAAGCTGGGTGACTGCGATGGAAACAGACACAGTCCACTGTTTCCCCAAGGCAAGATGGGGATGAGGGGTCCCAATTCACCCCCCCTACTCCACACACCAAGGGAGATGAAGAGCAGGTAACCAGCAGGGAGTTTCTGGGGCAGGAGAGCCTTTCTCGTCCTCTCCACCAATACCAAAACCACCTGCTTTGCACCTCCACAACTCTCATGGCCCAGCTCTTCAGCTAGGGCCACCTCCAGCTGAAGGCAAAGGGACTCCTAGAGAGGAGAGTCTGATGAGGTTACAGTCGTTTAAGGACCATCACTTACCTTCTGGGCCAAATATCACAGAATCACAAGGTT
>VXAL01004665.1:2083-29570 GCA_013399475.1 Chauna torquata
AGATATCATTTTTATATGAATTTGGTGTTAAATCAGAATATTTTCTAATTTAGACACTCAAAATGGATTAAAGTGCAAGAATTCTGTGATGAGATTAAACCAGAAGTGAAATTACATTTTACAGATAAGCACATGCTTTGCCAATTGCAGAGAGCGTTCCCCTCCTGTGAGAATTTTTTCAAGCATATTGTACAAGTTCAACACTTCTGCCTACCGCTACATCACAAAAAGACTTTATAGAAGACCTTAGCTATTTCACCATTGCTACTAATGGACAGTAATAACTGGCAGATATAGCAGTAGATACGAGCAATGCAGCTGGGATTTGAGTGTTAGAATGGAATTTGAGGAAAGTAATTATCTTGCAACCTTTTTGCCTTTAACTGTCATTTCTGATGCTATTAACTTGGCCTAGAATCTGTAAATTGGTGGATTCACACAAAACCAAACACTGGAAAAATGTAGAAAGGAATCTGTCCTTGTACCATTCATGGCACTTGTAGAAAAGAACTTGAAGTGAGTGTATTTATACAAATCTTTTCAAGTGGTCACACATCCTTCACCCTCCTACCTCTCTTTCCTCACATATAGGCACACTTCATCTAGAGTTGCCAGGATGCTGTGAGAAGGGTTGTTCTCACAGGGCTTCCAGCTGTGGCCAGATATGGAAGTGTGATTGCTTTGGAGAAGGCTTCTCATCATGGGGTTTTCATGCTGCTTTGGCAGGCTCAGCAGATATGCGTGGTTTAAATACACAAGAGGCAAGGTATGGGAAACCTCTCCTTTAGTGCACTTTGAGAGAGGCACATAAATACAATGAAGCATGAGCTTCTTAAGATCTTCTCCTTCCAGTGTGTTTTTCACATTTGTCTCAGTTAACTGTCGCTAAGCTTATCTAGCATTTATGGCTCTTGGAGAAGCAGCAAGAAGGTGCTGACATCAACTAATCTTTACCCTCCAGCAGTGCACAGAGGTTGAAGTGATGCTCTGGACTTGTATCAGTGTAGCCAAGTGCCCAAGCTGTCTGTTGAAGAATTGGGATTTTTGATTTATTGGGGATTTTTTAGCACATCTTAATATTTGCTTGAAAATAGCAATTCATCAAATGCAGAAAAGTTTCCTAGGGTCAAGATGACATTTTATGATCACGAGGTAACTAGCGGACTGAAGCAAAAAATTGGGAAATTGAAATCTCTGGGCCTGATTAAAACCAGGTCTGATTTTAACTCTAAGTAGGGGTAAACTAAACCTTAACTCCACTGACTAAATATAAATGACGCAAATAGATGAGCTGAATTACACCCCAGAGATGTCTGATCCTCTCTACTTATTGCAGAAATAACAGGTCAGATGTAGAGCTTAAAGATGCTGCAGTTAGATGAAATGACTCCCCTGTCATAACACATATCTGTAGCTTGTGCACTAACTGCAATTTTGCTGGCTATTTTAGTTTATGATCTTCCCTTTCCGCAGTATCTTATGAAAAATAAGACAGATGACCATTTTGTTTTAAAATAGTAGAACAAAAACACAAAATCAAACTCCAAATATTTCCAAGATACAATTTTTATTTTTTATGCTATTACACAGATATGGCTCTCATTTAAGAAAAAGTGTTTTGGAAAGCAGTAAATCCCAAAAAAGTTTTAGAAGTTATAGTGGATAAACAATTACACATGAACTACAGACAGATGCCATGAAAAAGGGACTGATTCTGTCTATGGGTGTGTCACTCGTGAATGAGAATGGAAAGATGATTTTACCATATAACTGTGCAGTATGGATACTGGGATAGTATAGCCGGTGGTGTAGGTGTGCAGACGTTGCCATATAGGCACAGCAACCTATAAATTATAGGAGAAAATTTTCACCATCGACTTCCTATGAAATGTGTTTAAGAATACATGTGTTTTGTGGTGATAACAAGCAAACAGATATGGGAAAGATGTATTGTCAAACCAGCAGAGTTAATTTACACTTCCAAACAGATGTCGTCATTCATAACACTAAGACATGTTCTAAATTTCATAGCGATATCTGAGAAACAAATGCAAATGGTTCTTGCTATTTAGGGGCCCACTCACATTGTTATTGGCAGTTTACACATCTAAATGTCTAAGCTCTCTGTGCTGTTTCAGCACCAGTCTCCTGACCCGATGAGAGGAGAAGACCCCCAGCTCATACTGAATCCTTGGAAGGCAGTTCTTGGAGCAAGTATGTCTTGCCAGCATGGTACATGCTGTAGGTATTTTCCAAGAGAGGCAGGACATGGCCATGTCCTACTGCATAAGGCACTCCAGGGACGTGAAAGATTTGGAATTAACTTCCTGCTCTGCCTAGAGGTAAAGACAAGAAGCTTCTTACTGAACCATATTGAATTAAAAGTCTATCATTATTTGCGTAGTAGAGAAAAAATTTCTTTCCCTTTCTCCTTTTCCTGATCTCTTGGTACTGTTCCTATCTCCTGGAGTAGGCAGTAGCTGGGACGTAAAGTTGTCGGTATCTCTTTCTTTCTGAATCATGTAGAACATGACTTTGTACCTGCTAAATATTTGCTGTGCACCACTTGGTTCTCAACCTTCACCTACCCTGGTCAATAATACAAGAGTACAGTATCCTAATTGGCTGTTAGTCTGGACAACAGCAGAGCCCTTCAGTAGCAGTTATCAACACTGCTGATCGGGAGCCATGGACTGGAGACTACTCAACTGCTGGCAGTTTGCAGGTTCTCTCAGTGAAGATGTGCTGACAGAAGTAGATTTCAATATCTAAATACAAGGGAGGGTGGTTGTGTCCATGCCAAGTGTAGACACTGAGGTGTTTAAGCCTATTTTGCTTCTGTCTGTATCTCATTGCTGAATAGTTTTGATGTACCTCAGTCTGGTTTTTGAAGATCTCCTAGCTTTGCCCAGGAAGTGGAAGGACATGAAAAGACAGGACAGGAGACCCTTCAGACACAGGGCACCCTAGGAATTATAGATTAAACCCTCTGGGTTCACCTGAAGACTTAACTGACAGCCAAAAAAGTGAATGGCACCTACCAATATACTAACAAATCCCTGAAACTTCATGCTCTAACAGCCTGCTCCCCCTGCCCACACTTCCTTCTGTAGCAAGGCAGAAAGTTTAATAGAGATGTATCAGAAAATTCAGTGTAGCATAATTTCAGAGAAGCCAGTGCAAGATCAATTTATCGCTTGATGTTTTGTCCTACAATCAATTTGTGTCCCATTTCTGTTTTTGCTATTTCTGCCTTTTCAGGGAAGGGAACTGCAAATTACACAGACAATTACCATTGTTATTGTTAGGTCCTCATGGCCTTGCCCAGGTGTGAGGAGCCCTGAACTTCCAGAAAAATGGCTGATGGGCTCTGAATGTACCTTAGACCCATTTTAGGGTGTGCATCACAGAAGGTGACTTGAGAGCTCCAAATCCATACAAGTGAAATAACATGGTCATATGCTGACCATGTTGGCAGTGAGTTAACTCTGCTCTCTGCTCTGCTCTGGCCAGCCTGCTGTTGCATGACCATCATTAAAAAAATCTGTTGTTTCTATTAACATGTTGTGACATTGTGCTAATTGGGCAAAACCTAGAGTAAGGTTACAAAGACATCTATCTCTCAGGGAACATCCAGTGGTATTCTTAGTTCGCAAAGTTATCTGTGGTACTTCTTGGTGAAGTATGGGTTAATCCTGCCTTGTGAGATGCAGACTCCTACAGGCCATGTTTGGAGAGTCCCTGACAGAGAGCTATCAGCACCCGCTGGGTGTGTGTATAGGTCTGAAGTGCTCCCCACTGTCTCCTGTGAGTTAGGACTCAATCCCACCTGAAGGACAAAGCTGTGATGAGGTCCTTTCCTTGGAGTACACATCCATTTCAGAGCCAGCCAAATAGGGCCGAGACAAAGAAGTTGGCTGGTAGATCAAGTGACAGGGTTCTCCGGAGGCATTAATTCATGTCACTGCACTGTTTGTGTGAGTGTGCGGGTGTGCTCTGCAGTTGTTAACCATGATATCTGTATATTCGCAGCCACAGTTTAATTGATCTTCTTATGGATAGAACCTACCATGGCATTAAGAGAGCAAATATTTTTAGCCTGCATAAGGAGTCAGTACTGCCCATTCATATGAAATACCTTGGGAGACAGCTTATCTACTGCAGGTAGCTAGGATAACAAAAGAAACTGAGATTTAGATTATAGTAATCAAGATTTACTGAGCAAATGAGGCCCTGCGTGAAGGAACAAGAATAATTGGTGACATCACTTGTTAGAGAAAAAGAGCAACTATTTTACTACATGCCAGTCCTCCTCCCTGCCCACAGGGCAGAGGTCCTTCTGCTTTTGATTGTGACTTTTATAAAGCTGTGAAAATAAGCCACTTTAGCTGCTGCTTTCCCAAGTCTGAGACATGATGGAAGCTAATTGCAAGGACTGAGGAAGAAAACAACAGAAGAGAGGCAGGATTTTATGTAAGCATTAAGAGCAGCATCACTCACATCTTTCTGCTTGTCAGACAGATTTGTGCCTTCTCAAACCCATTAGGACAATAGCATAAATGATTTTTTTTATAAGTGCACAAGTCCTAATGAAAACTGAAAAGTAAAAGTTACCCTTTGCCCCCTCTCTAAGAAATGACAAAATCAAACTGAATGTCTGCTGCTGACTTGGCTCTATATTCATGACTTAAGGATAGAAAAGACCTATAAGGACATCTGAGTATTCCTCCCTGACTACAAAACAATGATTTTAGCAACACTTCATACTTCTTCTTACACATCTAGAATCAAAATAAGCATTTACTCTGAAGTCTACATTTTGGTTCCTAGAACTCAGCCAAATTCCACTTTCTGGAAGAAAGATCTCAAATGTCCCGTGTGTCTGAGTCCAAGAGAAGAGCTTAGCGGGGTGCACAGTGGGGCTGACAGCCTTTCAAATTGCTAGGGAAATACTGAGCCATAGCAGAACTACAGAATTATTGAGGCTGGAAAAGACTCTTAAAGTCATCAAATCCCGCCATCACCTGGCACTACCAAGTCCACCACTAAACCATGTCCCTAAGCACCACATCCACATGTCTTTTAAATACCTCCAGAGACGGAGACTCCACCGGTTCCCTGGGCAGCCTGTTCCAATGCCTAAGCACTCTTTGGAGTAGCTACTGTGCTGAAACTCTGCTGGGGGAAGATTATTCAGCAACATATATAATTGAGATTTTTAACTCATTCTGTCTGAAGCCTTCTATGACCATTTCCTTATTCAGGGCAAATACATAGCTGTTTGTGAGAAAATTGTTTTCTGAATGTGCATTATTTCCTTGGGCTAGAAAGTCAAGCAAACATTATTACTTAATTATTTTTTTGGAAACTGGTGCTTTTATGTGAAAAAGGTATCAGTAATGAAATTTAACCCGCCTCAATATATTGAGGAAGTAGCTTTTAACATTTTGGTATATTGAACAATATTTACTTTTTTCTTTTTTTTTTTTTAATAAATGGAGGAAAAATGATTTTTTGCATGCCTGATCAGAATAAAGTCAATTTTGACTAAAATCCATGTGTTGTGGATTATCAAGCTATGAACCTCAAAGAAGAATAAAACATGATTGCCAGCAGGAAAACAGACAAGAGGCAGAGAGAACTATTTTTCTGTGAAACTGATTATACAGTTCTAATTGAAAGTAAAAGGCAGCTTATCTTGTCTCACATGTGTAGACATATACCAGTCTGGCACATACACAGCAGCCAATCTTAAAGAGTCTTTTGAAGTCCTCCTTGACTTGTCTTTACCATGCCTCCCTCTATCCAGACACATAACTTTTCCCCTCTCCTTGTCCTTACTCCAGCTGAGATGTGAATTAAGGGAAGAGAAAGAGTCAGAGAAAATATGTGACTGCATCTAGAGGTTTCACTGAAACTGTCTTTCCAGCTCCCTTCTTGACAACCTGCTGTTTATTCTCAGAAGTTTCTCTGAATCACCCTAGCTGCTGACTCTTGCCACCCTGCAGTCACCCCTTTACAGCAGCCTCTCATTAAAGCTATAGTGGGAAGGATGTAGGATCACTGATGGTTGCCATCAGAAGGTTGGACCAGCACTGCAAGAGAGAAAGACTGGGGAAAAGCACAGGCTCACTACACCTCTCATCTGCTTCTTGCATGTCCTTGGGACCTCCTCCCTGCCTTCACCTTCGTGAGGACAGAGAATCAGCGAAGAGCTGATCTGGTGAGACAGCCTCTGAGACAGGGACCAGAGCCCCTTATGTGTTGGACCTACAGGATGGAATGGGAAAGAGTAGAGAGTCACCTCAGAGAAAAAGAGAAGAGCTCAGAGGGCTCCTTTATTGTACTTTCGCTTATTCTGTGGGTTGTGAGGTTTTCTGTCAGGATTGTGCTCATAAATGGTCTCTGATCCCCCTAAATCAATTTTCTTTTCTCAGGAACGTCACCTGCTCTAAAAAGACAGAACTCACCTCCTTAAACCATGTTGCTTTTGAGTCTGTAGCCCATCATGGCTGCAGCAACTCCTCTGCTGTTATTTATTTACATTCTGCTGAATTGCAGTGGATTTCAAGTCTCAGCTGCTAAAACAGTGCTAGGAAATTCAGTCATATAGCTAAGTCTGTCCTCAGCATTGACTGGACTCCTGCTGGATGGTATTGGAATCGTACCCTGAAGTGGCTCTGACCAAACCTCTGCCATGATAGTCTTCTGCAGCTTTTGTATTAAAGAACTGTGCAGCCAGGGCAACACTTAAGTAAACTGCAGAGTCAGTCTAATCACTTTTTCTCAGAAAGAGAAAATTCACATTTCAGTACACGTTAGACTCTTTGAACTACCTCTGTGAGATGGAGATTTTAATTGTTCTGTGTTAAATATCAGCTGAGTATTAAAATACATGAAAAATACTTTGAAAGTGTCAGGAATTCACTAATGGAAATTAAAACAATATGCATCTCTAGCTAGCACTGAACAAAACATCAAACATCTGCTGCAGGTTATTATAGAAGGAGAAGCCAAATGAGAATGGCAAATGTGTACTCTCAGCTGCAGGGGCTGGAAGGAGACAGCGTGTAAATGCCATTTGGAAGAGTCCCTGCTCACTCTGCATTGCCCCTTGGAAAGCAGGAGTTTTTGTGCTGGATTGTTCAGCTCCTGAACAGAGCCTGTACACAGCAGGAAATCAGCAAATGGGCCAGAGAGACCGGGGAAAAGGCCTGGCTTTGAGGAGTAGAGAAGAAGGCAGCAGAGGTAGTTACGTGCGCAGGGATCAGACAGTGGGAGGCAGGATGGATCACAGGTTGATTCAATTTACTCCCCGTTGCAGGAATTAATTAGTTGAATGGGAGAGAAGAAAGGCTCAGCAGAGGTGCTTCGGCACAGATCAGGCAATGGGGAACAGATGCTTCCTAAGGAATGGCTCTGAACCTAGCAACCTGCAAGCTGGAGCTTGTAGAGCATTTACAGCATATCGCTATCACAATTCACTTCTTTTTCTGGTGGTTGTTGTTCAGGACTTGAGGTAACATGTTGTTACCACTAATTAAAGGCATCTCTCCAGTGTGAGGTATGGAACAGAATAGGTACAGATGCTTCCGTGAGTGAGGAATATCGCAATTCTTTGGACAAAATGTTTCAGATTCAGGGTCTATCCCCAGCTTCTCTGAGGTCATAAGGCATAGCTCAGGTCCAGCACCAGCCAGATTACAAGGGCATCCATAGGCAATGGAGCCAATGTCAGATCTAATAAGCACGTCACACACAGCTGGGTGAGGGCATCTCATGGCAGTGGGTTCGCTGCACCTGCCACACAAAATCTGCCTGTTTCTACTGAAAAGCCATCTGTATGGTTGAGAGCAGCTCTGTGTGTTGCAGGCTGGATGATTCTGCTCAAGTCACTGGGCACTGGACTGTTCAATTTTCCAAGCTTCAAATTAGGGGTAAGGAGGTTTCCGCACAACAGTCACAACACTCTTCAAACATGAGGCTTGCTCATTTCCTCTGCTCCACACGTTTTCACATTACAGCACCTAAAGCGTGCAGTCCTGTAGAGCTGGGGCCTATCTCATGGCAGAGATGGTCATCCTGACTTGTAGCCCTGTAAGCTCTCAGGCCCAGAGTGAGCTGTGGTGCTTTGTTGTAGCTGGCATGTATCATCAACAACATTCTGTATGCAAGGAGGCTCTGATAGAAAACATACTCCATAGCTTCTTGTCTGTGTTTCAGCCTGCCCTAGTAATAATGACTGGACATGCACCCAGATACCATGGATGTTCTCCCATCACAAGGTCCAAGATGTGGGGGCTTGTAGGTTGGTCCAGAAGAAAGCTGTGAAGCTGGATTAAATTCCTTCAAACACAGAGGTGGCAATCAAGATGTAAAAATTAAAGTGTCATTTCAGCTGGCATCACTGCTACCTGTGGTGGAGCCAGGAGATGTATGGTTTGAAGAGTATTACGTAGATTAAAGGCTGGGTTCTCTGTGCAGTATCTGAGCATGGTGAGAGGTTCTATAACATTTTTCTATTGCATGGCAAGATCAGTTGACTGATGATGCCCAAAAGAACAGGATGAGCATATATGATACTGTCCCATGTTGTCCTGTATTCCCACAGTCAGAATTATTCTCAGCTCAGGCTTCCTGAACCTGATGTAGTTTGTCTGCTCATTAAACACCCATGGCCTTCTTTTCCAGGTTTTATCTAATCTGACCTGCATTCAATGTAAACTTCTTGTAACCGACTGCTTGCAGAATAGGAATAATGTGAAATTTGGGAACATGGTATTGTAGATTTGAATACCACCAAAACACAAAAAGGTCTGAAAAAAAAATGCCTTCCTGAATGTTTACACACATCCAAAGTATAGGCATGCTGCTATCCTACCAAAAGATGGCTGCCTTACACTAATACATAGAAGAAGAACTCATTCATGTTTTCTTTTACATTCAAGATCTTTTTCCATTATAACGTTATGAAGCCTGACAGATTACAGCAAAAAGATTAGTCTTACTTTATGTTTCTCTTCCGTGTATCCATATATTTAAGAACCAATGAGATTAAAAAGAAAACTTTGAGGGTAGTATTCTGACTCTACAGTAATCAAAATGCAATTAACTCAAGATTTTTATACTAATGGTACCATAAATATTTGGAAACATTATTTCCTGGAACCCTTCTACATTCTCCAGTTCATGATTTCTGCTGTAAGCAGAATGTTGCTCTTCGACCTGAAGAATGAAATAGTAATAATAATAATAATAATAATAATACCTCAGAAGTTAAAAGTGTTTTTTAAAAAAAGTAACTAGAGAGATAGAAGGGATAGGAGATACCTTCAACCCCTGGAGGTGTAGCAGGCAAAGGCAGTGTGTTAAACTGCCTGTAAAATCCCCTTCTAGCCCAGGTCTGCATGGCGCAGCGAGCACAAGCACCTACAAAATGTCACAATTTCACACTAGCAAGTTTAAGGAACCTGCATTTTCCCTTGTGGCTAGTGATTTTAAAATACTTGAAATACTCTTTTACTGTGTTTAGAGTCCTCATTTTCACATCAGGGAAACATGTTAACAATTTGCTGTGGGGACAGCTAGAAGTGATGGGGGGAGTGTGCTGCTAATACCAGAAAATCGCCTACCATCTTCATCAGCATGACGCTCAAGAACATGTCAAGCCAAGTACAGCTCCATGGTGCTTACTCTTATGACAAGGCAGAGCTTTAGTATGAGCACCTAAAGGTATGTGTGTATACAGCTAGCTGTGGCTGCCCCATCTCAGCTTTCAGCCTTTCTCTATCAGGCCGTGTCAAACTAGTCAGGCAAAGCCCGGAGCAACGGTGTCACTTGGGAACGGGCAAAACAGCTTCTCTGTGCTACAGATCTGACCCAGCAGGGTTTTTTTTGAGGGTCTCTTCTTTGCAGCTGGTGATGTTTTAGAAACAAATCCATAATTTTTAGTGGGGTAGTGATGGAAGTCTAGAAAATTCATTCCCTTTTATTCCTCTGTGGTGCAGGACAAACTTGAACCTTAGTGATTTCAGCCACTTTGTTTTCTAAAGTATAGCAGACAGTTGCACATTTAAATTTTCTCTGTCACTATCATTAAACTCACATTTTGGAAGGATTCTTCCAAAGAAGCAAGCTTCATGTTATTATGAGGACAATAGAACGAAAAGTGCCCCTGCAGCAATGTTAAAAAAGAGTCTTGTAAATTTACAGCATTCACATTAAAGTACCTCTGAAATTCCTAGGTTCACAGGCAAAATAAAAGCATTCTTTCAGTTTCTTTAACAAAAGGGTAATCAGACTAAGATTCACAGCAGGCCTTCTATTCCTTTAGTTCTTTTACAGGAACGCATGCTGGCGTATAAGATCAATGGTGATGGCATTGCTGCATAATTTGCGTATGGCTTTGTGAGATGTTTTTTGCATTCATTGTAAGTATTTTTGCATGACCCATGTTTTCAGTGTGGGTGAGCAGTGGGAAAAGAATGAGTATGTCAGCTTCATAATCCCCATACAAAAACAAGAGTAACAGGCCAATACTAGTTACTCATATCTTGAGAAGGGTAAGAAAAGCAGCTTATTTACTCTTTACATGCTTTATGCATTGCTTTTTATCCTCTGAAAAATGTCTGGCTGGAATCCTTGTTTAAATTATGACATTTTTACCCTGATACTGAATTTAAAACAAAACAACATAAACACATGCATATGATAATCTGCTGTGGTTTTGCTGGTTACCACATTTGCTCATTGCCTTTTTCTGGCATGACTTTTAAGTAACTTGCAGACAGCTAGACACTGGAAGGGTGTATGTGCAAGAATCACAATGAGTTAGTCAAATTTCAGAACACCAAAACTGGTCACACAACTATGTATGACATCTTTTATCCACTTCCATAAAACATAACAATAACAAGCAAGTTTACAGTTCTCTCTTACGAACGCTGCCCTGGCAGAAGATAGACTGCCAGCTCCATCATTTGGTGGCATCCACACTTACATCACATACTTCCTGAAAATGGACCTAGTTTACCACAATTTGATGGCATGACTAAACTGCCACCACTGACTAGCCAGCAACATTCCACATAACTGACAAGAGCTGTCTCACTGTCAGCTATTTAATCATAATTAGCTTACATGATACTGGACATTAAGTTCCTCAGAAGAGTCAGTCATGCAGAGAATCATGTTAGCTAATGTGATTTTTAATTTCCACATTTGAAGGAAAACTGATGTCTAATCAAGACAACACCTAAAAAGTCTTTCTCCCATTTCTCTTGTGCATGCTATAAGGGTTTCAGACTGTCTAACACATTCACTTGAGGCCAGCCTAAACAGCACACTATTGATTACATGGTGAAAAATGTGCAACATGTCTGAATGGGAATGAAAGCAAAGAACTACACTGTATACACTGCAACTTTTTAAAGTCCCAGTTTCCGGATTAAAACCACCTGTGACAAGCTTTTCTAGATTTCAATTTTTTAATTTTTTAGCCTGACTTCCAAGGAAAAGAACACTGTATTGCTGTACGTGTCCCTCCTGCTGCTCTATGAGTATATCCCTCTGCCAGTTCTCATCAAAGAACCTTGAAGAAATCAAGCAATTTGGAGGCACGGGAAAAATTCAAATCCCCATAGCTATTGAATCAGAAAAGAGACCTACATTTGTTTGCCCTCTGAAGAACAGTTGTACAGGAAGCACAGCAAGTCCTTGGCTTCCTTGCTGGCCAACCAGCATGTGTACTGTTCAGCTAGCCAGTACATAGATACATCTGGACAGGACAGGACAGCCCATTCTGAGTGAGTATAACACAGCAGACATGGGACAGAGCTAGGAAGGCCATTTTATACTGCAGACACCAGAGTACTAATGAACCAGATTTTCTTACAAGAGACATCCTCAAAACAAAACAAAACAAAAACCCCTAAACTTCTTAAAAGCTACATGAACATATAAAAAGTAGTAAATATACAGTCATGCTTCCAGCTAATCATTCAAAGCCACATAAGGAGTTATTCAGATAGCGAAAATAAAATGAATTGAACATTACTGCAAGGGCACTTTTCATTCTATCGTCTTTATAATAACATGAAGCTTGCTTCTTTAGAAGAATCCTTCCAATTTGTCCTGCAACACAAAGGAATAAAAAGGAAGGAACCTTCTAGACTTCCATCACTACCCCACTAAAAATTATGGATCTGTTTCTAAAATATCGCCAGCTGCAAAGAAGTGTCCCTCAAAAGCAAACGAACAACCAAACCAAACCAAACCAAACCAAAAAAAAACTCTGGGTCAGATCTGTGGCACAGAAAAGCCAGTTTGCCTGTTATCCACAACTCATACATATATATGGCTGTGAATTAAAATTTTCAGAATGGCATTACTTATTAAAGACAGATAAAATAATAATGTGGGGAAAACTTTAGATACGTCCACTTGTCAGAAGTCACTTTGGTGGCTCTGTTAGGAATCTCTTTTGTTGGGTGCTGAGCACTCCTCCTTTGTCCATATTTAGCCACATATTTTGCTTTGGAGCTTGTGAACAGTGGAGCTGAAGTCCTGCAGTGCAACTGGGCACTGACTCAAGGTTCCAATGAATGTTTATGTGGAGTCTGCACGCTGCTGAAGACTTTAGTTGGTTCCCATCTGCTGCAGATAAGGGGGCTTCCTAGGGATGCTTCATGTGGCAGGTTGCTGTAGCATCAGGCTTTCTCAGATGCCAGAGTAGCGTTATGTTGTTTCTGTTGTATTGGCAGGACCAAAGAAGTGATGTGCATACTATATTGCATTTGTCAATGTAGGCAATTGTGGTCTGGTATGAAACATTCACCACCCACAAATCATGGGTATCATGTCACTACCTAAGGGTAGAAATGGAGAGAGAAGATTCTGACATTACTTGTGAATGGAGATGAACCTAGAAATGGCAGTGACATTGATCAAAAGTGAACTTCAGTGAGTTATTCACCAGAAAATGTAAGGTCAGGTAAAGAAACCACAGTAGATTCTTAAATGTTGCAGTTAAGGCATCTTTTCACACATGTATTTTGTGTCAGACTCAAAACCAAAGGGAAAAATCTCTGCTGTGCAGGAGCTCGTTAAAAAACTGAAAAGAAGAGTTCCTGTCACCATAAGGTCACTGGAAAACAGAAATAAGGATTGAAAATAGCCCTATTTTGGGTCTACTTATATTCTACCCTAGACTCATGACAGACAAGTGCTTTTAGAAAGATGATGTTCGTATTCCTAACATACTGCTAATGTTCCCCTTTTGTGTTTTTGCTGAACTGCCAAATAAAAGTAAAAATTATACATGATATAAATGTTCATCACTACTCCTTGTATGTTTCATGTTAGGAGAACTCAAAATCTTTTTATTTTCTTCTCTTCAATTTCATTCTGATTTCAATAGAGTTCATCTCAAAACCCAGCAAAACCAATTAAGTATAGCATATAAGGATTTGGATGCCCTTGTTTTAAACAATATAATACATGCAGCTGTCACCAGTGGGTTGTAATTTGAAGATAGGAATTGCTAAAGTGGTATTGAAGAGCAGGATAAAATTCCCGAAACTGTAAAACTATCTTCAAGTTTTAATTTTCATGTGTTTGCTCTGGATTACTGAAAAGAAAAGAAAAAAAAAAAGAAAAGTGTTCCAAACAACAGTAACAACAACAACAACAAGAAATTAAAAGCAGGGAAGACTATTCTTCCAGTAAGCAGGGAATCATTCACTCATTGTTTGCAACTCTAGAAAGCAAGGGCATGTGTGTAGAGTAATGGAACCAGCTGTGGAAGTGAAAAATCAGAGATTTCCCCAAAGAAGCTTTCTGTCCTCTCTCATTCCTGCCTGTGAAGAAGGGCCAGACAAGCCTCAAGAAAAACAGATCCATTACCCAAAGCCTTAGCAGCACAAAGGTTGGGGGAGACTACCTGAGCTGTTTCTGTTGTAGAGCATTTGCTGTCATGTAGGTCCTGTGAAGTGTGATATTTTGGGGTAGATCTAGAATGGGAAGAATGTCTTGAAGCTTCATAATGTTGCATCAGCAACATTTAGCCACATTGTCTTGAATTATTATTTATTATTATTATTATTTTATTTATTTATTTATTTTATTATTTATTATTATTATTTGTGTCTTTCCTCATCAGGTTTGATAAGTTGAAACAGGATCATGTATAAATCAACAGCCAAAGCGAAGTTTTCAGTGGACTTGAGATTCCCCAGGATCACTATTTGAAAGCTCTGTAGCTTTCATACTGCTGCCAACAAAATGCTCTTATACACCAAACGTCTTCAGAGTCGAAATCCATAGCAGTGGGAAAGACCCACAAAAAATGAAGTAAATCTTGAATGATTATAACAGTAGCAGTGGCAGCCCAATGATATCTGCTAGGGCTCATGGTCCTGACAATATCTTTGGTTCCCCCACCACATTTGCTAATGTCCCTGTTTAACAAGAAGCTTTGCATAACACTGGAAAAATAAGCCAACATTCAGATACAACTGAACTTTAGAATCCAATGCTGTATTTGAACTTTTCTGCAGTAAACATTATTTCTGCAATAATCAAGGCTAAGTAACAAGGGTATACAAACAGCAGTTTAAGACTTCGCCTCCTTAATGTCACTAAGAAAGGATTGTCACAATTTGATGCTATGGTCTCTCCAGCTGATTAGATAAAGCATTTCTTTAGTGTGAGTTCTGAGACTTAAAAAAATTCTGAGGTAATTCACTGAAAGGGTAATGGATACAAAGCTACAACTACACCACGAAGAATTATCATTCAAATGAGAAATATGAGCCATATGACTGTGGAGTCATGGCATACTGTGCATATCACGGCCCAGGCAACTGAATAATATTTGACATTTGTCTGCCCATATCTTTATCTCTTCCCCTTTTCTTGTGCTTTTGGTTGGATTTATTGTAAACCAGGTCTTTCTTTCAGTGTCCAGAATGAATCATTAGAGCAGAAAAATACTGATGTAGTTTTGCTTTCTATAGCAAAATAGTCCATATCTAGGAATAAATTGCATGACAATGAGTGCAACATCTAAGGAAGTATTGTATTTCAAAATGTTACATTTGAGTGTATGTGTGGGAGGTGGCTCTGAAATTCAGACTGCTCCAGTAGAACAAAAAAGTCTGAGTAATGCTACTTGAATTCATGCTATTTCATTTTATTTTTTGCCTTTCTTTGTTATCACTGTTTTTACATTGCAGAGAAATTAGTATGAAGGGACTGAATTCCATCTTGGCGTGCAAAATTGATTGGGTTCTACCCATGGAACCATTTAAATTAGTTGTGCGTCGGGGCTGAAATACAGCGCTATTAAAACAGGAGGAAATTGTGTAGGCCTCATGGCCAAAGTTAATAACAGGTCCTGTCAAACTAAAGCATATCCAAGCCTTGCTAGTAGTTTTTAGTCTAGACAAATATTCCAGCTTTCAGTTTCAGCAAACCTTTGCCATTTCAACAACATTATTTTGGTCGTTAGGATTTATTTAAGTGAAAATTAGAGAGTGGCAAGGCTCCTTTCAAAAAGGAAAATCAATGGAATAAATGACATTAACGTGCAACTGCAATCTGGTGCATAAAACTGTATTAAACATTTTTTGCAATGGAAAGTCATAGGCTGGGAACAGCTCGGCTTTCTAAGCTGATAACATTTTAGTGAGAAAATAACTTTAATAATCCCCCCGAACATCCTATGCATGCACAAATTATTAGATTAGGCTGTCCTAGTTATTTGGTTATTACAAGGCTTCTACAGGAATCACACCCAAGCTACACAAAAACACTGATTAAAAAATCCCAAAGCCTAAACATAGCATAATTACCACAGGGAAATCAGTGATTAACTAATAATATTTAAAATAAATGGCAGTGTTGAAAGTTTTTTTCTAAACTGTATTTTAATCATGTTTGTCTCTGTCAAACCTTGAAGTTAAATAGACAAACCAGTTGAAAACAAGGGAATGGCTCTTCCAATTAGGAGACTGCAGCAAGAAAGAGGATATAATCAGTCAGGGAACCCTATGTCTTTGCAGTTTCTAAATTAAATCCCAAATTAATTCCATTAGATTCTTCTGCACTATATTTCTAGCCTGCCACCCCACCCCAGAATGCTGAATAGGGCTTTTCAGATCAATATGGCCAGTAGATATTCTTTAGCTTAGTTCCCTCTTCAGTGTACAGAAATTGATACCTCCAGAGAGAAAATTCATTCCTGTGGCCTATAAACAGCGAAAGTAGATGGGATGTAGTTTACCCAGGAGCTGCCTCTCTGTTCTGATGGTAAGCTGAATCCGACCCCTATCATTCATACAGCTGAGGATGATTCCGCTGACAGTAACAGAACCATAATTTCAAATTGGATAGAGAGAATAACTTACAAACCAGACAAGGCAATTCTTTATAGTCAGTGAATGACAACATACTAGAGGCATCTAACTGATAGCTCCTTTTCTCCCCTTCCTTGCTACAAGATTCATGAATCTTGCTTTCCTTTCTATGCAGCAGAGTAGCTCCTATTTGAGCTTTAAAGCCCCTTCTCTTCCCAGCTAAGCCCATGGCCTGATACAGATACTGTAGGAGGTAGAAGAGATGCATTGGTATCCTCTCAGGCTTGGGAAGGCACTGTGGATGTATTTCCTTCTTCCTTGGTGAGTGCTGGTACCACAAAGCTTCCTATGGAAAGGTTGTCATGACTTTATTTAAAATTCCTGCAGCTACCAAGGTTCTTTTTTTCAAACACCTGGGATTCTGAGTGTGCATTAGGTGGACTCTGAATAAGTGCCCTGTGCATTGTCCCAGTATGTTCTCACTGCAGCTCCTGAATCATGTTTGGATCCAGGCTGGAGCTAGATACCTCCCTGCACATACCAGGACCTATTATGGGCATGAGCAGAACTCAGCTGCCCAGAAGATTTTGAAGTCAAATAAAAAAGTTATTTCCAGAGTTAAGCAAGGCAAAGTGTTTGAACTTGATATTGGACTTAAGCACCCAGACCTTTTAAGTATTTATGGGATCAAAGGGATGTTGGACAGAGAGGAAAAATGAACGAAACACTCCTGGTCAGCTAATTGTTATTCCTTTATACAGCCATCAGGTGGAAAAGAAAACAGTATAAACTTAGGAAAACTGCATTGTTAAGAAAGGCTGAGAGGGGAAGCTTGCTTGGGTTGAAAGAAAGAACATAGTATGAGATAGCAAATGACTTCACAGGCAATCAGACCTACTGAAGTCACGAAAACTCACGTGCCCTGTGAAAAGGGGACATTTTCCTTAGGAATGAGATTGTGAGCCTTCATTGTAGCAATGGAAAAACTGTGTCAGTGCACCTGCTGCATTGCAGTACCAATGCCAACAGGAACACTGACCTGAAGCCCTCCTGAAGATATGTTGAGGAGTACTCTAAAAATCTCAGAAAAGGATGCAAAGGGCTCTCAAAGAGCTCAGCAGATCCTCTGTGGAGACCACTCTGTGCAGAAGAAGCTGGTGACAAACATGCTGGGAGCTCTGAAGGTATTCATTAAGGATAAGAAGCCTTTGGCTAAGATTGCTGTGTGCACGTCTGCCTGTGGTACAAGCATATGAACATCAATTGGATGGCAACGATGGCATTTGGTGGGATGTGCATGAAAGGGATATTGTGAGCATGTTACTTGGAGAACCAGGTTTTGCTTGTGGCTTTTCCTGTGCTCTTCTGCAGTTAGTTGGCAGCTACAGGTGTTAAGCAGATGTGGCTTTGTAGGAAACAGGAGGTTTTGGAGGCTCTTTTCCTTTCCTTGCCTCGCACATTAACACCACTTAATGCTATGTTTGCGCCTATGACATGGGAGTGTGGCTGAAAGACTGTACCCCCCTTCATCCCTGCTGCCCCCACGTTTCAGACTGGGGCTGTGGCTGCTCTGGCACACAAGAAGCATGTTAAAGAAGCAGCCTTTAAATTTTAATTTCCATACTTTAAAGTGATTTTTATGTAGGAGTTTTCTGCACTTAAGCTTCCTGATGTACAATCAATCAAAGTCATGGCTGCTGGAATAATATGAAGTTCAAAGTACCCTTTAGGCAGCATAAGTGTTGCAAACTTGACAAATATGTTTACGAAATAAATATTGTATTAGAAACTTAAGCAAAATCTCTCTTGCAGCTGCATATGCTGGGGGGTGGGGGGAAGAAGCCACTTAACTATGAGTACAACCTACACTGAAAAAAAAAATCAAATCTTTTTGAATTTCTCTTCACTGCTTCTTCTTATTATGTCCACAACATTGCCATCAACAGTCAGGAAGGAGTAGGTATTATTAATCCATATTTTTCCCCTATCACTCTCCCATTTTCTTCCTGATGTGCCCAACAGTGATACAAATAGGCATCTTTTGCAAAATCCCATTTGCAGAGTGATGGTTATGCCAAGTCATCCCTGGAAAGTTCCCGTGGATTTAGACAGTTCTGTGGAATGGCCAGCAGTATGGATCCCTCTCAAAACAAAGTGGGAAGGATGATCTGGACTCTAAAACATAGAAGTGGTAGCCAACAGATTTGTATTTTGTTCACAGTTCTGCCACTGGCTCCTACAGTAGCCCTGGGCAGTGTGGTTGTGTGCACACCTTAATTTCCCGATCTGTAAAATGGAGCTGCCAATAGTTCCTTGAATTGTACATACTCTTTGGGAAGCAGGTGGATGAACTTCTTTAAGACTCTTCATTAAGATCTTTCAGGGGAAAGAAAAAAAAAAAAAAAAAAAAACCAGAGAGAGACGGCGAGCTTTTTTGCAGTCTTTGAGTCTTATTAGGTACCATCTACTCTCTGTTAACATGTACTGCTCCATGCAGAATATTTCTCTAATTTTTCTGTTTGTTTGTTTTCTGTTTCATCTCAAACCTAATGACAAGTGAGTAAATATCAGTTCATGTGAGAAACATTTGGCAGGGTTCACCAGCCAGGCAAATAGTTCTCCACAGCTCTAATTAATAATGATAGAGCAAGTGTTACTGAAATTTCTGACATCTATTAATAACTCATCAGACATAAAGATAGCTCTTAAATATAACATGAAGTGTGTCTCTTTGTATTTCTAGCCATGTGTCATTCTTCTCAGCAACTTGCTAGCGGGGTCAGAGTGTTTAAGACAGATGGGCTTTTCAGAAGATACAGTTATTAATGTTGAATGAAAATGATGTGTAACAGGGCAGCACAATCTGAGCTTCTATACAGGACTATCAGACTCTTCTTTTGACCTAATAGGAGTCAAAACTGTACATTGTGTGGTAATTCTGCTGAGTCATAGTGGACATGGAGCTTGTAACAAGCACGCGGGTACAAAGGATGTAGGTGTGTGTTCCTGATGTAGTCACTTATGCTAGTAGTGGGAAAAGACTTGTAAGAATCTGTAGCATTGGAAAGAAAGCTGAGGGTGGGTATTGCTATCTTAGACTTATTAGTAAGGCAAATGCCTACAAAATGATTTAAAAAAAAGATATCTGCTCACTCCCAATTATGCAAATAGAATTACTTAGGCAGCTGGCAGTTTATTAAAATCTCCTGAAAAGGTTATAATTTGACCCTGATCTTCATGATTTAAAATTATGATCAGTGTGTTTTCTGAGCTTCCTTATAGTGTTCAGAGAGAAAAAGAAAGAGAAAGAGAGAGAGAGAAAGTGAGTTAACATGACTCACTTCAAAGCTTTGTTCATCTCTACCTGGTTATGGAACTGACAAGGGAAAAGTTATATAGGTTGTTATTTACATATAGGTTGTTGCCTTCTCTTGTGTAGGCTGGCTTAGTTCTGCAGCTTCTTTTAAGTTATACCATGCTACTTGACTCTTCCAAGCAGGTCAGAATTGTCCCAAGATCAGAAAACCTGTGCCTTTTCTCTCCTACTTGTGACATGCGCTCTGCCCAACATGGAAAACTTTAGCTTCTGCAGTGCCTGTGTCAGATGGCCCTTTTATCAGAAGGAAAGCAGAAAACATGCTCTGTGGCATCCAGTTCTGTGACTTCTGCAAGACGAACAATCCCTGCAAGAACCCCCCGAGCTCCTTGGCAATTCCTTTATGGGGGCATTGCAGTGCAGCAGCAAATTATGTTCTTGGTGAACAAGCCAGCTTTTGCATTGTGCTGTGAAGCCCTGGGAGTGCAGAGAGGAGTTTCAGAGAAAACGCCCTCTAACTCAGTGCCTGACACATGAAAGCCTGGGCAATCTTCTGAATGGCACTGAGCATCCTCGTTTCGCAAAACGGTGCCTGTGTTAAGACCTTGAATCAGCCAGAGCTTTGAGGTGGATGTGCCCGTATCTTCTCCTCATAATGAGATGCCCCATGAGATTAAAAATTTTCCTGAGCTTAAGAATTCCCACATGTTTCGTTAACCTTGTTTCATGGATAAATCAAGAGAAGTTAACTTTTTTCTTATTTTTTAAGTAAAGAAAACTCAAAGCAACTAGGTAAGACTGAGCAGAAATTCAAACACAACTCTCCTCCTGCCTCCTGTGTCATCAATTCCAGGCATCTCAACGACTTTGAATAGCAGAAAACTCAGTTTGGTCCCTTCTGGTTGTTAGGAAATTATTCTGTCCATCATCTCTGAGCCATGTCTGGCTTCTCCTCAATGCAGTTTTCCCAGACCCCATATCATTAAGCCTTTCAAAGCTTCTCTGTTTCAACAGGATCCCTGAGGATGCAGCAGCCTCCCCTCTTTGCAGGTGGCTCTATCTTACCCATTCACTGTTTTACAGACATATCTTGTGGTGCAAACCAGGAACACACTAAACCAAGAAGTAAAGGAACCGATGCCATCCATTACAGTGCCATGCTTTCAGGAAGGACAAAACTCTATACATCCTATGCAAAATCTTAACACATCGCAAACAGAAATAAAAGAAGCAGAAATGATATTTTCCCTACTTCCTGCAAAGATGAACAATCTTTGCTGTGAATATTCACTGAGCAGTGGTGATATGCTCAGTGGATATGGAATTGCTAGTTCCCTCCAGGATTTCTCCAACCTGTTTGTAAGGTAAGCATTCATCTGCCAGTATCATGAAGTCATCCTGCAAGCAGCCAGCAAGCTTTTTCTTGCTATGGGGCAACAGACTTCAACAGCTCTTGAGCACATGGGATCAGAGTGACATGAAAACCATTCGCCTCGCTTGTGCTGCAGTGCTTTGGACCTCCAGGGCTGATGGCAGCCTTTCCGAGAAGTGTCTGCATGATCCCGCATATAGTTCTCCATCTGTACTCTAGGCTGCCTCAGTCACTAGTACTGGGAGTGTTGCGGGCACTTTTAGTGCTCAGCAGTGTGCAGCTCTGATTTTCAGTTCCTCAGAGAGTCTCTGAATGCTTTAACTGTAGCTGCAGACAGTGCAGAACAAATGTACCTACTCTGGCATTAGAAGATGGATGAGGAACAAAGAGGTTTTTATAGGAGTATACATTGGATTTTAGGATAAGCAGTCAAATAACCTTCAGAAAAAAAACTCGCCTGTTATGAAATTCCAGTACTTTGGCTCAAAGCTAACCTGAGAAGTGAAAATAGATGCGCCCAAACACAAGAACGCCTGGCTAGAAGGCTTCTGCACAAACAGCTTTCAGTGAGAAGCAATGAAGTTCTCAGCTGTTGCTTTATATGTATATATATATTTGCACTAGATTTCTAACTGTGATATATATTGCGGCTGAAAATGATTTCACTCAGGCTCACTGTGAGATGGTAAGATTCTGAACAAAGCTCTTAATATTGCAGTCTTGGAGACAATCTAACATTACAGTATGATTCAGAAAGTACTTGGATTTACAGCTCAGGTGAAAATGAAATTCTATGAAAAACACAATAGCTGCAAACAAAACATGACTCTGCTTGGAAGCAAAGTCTGAGAATTTGGAGGCCCAATTGTCACTATAAATCAACAGATTATTTTGTCTTTTGAATTGCTGATGAGACAATTGCATTCTGAGTTACAATGTTATCAGCAGATCATCAGTAAACTATTACAAATAATTAGGATCTACAGCAGAAAGTGAACATGGAAGGTGGCACGGTCCCTTCTGAGGCTTAACAGACTGGAGAGGTGGGCTGACAAAAATCTCATGAAGTTCAACAAGGAGAAGTGCAAAGTCCTGCACCTGGGAGGAATAACTCCAGCCACCAGTACGAGCAGGGGACCCCCCAGCCAGAAAGCAGCTCTGCAGAAAAGGACCTGGGAGTCCTGGTGGACACCAAGTTGAACATGAACCAGCAATGTGCCCTTGCTGCTAAGAAGGCTAATGGTACTCTTGTCTAGATTACTCAAAGTATTGCCAGGAGGTCAAAGGAGGTGATCCTTTCCCTCTACTCAGCGTTGGTGAGGCCGCACTTGGAGTACTGGATCCAGTTCTGGGCTCCCCAGTACAAGAGAGACCCAAACATGCTGGAAGGAGTCCAACAGAGGACCGCCAAGATGATAAAGGGACTGGAGCACCTCTCCTATCAGGAGAGGCTGAGAGAACTGGGACTGTTCAGCCTGGAGAAGAGGAGGCTCAGGGGGGATTTTACCAAAGTCTATAAATACCTGAAGGGAGGGTGCAAAGAAGGAGCCAGCCTCTTTTCAGTGGTGCTTGGTGCCAGGATGAGAGGCAATGGGCACAAACTGGAACACAAGAGGTTCTGAACATCAGGAAGCACTTCTGTGATTCTATGCTTGAATAACCTGGTGAGTCCTTACAAGTGTTCCTGGTGGTTCCAGAGGATGCTACAGGGAGTCTACAATGATGGTTTCTATGCTTTTTCATTCCATGTCTGGTCTACCACAACTGGATCAAAAATGTCATTCAGTTAACAGGAGGTAGTTGGTCAGACATCTCAGACTGGAAAGGACAGATAGATCTTAATTGGAAAAGTGAACAAAAGGATTGCTAAATTCCAAGGAACGTGAACAGGAAAAACAGGAAATGAGGTACCTATCTGTAGCTTCAAACCTGCTCTGCGGGCTGCTTCTATCACAAAACCTGGTGCAATTTAAGCCCTAGGTCCCAGCCTTTTTCTTCTGAAGAGGTGGTGCAGGTTGTCTGGAGCATCCCTGTTAGTCTGGATCTGGCTGGTGGGGCCTACAGTGTGGTTCAGGTGGGTCTTCCCTTGGAGCAGTCCATGGGAAAAGATCCAGCTAAAGTTTAGAAAAAAAACAAACAAAATCATTGTATGAAACTTGCTAAGTGCTGCTGTTTGACCCCTTTTATTTGAATTCCTTCTTCTTTCCTTCAACTTGTCTTCTTTATCCTATTTTCTTTCTTTCTATGTATTAATATTCAGACCATCAATTTCTTTCTGTGTACATTTTCACCTTTGCTATATTCTATTATTCCCATAGTACATCTTCTTTCAATTCTGCATTTCCTTAAGTGCTCTACTGTATATGAAATATGACTCACTGCCACTTACAATTGGAATTGGGCCTTGTTATCCCTCTTGAGCCTGCATATTCTTCAATGTCAGCTTTGGGATCTTTTTTTAGGGAGACTTATTTTTAATTTAAAATCCCTTACAAAAAAAAAAAAAAAAAAAGGGAATAGAAAGTGAATAGTAAAAAGCAGTAGAAAGTGAATTCTTTGATGGACTTTATATATAGATTGTTTTGTTGCACTGGTATTATTAATTACATACTGCTTAAATTATCCCCACACATACAAAAAGTATTTTTTCTCCCTTACAGTTTAATCAAATGAAAGTAGCAATGCAGAATGAAAAGCCAGAAGAATCATTAAGAATGATATGTGGCTCAGGAACAGTAAGTAACTGAGCAAGTGATAGTCAAGAAAGAAACACATGTAGATACTGAATAATGTAATGAACCACCCCATTCTCATTTATTTTAGTCGGATGTATTTAGCTTTGGTAAGGCAATTTTCTCTAACCAAAGGATTCGTTTAATTTACCCATCTCTAATCTAGACAGACTGACAGTCACAAAAATAAACAAATGCCTTTTTCCACCAGATTACACTGCTCGGAGTCCTAAGAAATCCAGAATTTAGCAGTAGAATCTTAGGGAAGAATCAGAAAAATCAACTCTATTCACAAACAGCAGAGACCAAGAATTAAAGAAAAAAGACATATTGCCTTAGGCATCCTCTTTCTAATTTTAGGTTTTTGTCATTTGGTTCAACGAATTGGATAACTTTTAATGGTTCACTTTGTTGTGACTACAATAGGAAATATAGCATGGAGAGGATGTTGTCGAATGTTCTACAGTCACCTGAGCATTAGTACAATTTTCTTGGTATCCAATGAAAAAATTATGCCTAAAAATGTATGTATACGTGCAAGTGTTCTTGGTACCAATCACAGTAGCTACACGGCTGCCTACCAGTTGTGTGGTTCTTACCTGGTTTACCTGAAAGGAAGGGACTTGTTCCTAATTGCTACAAAAATAACATTGTGACTATTATTTGATAACAGTCAGGCACTGAGTCAGTTAACTCTTCAAAGGTCAAAGAATAATGTAATATGGTGCAATTCTTCCTAGCTGGGTGGCAGATTTAATGACTGCATCGAGGATGGCTGTGGCTGAGCTGAATGATGATTACTTTTCATGTGAGGTGGCTGAGACAGTTTGGGATCTACACAGGAAACAAAAGGTTTTCTGAACCTGAGTTAATGCTCTGTTTGTGAAAAACAAACAAACCAAACAACAACAACAACAACAACAACAACACAAACAGACAAAAAAATACATTTCAGAAAACTATAATCACAACAGAGAATATGGTGTTTCAAAGTTGGCACTCTGGCTGTATTCAGGTACACACCCCATTGGCTTCTTATTTCAAATGAATCTTAAATATAAATACTCCTTTGGTAAGTATCAGCATTTTACTGTGTTAATGAATTTAATGACATTGTTTCAAAATCCTGCCACTAGTTCTTGCCAGCAGTCATCCAGTCATAGTTTTGTGGCTCCACTTTAATATTCCTCAGTTTTTTCCTTGGTGATTGTTTTTATGCATGCTTTCATGCACTGGAGAATTTACCACTTAGAGTTGAAGTAGGCAAGTGGGCATTTAATAACATTAAAGAAATATTATCTATTGCTTTCACTAGGAAGGAAGACCCAGAAACTTTTATTGTAAATGATACCTGAGACCGACATTGTCATATATCTACAAAGGCTGCCCTTATGTGTATTTGCCCATGTCTTAATACAGCCACATATAATTCTCAATTTGCACTGATCGAGCTGGATATGGGGGTGTTTCTGTGTGATAAATGTCTTTCAATTACTTAGCAATAAGAAGCTGCTTCCTTGTGGCAGGGACATCAATCTTTATTTGTCACCTTCATAAACTGATCACCACTGCTCCACTGATCTGTTGATTAGTTTCTTTGGTTCATACACAAGAAAAGTCACAAATATGGATGTTATTTATTTTATTTCTGCCGACATGAGGTTGCTTTTCTGCCTTTCTTTATGCACAAGCCAAACCTGAAGGACTAATTGGTGGGGCACTGAGATGTAGCAACCTGTAGGGAGTCCATGGGCACAGAAAGTCCTAGTTTTTTTGGTGGGAGCAGGAAGGTTGTTTTTCCTTTTGTCACTGCAGAACGTTTTACTGGAAATCTGGTTGCTTTTGAAGGAAAAAGAAGACAGCCAAATGGTTGTGAGTTCTTATTCAATACTGATTCCTTGATGACAGAAGAAGACAAAGCGTACAAAATGAGACAGAGGAAAAGAGCAGAGGTGTGCAGAATATAAGTGGATGGAGCCTATGCGTAGTGTTGGAGGTCTGTTTCTGAGGCAGCTCAAGCACAGACTGTGGGTCTTACTGGCTTGTCTGAGACCTGACAAAGCTGTACCACCCCTAACAGAGACATTGGGGTGAGGGTTAGCTGCCTCTTGGTCTGCAGCACTACTGTAGAGCACTTTTTTTTGGCCAGTTAAGCCAGACTCCTTCTTACCAAACAGGCAGAGAGAGGCAACTAGGTTGAACAGTGACAAGAACCACAGTTTCCTGTTTCTATGTAGTGTTCAGGATGTACCTGAGCTGGTGGAAGTGGTGGGATCCCCTGACTTGTTCTTGCCCAGTGTATTTTTCAGGATCAAGGCAATGAGAAAAATCAGCAGTGTCCTGGTAAATGCTGAAATCCTAATTAACGATGAACAGAGGAATTTGTACTTTATTTCTCTCCCTCTTTCATGGTTTTGATTCTCCCCAAAGCCTGTTTCTGCAAGGGCCTGAAAAGAGAGAATCAGACAGAAACAATCAGCCCCTTTATTACTTCATCCATGCACTTGTCTGTACTTCACACACCCTGATGTGGATCTGCTCACTCGTAGCTCTGCTCTGCCCTTGTTTAGGAGGCATGAACTCAATATAGCTCTTGGGCAGGGTCACCAGAACCTCTTACTTCCAGATAACTCGCCACTTCCCTTCTTTACATTTTTGTTATCCGTTTCTGTAGCAGCCTGAGCGAGATTCAGCTCCAGGCCTTGATATAAGACGTTTCTGTCTTAGTGTAATCTTAGTGAAAAATGAGACAACACACAGTTGACTACCTTTTTTGCAAAACTGGGCTTTTGACCATGGTTACAATTTCAATAAGAGTGTTACTTCATTCCCAGTAGGAGAGGCCAGCCAGTCCCTGTATTGTCACTGCATAATAAAATCACCCAGTTTGTTCCCAAACTGACTTCCAACACCGTTATCTGTCCGAATCACAAGCCTTTGTTTTCTCAGCTGCAAACTGTTTGGTTAAAAAAAAACTACCGTAAGCTATTGCTCAGGTTTTTTTTGTTGTTTTCTTTCCCTCTGAAAAAATAGTCACACTATTTTCAAGGAAGTCAAGGGCCTTTGAAGTGGAAATGGTGCATCTTGTCTAAACTTCCTGTACAGAAAGAACGAATTGTCAGGAATGGGAAATACAAGGCAACTACACCATATGATCACAGAAAATGACACATGATGAATATGCCAATACTCCATATGCCCTTGGGAAGGAAAAACAAACAGTCTTGGCTTCACCAGGCTGAAAACTGAGTCTGTATTTATGGGATTACATCTTTCAAAGGTGGAAATATGCTGTTTGAGAAGAAAGATCATAAAGTATGTATAGACATAGCTCATGCTAAAAAGAAATATTTTATTGCTTCTCTAGAGTAGCTTTCCTTTACCTGGAACACTAGTTTACTTTTTTGTAATATGTCATATAGAATATAGTTACACAGTTTAAAGAAATAAGGGTCTCCAGGGTGCAGTTACAGTTCTGTGCTCCCTTTATCACTTCGGCTGATACACCATACTATAATACAATCTTGTGTCGTCTGAATCAAGTGTCATCTGTGTGTTGCAGAGGTTCACAAAGTGTTGGATACTTGTGATTTCTCAGCAGCCAGTCCCACGCTGACTGAAGGTGGGGAGCATCTTGCTCTTCCTCTCCTGGGGAATAAATTATTTAATTATTTTTATTATTTTGTTAATAATTGTTATTATTTAATAATAA